>JANHMN010000016.1:37354688-37374688 GCA_030674055.1 Rhabdomys pumilio | reverse complement strand
AGAACTGTTTGGAAGGATTAGGAAGTGTGAAGGAGGTATGTCACTGGGGGTGGGGGTGGGTGTGGGTCTGAGGTTTCAAAAGTCTTTCTGTCCCTGCTGTCTGTGAAACAGAGTGTAAAGCTCTCAGCTCCAAGGCCATTCCTGCCTTCATGCTTCCCACATGATGATAATGAACTAAACCTCTGAAACTGTAAGCAAGCCTTCAAGAGCCGCCTTGGTCATGATGTCTCCTCATAGCAATAACAGTGACTAAGACAGACACATTCTCCTTTACTGCTTCCTGCCTACCATGAGTGAGCAGCCAACCCAACATACTTCTACAACAATATTCCACCTTAGCTTGGCCCCAGAAACCATGGAACCAAGGACTGTGGACAGAAATATCTCAAGTCATAAGTCATCTCAAGACAACGTTTCTTCTTTAAAGTTGTTTCTCTGGTGTTCATCATAGTAATAAAAAATTAACATGCATGCACGTGCACACACATACACACACACATACACACACACAAAGCTGCTTCCAGAGAAGTAGGGCTATTGCTACCATTTGGTTCTGAAGCCTTTGTACCCACCCAGTTTGCAGGAGGAATTCAGAAGAGTTTGGAATGCATACCACGGAAGTCCTAGAACTACTAGAAGCTTAGCTTAATTCTGGTAGGAAGTCAAAACCTTGCGGTAGAGACAGCTCAACAAGGCTTCTTCCAAGTAGAAATGAGGACTCTCTTGAAACTGGACATGGGGCCACTTGTGTCTTATTATGGCAAAAGAATTTTGGGTGGTGGACTAAATGAATCTAGTAGAGAAATATGCTGGACAGCCCAGCTTTCAGGTTATGGCATGGACATTGCTGAGTGCTTTTAACTCTGTTTGTGTGAGAACTGGGGATCAAAGCTGAGCGGTTAACAAGTAGAAAAATGCAGAGTTTGGTCAGGAAAAAAAAGCATATGTAAGTCAAAACCAGTGAAGCTGTGGTTGCTGACAAGAGGAGCCCTCTAAAAAGCTGTGCATCTTACAAAAGGACAATGGGGAAAATGCTTCAAGGGCATCTTGGGCAATGGCTGGGGCCACATTCAGAACCCACCTTTGATAGGCTCAATGGTACAGACTGCTTTGAGAAGAAAGCTCTGAGTTCCCTGTTCACACCTGGCTGCCCAGCAAGTGTTTCTCTGAGGTCCACAGCCCAAGAGTGAGGAGATCATAGCAGCAATTACATAGTGAGACTCTTCCTTAAGCTAATGGCAGACCTTGGGGTCATCACACGACACTGGAGGTTGGTTGGTTTGTTTGTTTGTTTGAATTTAGAAGGACAAAGATTACCATGCTTGGGTGACAGTGAGATCACTGCATGGAGGTCTATGATTTTTATTTTTTATTTTTTCCAAACTTGTTTTCCAACAAGTCATTCATGTACCATTTAAATTTTTTTTTATTTTTTATTATGTGTAGGTGTGTGTGCTGTATGTAGGTATGTGCATGTGAGTATAGGTGCTTGCAGAGGCCAGAGACATTACATCTCCTGGGGCTAGAGTTATAGGTGGTTGTAAGCTGCCACCTAGCATGGTACTGGAAACTTAATTCTGGAAGAGCAGCTCCTAACTGTTCAGCCTCTCAGATGAGACTTTGAACCTGGACTTTGCTAGTAATGCTGGAAACAGTGGGATTACGGAGACTCCTAAAGAGGTGCTAATGCATTTTGCATTCTGAAAAAGACCTGAGCCCTTTAACGGGAGGGGAGGGGCACAGGAGGGGGGGGGCGAGCGCAGAGGTGGAAATGACAAGCTTAAAGAGATGTATCTGACGATAAGCTGACAAGAGGTGGGCTTGGATTTCTGATGCTTAATTTTGATCATCGATCTGACTGAACTGAGAAACACCTAGGAGGGCTGGAGAGTTGTTGGCTCAGTGATTAAGAGCACTTGTTCTTGCAAAGGACTTAGATTTAATTTCGAACACAGACACGAAGGTTCACCACCTCCTCAGGCATCAGGCATGCATATAGAGCACAGACAAACGCATAGGCAAAATGCTCACACACACACAAAATAATAAATCTAAAAAAAAAACCAATTAAGCAAATGAGAGAGGGAGACCCACCAGATTAGTAAAGCACACCTGAGTGCTTCTATGAAGGCACTAATTAGATTAATTAGGAGGAGATAGGGAGGGCCTGCCCTGAATGGGACAGCACCATTTATATAGGATGGGAGCTGCTGAAGCAGAAGAAATGATAAAAACTTAACATGTAACACTCCACTCCTCAAAGTTCCTAGAGTGTGCAGGTGTCCACCTGAAGAGGTTTCACTCTAAAACTTCACAAGAGAAAATTTTGGTTTAGTATTGATCACTTGCTAAATGAATGACTTTCTTTTATATATCACTGGTTTTAAATTTCTGCCTTTTGCTCTTAAAAAAGAAACTATAAGTGAGGCATGTCAAGGCATTCTTGTAAAAAAGAAATCTGAACTCAGGGCTAGACACCGTAGCACAGCTTAAATTCCAGCACTCAAGAAGCAGAGACAGGCAGATCTCTGGGAGTTCAATACCAGCCTAGTCTGTAATATTAAGCTCCAGTATAGCCAGGGCTACATAGTGAACAGACACACACACACACACACACACACACACACACACACGAGAGAGAGAGAGAGAGAGAGAGAGAGAGAGAGAGACAGAGACAGAGAGAGACAGAGAGAGACAGAGAGAGACAGACACAGAGAGAGACACAGAGAGAGACACAGAGAGAGATGAGATAGAGAGAGAGACAGAGAGAGGAAGAGAGGGAGGGAGAGAGAGAAAGAGAGACCTAAATCCACATCCACATCTTAGCTCTTCCTTTCTTTCCTTTCCTTAGGGAGCTTTGGTCTCGTTTCAAATCCTTTTTGAAATAAAGTACTATGTAAACAAACAGCAAATTAAAATATAACTCATACTGCCATCTTGTATTATGGTCTAGTTTGATTAGCCACAGCATTGTACATATACATGTAAACACTGAACACATTCCTAGCATGTAGCAGAATTTCAGCAAAGCCACTGTATCTGGAATGAATTCTAGAGTGGTGGCACCTAGGCTTTGAAGTAGCCTTTTGTCAATAATTCTTTTTTGAGATTTTATGGGGTTGTTCCTTTGAAGGATTCTCAGAGCTTTTACACAGCTTTGAAACGAGACTGGGAAACTAGGATGTCTCATATGGCTGAGAACTGCTTAAGGTTATGCTTCTCTCAAGACAACCCCTCAATCAATTAAGAGGCTTTAGTATATGGAAATTGACTTGCTTAAAATGCCTTTTGTGTAACAATAAAGAGGCTCTGAAAAAAGGTTTTGGGTTCAGTCCTTGAGAGGCTGTTTTCCCTGCTGCTAAGAAGCCTAAATTCATCCCACAGTGTCTGTCTATCTGTCTTTTGTCAGTCATCCCACAGATCCCAGTCCACGGACACTAGCGCTATTAGAACTCATTTAGTCCTCTCCACAACTCTGATACTGATACTACCATGGCTCCCAATTTACAGATGAAGATACTAATAACAGTGAGATTTGCACAAAAACGCTTAAGTCATACCAAGTGAAGAGTCTGGAATTTAAAGGTTTTGAATTTTTTGTTTTGTTTTGTTTTTGGTTTTTGCTTGCTTGCTTGCTTGCTTGCTTGCTTGCTTGCTTGCTTGCTTGCTTGCTTGAGACAGACCTCTGCATGAAGCTATAGTTTACCTGGAATCTCTATTATACAGCTCAGTCTGGCCTTAAACTCTTTCTGCCTCAGGATCCCAAATTCTGGATTACAGGAATTATGTATCACCAAGCCCAGCTAAACCAGTGCATGTGAATCTAAATTTCTCTTAATTACTATACAATCATGCTTTTGATTATAGTTCAGTTTGGCACCTAAACAGGTATGTCTAATAAAGGCATTTAATCAATACTTGCTGAATAAAGACTAAGACACTGATTCTCAGTAAGAGCAGTCTTCTAATCCTCCAAAGGAGTTGCTCTTCCATGATTCTGGTATTATATCTATTGCACTGAGCATTGCCAAATCTCATTAAAAATCAAAACCAGAGTAGGTCATGGTGACTAACAGAATAAGGTAATGTTTTCTATCATACCAAGATTTCAGGAGTTAAACAAAACAAAGCCTATTAATTAAGAACAACTGTGGTGAGCCTTTAGTGGTGGCAAAGACCTGTAATTCCAGAACTTAGAAAATAAAAGCAAGACAGTCCCTGATTTGAGTTTTTGTTTGAAGCCCACCTAGGCTACACAAGACCCTCTTCGAAACAATCAAACGCACTGATAACCTCAACATATACTCGGATGATGTCCTTATAAACCTAGCTACAGTGTTAGGAGTCGCTGACTACGTGTTCTCCTCTACTGTATCTCCCTAATAGTAACAGCAGCAAACACATCTTTAAGCAGAATATTGAGGAAAAGCAACTTTCTGCCTGTGCTGCTTTGAGTGAAAATAGCCCCCAAAGGTGCATAGGGAGTGACACTTTTAGGAAGTATGGCATGCTGACATAGGTGTGGCCTTCTTGACAGAAGTATGTCACTGAGGGTGGGCTTTAAGGTCTCAGATTCTCAAGCCAGGCCAGTGGCTGTTTCTTCCCGCTACCTGCAGATCCAGATGTAGAACTCTTAGCTCCTTCTCCAGCATCATGTCTGCCTATAAGCCACCATGATGATAATAAGGATGATAATGGACTAAACCTCTGAAACGGTAAGCCAATCCAAATTAATTGTTTTCCTTTATAATAGTTGCTGTGGTCATGGTATCTTTCACAGCAATGGAAACCCTAAGACACCACCTCTAGACATTGGACATGCTATCTCTTCTAAGTTTAACCACAGCTTACATACATTTATGCTAAGCACTGTGTTTTCATACATACTCATTTATAAATTATCTCAACTATGTGGGGACTACCAGATGAATATATAAATAGGTAAATGGGCACAAATGGCTAGTTCTCAACTTTCCCATTGCTTGACATTCCTGTTCTTTCTGAACAGCCTGGTGGTCCTTTCTGCTTTACACAGCTTTCTCTTGCCATGTTTCAGTAGTTTTCTTTCGTTTTCTTAGTCCTTCAACATTATTTTTTTTATAAAACAAGGCAGGCTATCATAAAGATTTCTTCTGTAAATACGAAGTAATCATAGTATAGTGAGGAACACCTCCTAATCCTGAGCTAGTCTTTGTCATTTTGGTTTTATTATTCAAGCATCCTCTTTCTGAAAAAAAAAAAAAATGTGGGCTCATTAGGTGAGGAGTTTTTGTCTTGGGGAAAAAAAAGGGCACAAACAGATATGACACTCATCTACATAAATGGCTGATTCTTGTCTAGACTATCCTTGAGAAATAAGCTAAAATTTACATATTTACATATATTAATCAAAAAGTATTATAATTCATAAATCTGTTAGATTGAAGCATTACATCTGAATCAAATAAACACAAAATTCCTAAGAACACTCTGGTTTAAAATAATACCATCATATTCTTAACGTTTATGAATGTCTGCCAATATTTCAACATAAAACTCTACCCATATCTGGAGACATGCATGGCTCAGTGATTAAGAATACTTGCTTAGCGGTGGTGGTGGTGGTGGTGGTGGCGGCAGCGGCGGCAGCAGTGGGCGCCTTTAATCCCAGCACTTGGGAGGCAGAGGCAGGCAGATTTCTGAGTTCGAGGCCAGCCTGGTCTACAGAGTGAGTTCAGGACAGCCAGGGCTACACAGAGAAACCCTGTCTCAAAAAAACAAACAAAAACAAAACAAAACAAAAAAAAAGAACACTTGCTGCTCTTCCAGAAGACCTAGGTCTGATTTTAACTCCAGTTCCAGGGAATCTGAAGCCTTCTTCTAGCCTTCTTGAGCACCAGGTAGGCATGTGGTGCACATACATACATACATACATACATACATACATGCAAGCAGAACACATATAAAATACATATATCTTTAAAAAAAAATAAAACTAAAAAACAAAAAACAACTCCACCCTTTTGGCTAGTCTCTCAAGCCCCCAAATCCTACAGCTCTCAAAGGAATTACAAATACTTATAGATCCTTATAACTACCCACTACAATGGTTACTGAGACACTAGACTACTAGAAAAACAAAACAGAAAACAGATCGACAGCTTTCTCTCCATAAGGCTGGAAATTAAACTCAGGCTGGAGGAGGAACAGTTCAGTGGTTAGAGTACTAGCTGCCCTTGAAAAAGACTGGGGTTTGATTCCCAACACCCATGTGGAGGCTTACAACCACCTGTAATTCCAGCTTGGGAGGGGCAGGTCCAACACCCCCTTCTGGCCTCGGTGGACATTGCATACACATGGTACACTAACATGCAGGCAGATAAACACAGGCTGGAAAAATTAGTTTCCAAAGAACTAAAACTTGGCTCTCTCCTAAGAAGAACGTAACATCTGATAAAGCCCCTGAAGAATATCTGTTAGACTCAGCAGTTAACGGAACCTCATTAAAAAGAAAAGAGTTACAGTCACAAATCTATGACTCTTTTCAAGGGGGCAATTCAATGGACTTGCACATTATAGGGAAGACACCTACCAGGAGGAATAACAGAAGTTACAATAGAATGTATGACAAGTTTTTGGAATAATCCAGACCTGCAAACAATGTGCCAGCTTTCTTTCAAAGTAATACAGGCATTATTCTGAAAGTCTTAAATTTGCAGATCTCTGAAGGTTCAAGTTAGTAACAACAAAAAATATTAAGAGATTTTTATTGTATGTATATGTGTAGGTGGGTACATGTTAAAGTGTGTTGGGTACCAGTGGGTAAAGTGCATGCCCATGCGGAGGCAGGGAAGTCTACCTCAGGCATCGTTCCTTAGCAGTCAACCTTGTTTTGAGATGGGCTCTCTCTTTCACTGGCACCCAGACTTTCTGATTGGGATGGGCTGGTTGGCCACAGAACCTCAAGGATCCTTCTGTCTTTGCCTCCACAGCTCTGGGACTGCAAGTGTGAGCCACCCATCTAACTTTCCATGTAGGTCAGGGGACTCCCACTAAGATTAGGGCTTTTAGAGGAAAGTTTGCCACCATTAGGTTTGCCAAATTAGGGTTAGTGTTAAGACTTCTAAGGTCTTTTTCAATAATTTTTCAATTAAGATTTTGAACATCTTATGGTTCAAAGAAGTTTCAAAGGAGAGAAAAACTAAAATTTCATTCTAAATATTTATTAGAACTTATAAGATAGACTTCTGTATTTGAGCATTTAAAATGCTTTTTAATTTATAATGCCTTCATTATAGTCTACATTTTTCTGCAAATGAGTCTACAGTGTAATAATATACACTACAGCTGCTAAATCCATTTGCTTGTTTCTCATTTGTTGTTGGTGGTGTTTGATTGTTCTTACTCTGATTCTAGGCGCTTGAGTACAAAGTGCATGCTTTACTTCACAGCTACAACCTAAATCCATTTGCTTGTTTCTCTTTTTGTTGTTGGTGTTTGATTGTTCTTACTCCGATTCTAGGAGCTTGAGTACAAAGTGCTTTACTTCACAGCTACAACCTCAGCTCCTGACTTCTTGATTCAGTATCATCTCACTCTTCATATCTACAGCAAAAATCTTATTTAAAATTTAAAATTTTTGGATGGGGGCTCTCTTGCTCTTGCCTTTCTACTCCCTCTCTGTTCCCTCACCCCTTCCCCCCCTCTCTACACATGCTCACAGCTGGCCTCTACTTTTCTTCTCTTCTCCCCTAGCCTCCCCTAGCCTCCACCCTCCCACCCCACCCCCCAGTCTTTCGCTGCCTCTACTACCCTCTCAACTCCCTTCCCCATACCCTGAATAAACTCTATACTATACATTTAAGAAAAAAAAAAAAGCCGGGCAGTGGTGGCCAAAAAGAGAGGGGGGGGGGGAGGGAAGGAAAAAAGGGAGGAAGGAAGGGAGGAAAGAAGGAAGGAAGGAAGGAAGGAAGGAGGGAAGGAAGGGGGGGAGGGAGGGAAAGGGTATAGGCTTTGACAAAGTTATTAAGACAACCAGGAAGGTGGATTCATGAGAATCAAAAGTTCAAGGTCATTCTCAGCTACACCATGAGTTCAAAGCCAACATGAGCACTAAGATTCTGTCTCAAAAAACAAAGTATGAACTATAAATATGGCCAAAGTAAGCAAGATACCTAGGCATAGTATGACTTTGGAATGAAGTACTACACTGAGAAATATCGATTTCTGAGAACAGCACGGTGTGCACACCCCTAACCCCAGGTGCACCAGGGAGGCTAAGGCAGGAGGATCTCCAGTTCCAGGTTCAGTGTAGGCTACATGGTTAGATGCCGTCTCAGAGAAGTAAGCCTGCTCTTTTCTTGGAAAGCAGAATGAGAAAAGACAATATGTGCACTAGAGTATTTTTCCCATAAGCTCAGACAAGTTTCACTTAAATTCATAACTTAGGTCCTTTTTTTTGAGACAGGGTCTCACTATGTATCTTTGATTGCTCTGGACCTCTTCTTGCATGTAGCCCAGGCTGACTTTGAACTCAGAGAAATACACTTGTCTGCCTCTGCCTTCTGAGTCTGGGATAAAAGGCATGCACCATGGCTATTTCAAGTCCCTACATTTTTTGATACAGCTTTAAGAAGCTGCTTTCTTTAATAATTTAAATATGTGAATTTATTTAAAACTAATACATTTTTCTTTTGAAATTATCAAATTCAGAGTCCATGCTACAAATCCCACAGTATTGTGTGCTTATTTTTAAAAGAATTTGTTTCATGTGACACCAAGATATGTATAGTTAGCATTTAATCAATTATACGTCTGATTCAAGCTAACAAAGTTGACAATTTAATGATGAAACCATATGGCAAGAAGGTACTGTAGATAAAAAGAGAAAGAAAAGGCATCATTCAACTCCAAATTATTTTATCATCTAATTTTCTTTCTTTTTTTTTAAGTTATTTTTTTGTTGTTGTTGTTTTTTTCGAGACAGGGTTTCTCTGTGTAGTCCTGGCTGTCCCGGAACTCACTCTGTAGACCAGGCTGGCCTCGAACTCAGAAATCCGTCTGCCTCTGCCTCCTAATTTTCTTACTAGTCATTATACTTCTCATTTTACTACCTAAGCTTACTTTCAATGATTACATCCTAGATAGCATAAGTCTAGGCTGGATTCTAAATGTGGCAGGAAACTAATGTAGAATTTTGATCCAGGAAGCAATACAAATATAGTTTTGCTTTAGCCAAGATTAATTCTGTTTCAACACATAGGGTAGATCAGAAGACTAACAGTATATATATCTACATCTGTGTGTGTGTGTGTGTGTGTGTGTGTGTGTGTGTGTGTGTGTAGATACCCATACACTGCAACTGAAGGCAGAAAAGACCTAAATTGTGGTAATGATAGAGTGAACTGGAAGAACAAGCTGAGGAAGGAGAACAGCGCATCAGTCAAGTGATGACTTTTAGAATTGCCGGGACCCACAGCCTGACTCTGTAACCTTTCCAGCTTACGTGGTCACAGACAAGAGTTTTACCCTCTGTGCCTCAGAGTTCTTAACTATAAAAAGGGGGACAAATATAAGTACCTAATTTACCTATTTACACACTGGGTTATGAGTAAATGTTCATATAAGTACCCAACTAGGGCCGGCAGATGTTGTTCGTTTGATAAACTACCTACCTAGAATACTCAATTCAATACCTAGTACCTACCATTATGAACCAGGTATAGTGGCTCACACCCATAATCCCAGCACTTCAGAAATAGAGACAAGAAAATTCGATCAAGGACATTCTCAATTTAACAAGTTTGAGACCAGCCTTCACTGTATGAAACCCTGTCTCAAAACAAACAAAAACAGCTTAGTAAAAAAGCAAGAGTTCTTTTGGGCCAGGCTGTGGAGCAGAGAAGACGGACACTGTATAGACCTGGGGGCTATTAGACCCTGTGGCGGCCTCTGCCAACACAGAATGGCTGATGAGGTTAGGGCAATAGATTCTGAGCCCAGTGGTTGTGACATCTGGCTGATTTTAAATAAAATAATAAAAAATAAAATAAATAAAAAGCAAGAATTAAGGCAGATACACACCTTTAATTCTAGTGTTTGGGGGATCCTGCCAAGCAGCTCTGAGTTCAAAGCCAACCTGGTCTAGATAACGAGTTAGTTCCAGGACAGCCAGAGTTACCTACATAATGAGACCCTATCTTGAAAAAAACAACAACATAAAAGCAAACATAAACAAAAAGCAAGCACTAGACTACCTGTGGTGGTACAGACATATAACTCCATCACTCATGAGCTGTTTCAGGAAAGAGATGGGGAAGTGAAATAAGCCCATCTTAGCTGATTACTTTGTGCTGATGGCCAAATTGATTCTCAAAATTATGTGGAATTGTAAGGAACCCAGAATAGCCAAAATGAACCCTTTATAGAAGAGTAAAATGGGAAGGCTCATAATTCTTTATTTCAAAATACCAATAAACCAAGTAGTATGGTACCGGCATATGAACAGACATCTAGATTAATGGAACAGAGCAGAGAGATCAGAATGAGCCCACTTTACTGTAATCAAATGATTTTTTGACAAGGGTGATAGGACCATTCAGAAGTGAAAGAAAAGTGCTATAAACAAATGACACCAGAATGGCTGGACAGAGCTCAAAAGACCCTGACACCAAGTACAAGGACAAACATAAGACCACAAAACACTAAAGGAAAACACAGGGGTATATCTTTATGACCTTGTATTTGGTAAAGGATCTTTACATATCACCCCAAAACATGAACAACAAAAGGAAAAAAGTAACTAGACTTTATCATGTGTGCTTTTAGTAACACAACTAAGATAATGATAAAATGGGAGAGAATGCACATATAACTGTTAAATTATATAAACAAAGGACTGAAGTCTAAAATATATAAAGAACTCTTAAAACAACAAAAAGACAACCCAATTAAAAACAGGATGGGGCGTTTAAATATATAGCTCCCTAACAATGAAACAACCACAGACAAATGCTCAACGCGCACATAAAAAGATGCTTGGCATTGTTAGTCATCCAAGGAAAACACATCAAAAACTACAATGAAGACATGAAGGTGTGATACCTACAGCCCAGCTACTGAGGCTGAGGTTGCTTCACGTGAACTCAGGAGTCTAAGATGAGCCAGAACAACACAAAGACCTGCTCTAAAAAACAAGAGCATTAAGATTCTATTTAACACATATTAAAATAGTTGGTATATAAACTCAGAAAGTGAGATGACAAGTGTTTGGGAAGATGCACAAAGCGTTGGTGGGAATGTAAAATTTCACTTGCTCTGGAAAACTGTCTGGCAATTCATCAAGTGGTTAAACATATTCCGAAGTTATTACACAATTCAGCAACTGTACTCTAGTACTTAGCTAAGGGAAACACATATCCAGGCACCTGCACACACAGCAGCACTATCCTCAACAGTCAAAACTAAAACCAGCCTAAGTATGTATCAACAGATGGTTTGGTAAATTAATATGGGAAAGACAAAAACAAAACATGGGAGGGGTGAGATGGCTCAGCTGGTAAACGTGCTTGTTATGGTGATCTGAGTATGATCCCTGGAACCCCAGTGGTAGAAAAGAGAACTAACTCCCAAAAGAATTGTTCTTTGACCTCTACAGTACACCTTGGCCCCTGAGGGACCACACAAAGACACATGTACACACACAGACAAATAAATGTCAGTAAATAAATAAATAAAGTCAGGGTCAGAAAGATGACTCATGGATTAGAACACCTGCTTCATAATCATAAAGACCAAAGCTCAGTTCCCAACAGCCACATAACATGTATAACACACCTTAACCCCTGCTCCAAGACTGGAGATAGGTGGATTGCTGGAGCTTACTGCTTCTAGCCTACTTGAGGCAAAAGAAACCCTAAGTTCAGCTAATATCCTGCCACTAAAAAAAAACAAACAAACAAAAAAAAAAAAAAGCAAAAGGCAGAGTGAAAGAGGATAGCCAATGCCCTCTTGTCTTCTGTGCAAGCACAGATGCATACAACCACACACATGAATATATAGACATACAAATAAATCAAACTTGAGAGAGTGAGAGAGAGAGAGCAGGACTGTGCAGTGCATGCCTTTAATCCTAACACTCGGTTTTATTCTTGAGCCCTAAAGAATAAAATTGTGTCATTACCAAGAAAAGCAATGGAACTAAGATCACATTAAAGAACGGAGGTCACAGCCAGGTGATGATAGTGCATGCCTTCAATTCCAGCGCTCAGGAGGCAGAGGCAAGACGATCTCTACAAGTTCCAGGCCAGCCTGGATTACACAGAGAATTCCAGACAGCCACAGCTACATAGAGAAACCCTGTCTCGAAAAACAATGCAAAAGAAACAAACAAATAGAAACAAATAAATAAGGAAAAAGGAATAGAAGAGAGGGCTCTGAGATTAAGAGAACTAGCTACTCTTCTTTGGTCCTGAGTTCAATTCCCAGCAATCACAAAGTGGTTCACAAACATCTATAATGGGATCTAATGCCCTCTTCTGGCATGCAGGCAACACATGCAGAGCACTCATACATCAAAAAAAAAAAAAAAAAAAAAATATATATATATATATATATGCGTAAAAATTTTAAATAAGACATGTTCTCTCCTGTATCCCTGGCTGCCCTGGAACCTTTTTTTTTTTTTTTTTTTTTTTTTTTTAAAAAAAAAGGGTAACAGCAAGATGGCTTGACAACTAAAGGCACTTGAAACCTGATGACCTAAGTTCCATCCCTAGAACACACACAATGACAGCAGAGGACTGACTCCTAATGCTGTCTTCTAACCTCTCCATCTGTGCAATGGCACATCCGAACTCACATACACACAAAGATAAGCAAATGTGAAAAGGGCTGGAGTGCTGCAGAAAATGTGAACATCAAGAAATGAATATAACAGACAGGTGGATGAATCTCTCAGTTTAAGGCCAGCCTGGTCTACAGAGCAAGTTCCAGGGCAGCAAAGGCTACAGAGAGGAACTCTGTAACAAAAAACAAAATCAACAAGGAAAGAAGGGGGGGGAGGAATAGCCTCAAAAGATTGCAGTCACTTCTTTTTTATCTATTTTAAAGATGTATTTACTTTATGTATATGGTGTTTTGTCTACAAGTATGTCTGCATTATCAGAAGAGGGCACTGGATCTCATGGGACTGCGTTGTGAGTTGATTTTGTGGTGCTAGGAATTGAACCCAGGATCTCTGAAAGATCCTTAACTCTTAGCTGCTGAGCCATCTCTCAAGTTCCCTATTTCTTTTTAAAGGTGTGTGTGTGTGTGTGTGTGTGTGTGTGTGTGTGTGTGTGTGTACATGAGCATTTCCTAGAGCTGGAGTTTCAGGCAGCTGTGCATACTGTGTGAGTGTAGGAACTCAACTACAGACCTCTGCAAAAGCAGTGCACACTCTTAAATACCAAGTCAGCTTTCCAGCTCACCCCCAATACTAAGGACTCAAAAGGCTGAGCAAAAAGGTCACTTGAGCCCAAAAAATTGCAACAAGTTTACCCGAGGCAACAAAAGCCAGGCATGTTAGTATACATTTGTAATCCTAACACTTAGAAGTAGGCAGAAGGATCAGGAGTTCAAAGCCAGCCTCAGCTATGTATTAATTCAAAGCTAACTGTGAATACATAAGACTCTGACTCAAAAAGAAAACAAAATTAAGATTTTTGGGGGCATTAATTAGCTGATTTTATAGTCTATGGAAACATAAGGAAAAGTGGGAATGGAACATGGGGCAGCAATAATCAAAGAATGAACTGATCAACAAAGCAAAACAGTAATCCCATTCTATTCAGGAACGAAGTTGGCCTAGGGATAGAATTTCACATGCAAGGAAACAGTGGGTACCTAGTGAAGTGCTCAGGGATGATGTTCAATAATGGGCAGGCAGGCATCCAAAGGAAAGGTAAAACCCCAGTTCTGCCTCAGTGCTTCCTTAAACTTATATCTACACGGACAAACGCTTACATACAGAGATAAAACTATGAAAGTACCAAAAATAACACAAGAACATCCATTCCAATTTTAGCTAACAAGTACTGGTACAAGGACTGTTTGTTTGTTTGTTTGTTTGTTTTTAAATATTTATTTATTTAATTTATGTATGTGAATCCACTGTCACTGTTTTCAGACATACCAAAAGAGGGCATCAGATCCCACTACAGATGGTTGTAAGCCACCGTGTGGGTGCTGGGAATTGAACTCAGGACCTCTGGCAGAGCAGTCAATACTCTTAACCGCTGAGCCATCTCTAAAGCCCAGGATGATCTGTCTGAACCACAAAATATTAGGCTCAAGTGGTTCAAATAATGGTTGAATGGCTAAGGGCTCATAGGCTCTTGCAGAGGACCTGAGTTTGGGTCTCAGCACATGTCCTGTAGCTCCTGCTCCTGCCCCAGGGGATTCAAAATCATTTTCTGGACTGCAAGGACACCAGCACTTACATAAACATATACATGAACATCACATAATTTAATGTTTAAAAAGCTTTACTCAAAAAATTTAATAAACTATGTAAAACAGTTTAATCCTGCTTGAAAAATCTATCTATAAACAAGGTTCAAAGATAAACTGAGAAACCGTGGAAAATATCTGTAACGTGTCAAAAAGTAGTAAGTATTGGTCTCCTTAGAGCATGTGTTCCTATAAATAATGTAAAGCATTTCAATAGAAAAATGAACAGAATCTATAGAGACAGACTATAAATAACTGAAACAAGGTTCTTTCATTTGCTAAAAACATGCTTAGGAAATATTCAGCTGGGTGAAGAGGGATAATCTCAGCAAAGGCAGTTGGATCTCTGAGTTCAAGGCCAGTCTGGCCTACAGAGCTAGTGCCAGAAATCCAAGGCTACACAGGGAATCCCTGTCTTGAAAAACAAAAACAAAAAAAGTGGCTTAGGGTTTCAGACAGATAGCTTAGTGGTTAAAAGCACTGGCTGCTTTCCCAAAGGACCTGGGTTCAATTCCTGGAACCCACATGGTGGCTCACAACACAATCAATAATTGCAGTTCCAGGGGATCTGATGTTCTCTTCTGATTTCTGAAGGCACCCAGCACACACACTGTACACAGATAGACACATACATGCAAGGCAAACACCTGTGTACATTTTTTAAAAGGTAAAGTAAAAGTTTAGCCAGGCATATTGTACATGCTCATAATCCCAGCACTTAAGAAGCAGAAGTAGAAGGATTTCCACACATTCCAAGCCAGTATGGGATACATAGTAACACCCCAACTCAAAAAGAAGGGGCTCCTGGCTCCAAATGGCTCAAGGTTTTAATCCCAGTATTCAGGAGGCAAAACAGGAAAATTTCTGTGAGTTTGAGGCCAGCCCGGTCATATAGTGAGTTCCAGGTCAGCCTGGGCCACAGAGTGAGACCCAGTCTCACAAAAAAAAAAAAAAAAAAAAAAAAAAAAAAAAATCTAATCATGGCCTGGGGGAATAGCTTCTGGGTAGCATGCTTGCCTATCATGTACAAAGCCTGGATTCCATCCATAGCTATTACAAAGATGGGAAGGGGGTTGGTATTCCAATAAAGGAACCAAGCAAGAGCCACCTCAGCAGATAAACACTGTCATCAGACCATGAGCTGACAAAGGGCAATTTGACAGTTTATCAAGGTTTAAATAGTGAGTATCCTTTGACCTAGCAACTGAGCTTCTAGGAATTTGCCTGCAAGATAAAGATCCTAAGTGTGAAATTCCTCACATACAGTCAGGAGACCCACTTTAAAGACCCTTCTGGCATATCTAAACACATGACAGCTCTACCTCAAGCACAATGCACACTCCTTCTGGAAAAAACAGGCGAGGCCAGCCTGGTCTACAGAGTGAGTTCCAGGACAGCCAGGGCTACACAGAGAAACCCTGTCTCGAAAAACCAAAAAAAAAAGAAAAAAGAAAAAAAAACAGGCAAGAAACATATCGTTATTTGCTACTAAGGAGAGAAGCCAATAGTCACCAAGGCAGAAAGAAAATTTGCCTTCTCCATATGTTTTATTGTTTTTTGAGACAAGGTTTCATGTAGCCCAAGATGGCCTCCAACCAAATGCAGCTCTGCTGTGGAGGAGACTTGGCCTTTACGCCTCTCCTCCTCAGGCTACAATCACAGACACTCCATGTCTTTTCTACCACTTGAATTTTACATTTATTTAAAACTTTTAAATTAAGATTTCACAATTATTTTTTGCCTAGCTTACTGTTAAGTGTATCTCCCTCTTTGTCATTTTCTGTGTTAGCAATAATGTTTAATTGTTTTTTCCTACTAACACATTTACTTAATTAAACTCACATATTAAAATGTAATACTAGTTTTCTGTCCGCCAATTCCCTTGCTCTCTGAGCTGTATTTCTAAATGTTTTAGCTACAAAATAGCAGTACCATTCCCTATTTTTTCCCTAGGTATATAAAGATTATTAATTACTAAACTAAAAACCTAAGAATGTTCTTAGCCTGTGGGATAAACACAGCATCACTGCTGTATCCTAGAAAATAGCAGAAAAGGGCCAGCAAGATGGCTAAGCAGGTAAATGAGCTTGCTGCCAAGTCCAATGACCTGAGTTCTAGTCTTAGGACCCATACGGTAGAATGCAGAAGAAATCTGACTCCCAAAAGCTGCCCCTAGACACCCACATGCACACTGTGGCACATACATAAGGGAGTGAGTGCAGTCACAGTAAGTAATTCTGTTTTAAAGGAAAAAAATCTTAGAAATAAAAAAGGTAGAACAGCAAGGCAATATTCAAAATTTCAAAAATACTGTGCTGAGACAATGTGTGATGCAGTACTTGATACTTGGAAGGACTCCATATTATCTGTTTGTCCAGAGCTAGTGAGGCTATGGAGGACTAAACCGCAGCAATCAAGTCATTATACGTTAATATCTTATACATAATACCAATGCATTAATTTAATCTTTAAATTAAAAGAAAATAAGGGTTTTCAAGACAAGGTTTCTCTGTGTAACCCTAGCTGTCCCAGAACTCACTTCGTAGACCAGGCTGGCCTCAAACTCACAGAGATCCATCTGCCTCCCAAGTCTTAGGATTAATGGTATGTACCACCACTGCTCTGCCTAAAAAAAAAAAATCTTAATTTTAATGTGTTCAGATATTTTGTCTGCCTAGATACCTGGTCCCTGTGGAGGCCACAAAGAATATCAGGTACCCTGTAAGTGGAGTTACAGATGGTTAGTTATAAGTCACTCTGTGGATGCTGGGAATAAAAACCTGCTTCTCTGAAAGAGCAGCTTCTGAACTTCTGAGCCCTCTCTAGAATCCCTAGTTAAAAATTGTTAATACACTACATTGTTGTACACACATATAGATATAATTTGTATATATGGATGTATACACACAGAGATATAGTACATCTTTCTCAACAATATTCTCATACATATGCTACATATACCTTAGGAAAAATAGGTGATACTAGGAGAGGGTACAGGGAGAAGGGCCATGTCAGAAAGGCGAGAGAATGCTCTTATAGAAAAAAAATACAACTGAGATCCAGTAAAGGTAAGTTAGATAAGAGGAGGAAGCACAAGGGTTCCGCCAGGACAGAAGACTGTGTGCAGTGGCTTCCTGTGGTGAGGGAAGGAGAGCAGAGAACAGAGAACAAATTGGAGGACCAACCCAAGGCGAGAAACCAGACAGCGTGGTGCCTTTTAGGACACCCTAAGGGTCTTCACCTTCCTGTGAGAGCAAAGAAGCAGCAAGGAAGGTTGAGTACAGTGGCGAGTGCCTGCATGCCAACACAGGAGGATGGAAGGTTCAAGGCCAGCCTGGACAAAGGTAAGAGCCTATCTTAAAAACAAAAAAGCTAAAAGAAAAGAGCTGTCAGCAGAGATGATACAAGATTTGTATTGTCAAAGATCAGTGCTGAATGAATGGGAGGCTCTAGCAGAGGTAGGAAGGCTGCTTGGAAAGCTACTGCAGTGGACATAATAAAGGACAGGGACAGAAGAATTAGTTACAACAGAAGCAAAATCAACAAGACTAGGTAGCTAATTGCAACTGATGCTGGCGGGGAGCTTAAGGAGACCCTGCTTTCAGCTTTCAGATGCCTATAAGTAGATGGGTAAATGTCTTACCACCAAGCCAGGCACAGTAGCACAGGCCTTTAACTCCAGCACATAGGAGGTAGACACTGGAAGATCTCTTTGAGTTTGAAGCCACCCTGGTCTACATGCTATATAATAAGATTTTTGTCTTTTAAATTTTCTCAAAAGACACTATCCCCGAAAGACAATGGGAACATTCCAGAAAGACCACCATGTTGTACTGCTCTGTTTCATAGGGACTGGGCACAAGACAGAAATGTTAAAAAAGAAGAAAAAAGGTTCTTCAGGTATGTGGAAGCCTTGGTAAAGAAGAGTGAATTAGAAAATAAGAATAGAAGTCAAAAGAGATGGAAAATTAATACACCAAACAAACACAAAAAAAAAAAAAAAAAAAGAGGAAGAAATGACAGGCCTCCAGCATCTGCCATAAAACAGAACTACACAACCCTATTCCTCACTACCACTTAAAATATGTTTAATTATGTCAAAGTAGAATAAAGAGCTATAATATGCAATACCTAGGAGAACAAAGGATTAGTATGAAAGAATTTACTCTTTATATCAAGGTACACAGTTGAGATATCAGAAATTTTCTAATTTTGAGAACAAGAGAAAGATGGAGACCACCTGTGTGGGAAGAAGGATCTGAATGCCAGCCTGGAAGAAAGGAAACAGAACGAAGACTGATGACTCCACTTATCCAATTTTCACATTTTAAGCACGTTTTATCTTCATCTCTGGACAAATGGCTGCTCTTGTCCTCGTGTGCTAAGGAAATGCAGAAATAGCGCCATACTTCAGGCACTTATTTGAAATCATGGCTTACCCTGCCCTCCTGTGGTAGCAGTGAGGAACTGCACCAATATGTTTTACAGGACTGTGAGAATGCCCACATGAAGTTCAGGGTAATAATTAATCCATGACCAAAGACTTAAAGATTGCAGGCAGAAAGCAAACTGGGAATAGTTCTTGCCATGGGATTTATCTTCTAAGCTAGTAGTGCTTAAAAACCTAGGGTTTTGTTGTTAACTGGTGATAACAAAAATAGATGTCTTCTTTTTTCTTGTTAAAGATCACATATTTAGCAATTCCAGGATACCCAGTCTGATACTGTTTTTTCAAATCCAATTCATAGTATATTTGATTATTTACAAATGTTTCAATTCGCTTTTAATGGCATGCACAAACGGGTTAATGAACACTTCTGGCACATATCAAAAACCATATCACAAATATTAGTAATTGTCTCTTTGAATAAGTAAAATCCCCTTCGTTATCTTTAAATTAATCAACTGATTTTTTTTATTACTTAGGAGAACAAATCACAATAGTAAACACAATTCAGAAACAATCAGGTTCTCAAAACTAAACAAATATGTCACTGATACAATCAACACTAGTCTCTCTCTCACACACACACACACACACACACACACAAACATGGCGAAGGTCTAATACATCATTCTTGACAATTCTCTTCACGGTGGAAAAAAAACACGATTGCCCAATATAATGATTGGCATTCTGTGCATGATTTAATTCTCTACCTTCCTTTTAACAGACTGAAAATTTGTAAACGTATGCTTTCTACGACTGTTTACTCACATATCTATTTGACTTTGGGCTTTTTTTTTTTTTAAAGGCATGTGAACTCAAAGACCAAACCACGAAATTATAGCAATAGACATATTTTTCCAATTTTCAGTTTTGATACCGGGGTCACAGCATTTCGTTTCTTTATTTTCATGATCTTTATTTCCCCCTTTTAAAATCTAGACACCATTATCCATTCTGTCTCTGTACATCCATCCCCAAATATAACTGTTTCCTTTAATCTTTTGGGCTTTTCTTTTCCATATACTCTCTAGCCAACACACACACACACACACACACACACACACACACACACACACACACA
>JANHMN010000016.1:37301446-37351153 GCA_030674055.1 Rhabdomys pumilio | reverse complement strand
GTGTGTGTGTGTGTGTGTGTGTGTGTGTGTGTGTGTGTGTGTGTGTGCGTTTTGTGTATGTGTTGTATGTTGTATTAAGGCTACATCAGTGAGCTCCAGGCCCAGTGAAAGAAAGACCTTACCTAAAACAAGATGGAAACTGAGGAAGACAGATGACATCAAGTTCTGGCCTACACACCTAGCCGTATATGTACATGAGTATAGCCAGTCTTTGCTACTTTGTGGGTCCTTTGTTTTTCCCCTGCCCTTTATCCCCCCTCCCTCTGTTTCACCCCCTAACACTAGATAGGAGAGAAGCAAAGATAGATGGGAGAAAGGAATTAGGAAAACCCCTGAGTCTAATTCCTTTCCTTTTGCTTTTTTGGCTGGATTACTAACAAATGGAAAACCAATCCCACTGAACGATCAACAACCACCAATCCCCACCTCTCAGGGCTCTAGCATCTATATACCCTCTAAAATGTTTGCCGAATTCCAAACACCACAAAATTTCAGAAACTATCTGCAGCTGGCAAAACCATGCCCCCTGCTAGAGCACCAGAGAAGTCATAGCCAGCTGCTGCTGACAGTCCAATGCAACCCCACATCCCTACACCTGGGATTAAAATGAAAACACATTCTTATAATAGTTCTCTGTTTTTAAAGAAACCAAAATTCCCAAATGGCCGTTACACATGAGTGCATACACATATATACAATATACAACAATATGTACATATACCTACATCACACACACCAAAGAAAATAGTAATAGATATGTAGCAAAAGAAAAGACTAATGGGGCTGAAGGGATGGCTTGGTGGTAAAACAATAAGGCTCTTCTTGCAGAGGCACCCACGTATTCAGCAGGACATTCATAAACGTAAAATAAATAAATCTAGAGGAAAAATAAAGACTAGCCATGCACGAACACCCAGACATGAGTTCAGGCATCTCAGGAGAGTCATCCTTAGGTGTCATGTGATTCTGTGGCTTCTTAAGTTCTATTGATCCAAAGGTGTAATTAAGATAAGGTTTAAAGATTGAGCAGGTCCAGTGAGCTGGCTCAGAAACTAAAAGTACTTCCTGTGAAAGCCTGGCCACTTTGTTTTGATCCCTGGAACCTAGAAAAGATGGAAGGAATTGAGTCCACAAGTCACCCTCTGACCTACATGTATGCTGTGGGACATGTGTCTACACGTACACAGCATACAGACACACACTAACAACAAAAACATGAGTGAGTCGTGAGTTCCAAAACAGTCATGGCTACATAGTGAGACCCTGTCTGGAAAAGGGAAGGGAGGGAGGGAGGGAGGGAGGGAGGGAGGGGGAGAGAGGGGAGGTAAAAAAGTAAAGTTTAAGAATTAAAAATGTAGCCGGGAGGTGGTGGCACACGCCTTTAATCCCAGCACTTGGGAGGCAGAGGCAGGCGGATTTCTGAGTTCAAGGCCAGCCTAGTCTACAGAGTGAGTTCCAGGACAGCCAGGGCTACACAGATACACAGAGAAACCCTGTCTCGAAAAACCTAAAATAAAATAAAATTTAAAAAAAAGAATTAAAAATGTAGGGATGTAGGGGGCTAGAGAGATCCCTCAGAGGTTAATAGGTCCTGAGTTCAATTCCTGGCAACTGTAAGGTGGCTCAGAACCATCTAATTAGATCTGGTGCCCTTTTCTGACCTGCAGGCACACATGCAGGCAGAAGACTGTAAATAATACAGGAATAAATCTTTTTTTTTTTAAAAAATTAAAGAATTAAAATTAAGTAAAAAAAATAGTTTCTTTTTTCTCTCAAAGGACTTTCTTTTGTAAATGGTATTTTTTCCTGGTTTTTAGACACAGGGCTTCTCTGTGTAGCCCTGGTTATCCTGAAACTCACTCTGTAGACCAGGTTGGTCTCAAACTCAAAGATCACCTGCTGAGATTAAAGGTATGCACTATCACTGCCTGGCTGTAAATGGCATTTTAATGTATGTTCTCTACATAAGCAGTTTATTTATTGAAACATTCTTGTTTGAGAAAAACAAATTGTCTACAGGAAAACCAGCAATACATATCTCTGAAGACTGTTTTCACTTTTGCTGAAATTTCTGGCTCTTGGCTGCAGGCATGTAACTGAATTCTACAGCAAGGAGGCTTCTTTTTCTTCCTTTGCCCCCTCCTTTTTTGGAAAGAGGGCTTCACGGAGCTCTGACTGGACAGGAACTATGAAGACCAGGTGGCCTCAAACATACAGAGACCTGTCTTCTTCTGTATCCACATGCTAGATCCATGGGTTTTAAGTTCCAGTGTGTGGGAACTGTGTTGGAGTCAGGAGCCATAGGACATAAGCTGAAAGAAGAGAGATGATCCTGCTGTCCTCTTTTCTCACTGTCCCTAAACATCAGTCTTCCAGCTGGAGGTTTTGGACGATCCGGTACAGGTTCCTTCCCAATGACCTCATCCACTTCAGTATAAAGACTGGGTTTCTACCTGGTAGTGGTGCCACTCAGGAGGAAGAGGCAGGCAGAGCTCTGTGAGTTCAAGGCCAGCCTGGTTTACACAGCTAGTTCTAGGACAGCCAGGCCTATACAAAGAAACCATTATCTGAAAAACAAAAACAAGCAAACAAACAACAACAACAAAATACTGGAGTTCACAGCCCCATCTCTCCTTCTGCTGCTCTATAGAAGTATTCTTTTAAAAAAAAAAAAGATTTATTTTTGTGTATATATGTGTTTGCCTGAGCACACAGATATATATACATGTTCATGCAGTTGCCTGGAAAAGCAAGAGGAGGGCATCAGATTCCTGGAACTGGAATTACAGATGGTTATGAGCTACCCAACATGGGTACCAGAAACCAAACCCAGAGCACACAAGCTGACGGTGCTCTTAACCACTGACTCACCTCTCTAGCTCCCCACCTCCCCCTTTAAAAGAAACTTTTTTTAGGTTTATTTATTTAATGTGTATGAATTTTTTGCCTGCGTGTACATATGTGCACCGTGTGCCCTTGGAGTTTGAAAGAAAGTCCTGGATCCCCAAGAACTGGTGAAGAGATAGTTATAAACCACCATGTAGATGCTGGGAACTGAATCTAGGTCCTCTGCAAGAACAATAAACGCTCTTAACTGCCTAGTCTTCTCTCCAGGCCCCAATCCTTTTTAAAATGTAACCTAGGCTGACCCTGAACTTTGCAAGTAGGACTGGCCTGGAGTTTCTAATACTCCTTTTCGCTACCCTTGAGTGGTAGAGGTATCAAACATATGGTTTTCTCAAGACTCTGAAGCCAAATTAGGTTCTCAGTGGGCCTTCTTTGGCACATGTATAGTCATAATTTTTAAATGACAGGATGGGCCTAGGTATGCAGCTCAGTTGAAGAATGCTTACCTAGCTTGTGTGAAGCTATGGTTTGATTCCCCCAGCACTAACAACGTCACCTCTTTTGTTCACTATTTTATCG
Organism: Rhabdomys pumilio; assembly: GCA_030674055.1. NCBI lineage: Eukaryota > Metazoa > Chordata > Mammalia > Rodentia > Muridae > Rhabdomys > Rhabdomys pumilio. Next base: position 37,347,727 of record JANHMN010000016.1, on the reverse strand, counting down.
ACAGTTCCCTGTATATCAAGGCAATATAGTTAATTAATGTTTGTTAAAGAATGGAGGCTGGCTGGGCGGTGGTGGCGCAAGCCTTTAATCCCAGCACTTGGGAGGCAGAGGCAAAAACCTAAAAAAAAAAAAAAAATGGAGGATGGTGCCAAAGGCATAAACTCTTTCCACTAATAATACAATCCTATGAAGGATTTCAAATTATTTGTTCTCAAGTAAACACTGCGGTTTCCTTACCTGGAAAACAATGTAATTTAGGAGAGTCAGTTTGACTTTTATTTGTAGGCTGCAACTGAGTCCTTCATCCCTACTGAATCTGGAAAGACCATCACCTTTAAAACCATTTTTTTGTGGTGGCCCAGGACTTTAATCCCAGTATACCAGAAGCAGAGGCAGAGGCAGAGGCAGGCGGATCTCTTGAATTCCAGGACTGCATAGAAAACTCTATAACAAAAAAGAAAACGGTTTGTTATCTAAATATGCTAATTCATTAGACAAGCAAATAACCTACATTTAGTCTTTTTTTTTTTTTTTTTTTTTGGTTTTTCGAGACAGGGTTTCTCTGTGTAGCCCTGGCTGTCCTGGAATTCACTCTGTAGACCAGGCTGGCCTCGAACTCAGAACTCCGCCTGCCTCTGCCTCCCAAGTGCTGGGATTAAAGGCGTGCGCCACCACCGCCCGGCTCATTTAGTCTTAAACAATATAACCACTCTTAAATTCTTTTAGATAACCAGGAAAGGGTGGGACTTGCAGTCACTATTTTGATAGGGCAGGGGGGCGGGACTTAACTCAGAACGTAAGTTCCTGAGCCTAAACACGCGAGGGGACACAACTCCGGAACGGACCAAGATGGCGGCTTCCAGTGAGGAACAGCTGTTTGCTGCGGGTATTGAAAAGACTTGGGGTGCAGTCGTTCGTTCCCCTGAAGGGACACCCCAAAAAGTTCGGCAGCTGATAGATGAAGGAATTGTCCCGGAAGAGGGAAGCACAGAAGCGTGAGTTATCCAGGCTGTGGTCACGGGAGTGGCTTGGGGAACAACGGCCTGGAGCAGGGGGCGGGGGACGCAGCGAGTAACTTCAATCCATGACTTGATGGGTGAGGTTGAATTCTTCCTGAGCTCTGAAAAAGGCTAGCCTTCTCTGATTGCTCGGCTTCGATAGCCTCCGGTGTACCTGACGCCGCATCACTAGCGAAATTTTGTAATAAACGTTTTTTGAGAGAGAGAACTGTTGTTAGCTGAATAAGCAAACCTAACTACTAAAGCCGCGGAGTCTCAGTATAGTGAAGCTTAGCAACCCCTTTACTGAAGAACAGTCTTAAATGTATAAAGCAAATTACACGGGATTGTAAATGAAATAGTCACACAGTAAATAGTAAGATAGTAAAATGAAGTTATGTGGTAACATGCTGTTTCCCTCCCTCCCACACTCCTTCCTTCTTTCCTTAATTAAATAGTTAATACTGGGCTGGGAATTAGATAGCCTAGCGTGCATTGAGCTCAAGATTTGATCCCTAGCACTTTATTAAACTGGCAGTGGTATCATACAACTCTTAAGTCCTTGAAAGGTGAAGGATCTGAAGTTCCAGGCTAATTTGAGACCCTGTGCCAGAGTGATGTAGGGAGGAGGGAGAGGAGAAAAAGATAGTTGATATCTAGTAGCATATCTACAATCAATCATAATTTTGAATTAGTGATACCATGAATACTATTTCAAAATATAGTCAGCCTTTTTTTTTTTTTTTTTTCCTCGAGACAGGGTTTCTCTGTGTAGCCCTAGCTGTCCTGGAACTCACTCTGTAGACCAGGCTGGCCTCGAACTCAGAAATCCGCCTGCCTCTGCCTCCCAAGTGCTGGGATTAAAGGCGTGCACCACCACAGCCCGGCTATAGTCAGCCTTAGTGTGAATAATTTTTTTCTTTTGGTGGCAAATTCACAAATATTTGTCTTTTATTTATTTGTTTGTTTGTTTGTTTTATGTATGTGAAGTACACTGTACCTATCTTCAGACACAGCGGAAGAGGCATCAGATCTCATTACATATGATTGTGAGCCACCAGCTGGTTGCTGGGAATTGAACTCAGTGAGCAGTCAGTGCTCTTAACCGCTGAGCCATCTCTCCAGCCCTTTCTTTTTCTTTCTTATTTTTTCTTTCTTTTTTGCTGTTGTTGAGACAGGATTTCTCTGTGTAATAGCCCTATCCTGGAACCCACTTTGTAGACCAGGCTGGCCTGGAACTCACAGAGATCCCCCTGCCTCTGTATCATGATTGCTGGGATTAAAGGCCTATGCTACCACATCCAGCCCAGGTTTGGGCTTTCTTAACCTTGATAATGAAGCCATTCTATATTTCTCAAAAATAAATGTCATTTAATGCCTATCTAGGTTTAGGGATCTTCTTATTTTTTTCCCCCCTAAGAACCACATTTTCTTGATTTTTTTTTTTTTAATCTGTAAATCTCTGAGGAATTGTCTCGGTATAATTTTCTTTCAAGTCAGTTATTGGTGCTGTCTTATTGTTATAGCTGAGCGTGGGGGGCACTGGTAATGCCAGTGCTTGAAAGTTTGAAGAGAGATTGCTGTAAGTTTTGGATCAGCTTGTTATATATTGTTCCAGGACCAGCCTAAGTTACAAAATGAGACCCTGTCTCTCAAAACAAAAACAAGGATATTCAGGATGACACAGTAGAAAAGATGGGTGGGGGTGGTGGTACTAGCAGCACTTATCTTTAGTGTAAGCACTCAGAGGCAAAGGCAGGCAGATCCCTGAGTTGAAGGCCAGCCTGGTCTACAGAATGAGTTCCAGGACAGCCAAGGCTACACAGAGAAACCCTGTTTCAAACAAACAAAACTGGGGAAGAAAAAAAAAAGGCTCAATCAATAGATGTATTAGTCAGGGTTCTCTAGAGCCACAGAACTTATACAATGTCTCTATAGTAAGGGAATTTGTCCAATTTTTTTTTCATTGAAAATGAAAGAATTACTTGGCTGGCTTTGTATTTGGGCTTTTTTTTTTTTTTTTTTAATTGTATTTTTCTCACGTTTCTTTTTGAAATAGAAAGAAAGATCCTGTCTTTGATTTGAATTTTCTTTTTTAAAGATTTATTTATTTATGTTATACATGTGAGTACACACTGTAGTATGTCTTTAGACACACCAGAAGAAGGCATCAGATTCCATTACAGATGGTTGTGAGCTACTAAGTGGTTGACTGGGAATTGAACTCAGGACCTCTGAAAAAGCAATCAGTGCTCTTAACCACTGAGCCATCTCTCCAGCCCATGACTTGAATTTTCTAATTGAGGTAGTGAGAAACAAGGGTCCATGTACATAGCAATATATCTAAGCTATTCTTTCTCATATTGAGAGTTAAATTTATGGGCCAGCAGGATGGCTTATCACTTAAAGGTGCAAGCCTGGTGACCTGAGTTAAACCCCTGAACCCACATAAATGTTGAAGAAAAGATCTGACTCCACAAAGCTCTTCTCTTGTTTCTATACATGTGCCTGGGCACATACATTCACAAATATAATGCATACATACATGTACACATACATATTACCCACAGTAGTAATCTCGACACTTAAGAGGCTGAGACAGGAGGATTGCTGTGAATTCCAGGCTAGCCTAGATTATAAAGTAAGACTCTTTCTCAAAAAAGAAAAAGAATATTTCTCTGAAGTGGTTTAAATTATATTATTATTCAATACTTAAACCCTTGAAGGCCTTATTTTGAGTTTACTACAGTTATGCAAAATATTGTTGGAGAACTGTGAGTGAGCTAGGTGAGCTAGGAGGGGCTGGCTGAACTGTAAAGAGTTACAACTCCCAGATTGAAGAATTTAGAGCCTATAATTTAGTATTATGAAGTCATGGGATATATTAAGCAGAGGAATGGCTTGACTGAAATGATTTTTAGAAACTTAAAATCTAGTTCAGGTTTGATATGTGATGTGTGTGGAATAGCTAGGCTCAGAGATTTAAGAATGGTACAGAGCTCACTAACAGTCCTGCTTGGTTTCAGAAAGGATACATCTGCCACAATCCAGTCAGTCGATGGAGCGCCTCAAGCAGAACAGCCTCCACTGGAATCTACAAGCAAAGAAGCCTTTTTTCACAGAGTGGAAACCTTTTCTATATCCTTTTCAGTGTGTGTGAGTGTGTAAATGGTTCCGCCTGCCGCAGCATTGTCACTAGAGAGGCACTGCTATACTGTAGCAGTAGCGTAGAGTATAGGTACTGCTTACTCTGACCTTTTGTTTTATATGTGTATGTGTTTTGCCTGTATGTTTGTGAACCATGTGCATGCAGTGCCCAAAGAGTCCAAAGAGAGCATCAGATCCCTAGCATGAGTTACAGCTTGTTGTTACCCACTATGTGAGTGCTAGCAGTTGAACTGGAAGAGTAGCCAGGCTCTTAACTGTTGAGCTGTCTCTCCAGCCCCTTACTCTGATCTTTTAAACCAAAGAATTAGTATTGGTAAGAACTTTTTTTCTGAAAATTAGCACCATAGTATATTATTCTGCAAAGTATCCGTTGAGGGATAGATCAAATCTTTGTTTGTTTGTTTGTTTGTTTGTTTCTGGGTTTGGGTTTTTTGTTTGGTTTGGTTTTGGTTTTTGAGACAGGGTTTCTCCATGTATCCCTGGCTGTCCTGGAACTCACTCTGTAGATCAGACTGGCCTTAAACTCACAGAGATCCACCTGTCTCTACCTTCCAAGTGCTGCCACCGCCTGGCTTGGCTTGGTTTGTTGTTTTGAAACAGGATCTGAAACTAGTTCTCCTGCCTTGGTCCCAAGTGCTGAGATGATAGGTAGGAGCCACCATGCCCAGCTGATCTTTTTACAGATGGAAAAAAACTGTAAATCTTGAGAGAAGGGAAATAGTATTTTTACTGCCATAATTTTTTTGGTTTGGTTTGGTGGAGTGCAGTGCTAGGAATCCAATCTACTGCCTCATGTATGCTAGGCTAACACTCTTCCACTGAGCTATAATTTCAGCCTTCATATACTCACTTTACAGATGAGAGCAGGCTTGCCTAAGACATCCTGCTAGCAAGTAGAGGAGCCAGGACAACTGTGTGATGTAATTGAAAGTGTGTGACAGTGCCCCACCCCCACCCCCATGTGGTTCCTCCCATGTCCCCACCAGTCAGGGTTTCTCTGTTTTAGCTCTGGCTATCCTGGAACTCACTCACTCTATAGACCAGGCTGTCTTAGAACTCAAAGATCCACCAGCTTCCACCTCCCCTGTGCTAGGATTAAAAGCATGCAGCACCACTGTGTGGCTTTTAGATCCCTTTTATGGATTAGTCACTATTGCATGACAAACGCTTTAATATGCGGTGGCTTTAAACAGCTGTTACCACAAACTGTGGATTATATGTATGTCCAGACACAGAGTAGGTTTTTTGTTTTTGTTGTTGCTGGTGGTGGTTTGTTTTATTTTTTAATTTATGCATTTGCTTGTTGTGTATGCCATTTGGGGATGTCCAGGGAGGCTAGAGGAAAGTATCAGATCTAGGGCAAGAGTTACAAGCCTCTAGACACGTGTTCTGGGATCCAAACTTGGGTCCTCTGGAACAGCAGCCATGGACTCTTGCGGCCCCCGAGCATCTCTCCAGCCTGTGTTTGTTTGTTTTTGTTTTTCTAGGCAGGGTCCTCTTTTTTTTTTTTTTTTTTTTTTTTTTTTTTTAAGATTTATTTATTTTATATATATGTATACACTGTAGCTATCTTCAGACACACCAGAAAAGGGCTGTTATGGATCCCATAACAGATGGTTTTGAGCCATCATGTGGTTGCTGGGAATTGAACTCAGGACCTCTGGAAGAGCAGTCAGCGATCTTAACTGCTAAGCCATCTCCCCAGCCCTCTAGGCAGGGTCTTAACTATATAGCCCAAGTTGACGTAGAATTTATTATATAGCCCTTGATGACTTTGAGATCATGATTTTCCTGCCTTTGCCTCTCTGATGTGGGGATTACAAGTGCCGTGGTTCCTTATTTCATGGGCTCTTTTGGAACGGTTCACAACTTGGAAGCTGGCTTCCATCACAGTGAACAAGCAAAACAGAAAGGTGAAAGCCAGATTATTTTTTGTTCAGTGTTTTATTTTGTTTTGTTTTGTTTTGTTTTTTTGTTTTTTTGTTTTTTTTTTGAGACAGGGTTTCACTATCCCTAAGCTCAGAGATCTGCCTGCCTCTGCTTCCCAAGCACTGTGATTCAAGGTGTGTGTTTCCATGTTTAGCATTAAATATTCTTTTTAAATTTAACTTTTTATTATGTTTACTTATTTAGTATGTGTGCTTTGGTGTATATTTGGAAGTCAGAGAACAACTTGTGGGAGTCTCTTCTCTCCTTTCATCATGTGGGTCCCAGGGATAATTAGGCTTAGAAGGAGACACTTTTACCCACTGAGCTGTCCCACTGGCCTCAGACTCATTTTTATGACCTAATCCCAGAAGATAACCCATCACTTTTTGTCATAATCTAATTATTAAAACATTACCAGGCTAGCTCATTCGTAAGGGAGTTAACCTCAGGGCATAGTACCAGAAAGCAGGGACTACAGGAGTTACCAGTTGCCTGCTCTGCTCTTGTAAGTCTTTAGCCAAGTACTTTGAAAGTACTAATTTAGCATATAGTCCATCATAATTAAACTTGCGGTAAATGAGCCGGAGAAATGGCTCCGAGGTTAAGAGCACTGATTGTCCTCCAGAGGCCCTGAGTTCAATTCTCAGCAACCACATGGTGACTCACAACCATCTGTAATGAGATCAGATGCCCTCTTCTGGTGTGTCTGAAGACAGCTACAGTGTACTCATATACATAAAATAAATAATTCTTTAAAAAAAACTTGGGATGGAGAATAGCTAAGATTCTTTTCTCCATATTAAAAAGTAAAGGATGTGGTAAATTAGGAGAACACAGTCAAGTGTAGAAATATCTCAGCCTTTTTGACTTTATGGTCCTTTGTTGCTTAGGTGCATCTGATCCGGGGCTCTCACCAGCACTCTCAATCCCTAGTATTTCCGATTAAATACAAGCAGACAGCTTCTGTATTCTGCCACACAAATGGTAATAAAAGAAGTTTTACATTGTGTTTTTTAAAGATGGATTCTCAATACAGAGAAATAGAGAAGTGTGACTCTCAGTCTTTAAGAGTATTTGCTGCCAAAAAACAAAACAAAACAAACAAACAAACAAACAAAAAAAAAAACCATAGGGAGGTGGCACAAGCCTTTGATCCCAGCACTTGGGAGACAGAGGCAGGTGGAACTCTTGAGTTTGAGGCCAGCCTGGTCTACAGAGCAAGTTCCAGGACAGCCAGGGCTACGCAGAGACTCTGTCTCAAGTAAAATAAAATACCAAAGAAAGAAAGAGTACTTGCTGCCCAGGCAACTCACAGTTAGTTGTCTTAACTCTAGCTGCAGGAATCTGACACAATTACTCTGGCCTGGGAGGCACTAGCACTCATGTGTACATACTCGTTACTGACCTATGCAAATACACATAATTAAAAGTATTTTTTCTTTATTCAGGTAGAGTCTCTATTGTGTAGACATGGGTATATTGGAGCTCTTTATAGAGCAGGCTGACCTCAGACTCCGAGTCCTGCCTCTGCCTTCCAAGTGCTGAGATTGAGGGTTACACCAGCACACTCAACTGTAAACTACATTTTCATTTTTTAAAAGGTAGAGTCTCACTGTGTTGTGCAAGATAGTCTGTCCTTGTGGATCCAGATTGTCATTAGTTAAACAGTTGGCATGCTATAAAACATTCGAGTCTTTCTTTTTTTTTTTTTTTTTTCTTTTGGTTTTTCGAGACAGGGTTTCTCTGTGTAGTCCTGGCTGTCTTGATACTCACTCTGTAGACCAGGCTAGCCTCGAACTCAGAAATCTGCCTGCCTCTGCCTCTCAAGTGCTGGGATTAAAGGCGTGCGCCACCACCGCCAGGTGTCATTTGAGTCTTTCTAGACAAAAAGTTCATAATTTTTTACTCCTGCTTATTACTCATGATTAGCATCCTGCAAAATTTGTACTTTAAAAACGGCCCTGAGGCTGGAGAGATGGCTTAGTAGTAAAGAACCCCAACCCCTCTTCCAGAGGAGCTGAGTTTGAAGCCCAGCACTTACATGGCAGTTTACAACCATCTTTAACACCAGTTATAGGGCATATATACAATGCTTCCTTCTGGCCTCTGGATACTGCATGCACATAGTGTACAAACATATATGCAGCCAAAACACGTGTAATGTAAATCTTCAAGAAAATCTTAAATGAAAATTAAAAATGATCTTTAGTAGCTGGAATAATGTCTCACACCTTTAATCTAGAAGAATTTTCAGGAGTTAGGCCTGCCTGGGCTACAGATTGAACTCTGCTCCAAACACAACAGTGAGAACGAGCTAGGGAGAAAGCAGGCTCTGGATGAAATGCTTGCTGCGTGAGCATGAAGACCAGAACCCACATAAAAGCTGGTAGAAATGCCAGTGTACCAGTAGCCCCAGCCATCAGGAAGCAGAAGCAGGATCCCTGGAGCTAGCTGGCTAGCCAGCATGAGTGTTTATGAACCATAGGTATCACAGGTGTACCTGGTGTCCACAGGCGTTAGAAGAAGTTATAGGAACCCCTGGAACTGGAGTTACAGATGATTTTTGAGCTACCATGTGGGTATTGGGAACTGAACCTGAGTCCTTTGCATGAGCATCAAATGCACTTAACCTTTGAGCCATCTGTCCAGCCCCTACCAGACTGGCTAAAATGGCCAACTCCAGGTTCAAAGACACACTTCTGCCTCAGTATATAAAATGGGCAACAACTGAAGACACCTGCTCTCAGCCTCGGGCTTCCACATACATGTGTATCCCCATACATGCAAGCGTGTGCATATGCATGTCTACAATACATACACAGAAAAACTAAAAGACCTGAGTTTAATTAGTGTATTCCTGTTTGTTAAGAAGTTTTAATTGTGCTTGGTTTTCACATACATGGTTTTTCTTAACATGAGTACTCTTTGAAATGGGCAGGGAAGCCCCCTGAGCTGTCTCCACTTATCTGTGCAAAATATGGCTGGATCACAGTTGAATGTGATCTGCTCAAGTGCTCCAGCTGCCAGGCTCTCCTCTGTGCCAGTCTGCATCCTACTTTTGACTTTGGGAGATGTAAGTATAAAGTCCAGTTATATTTTTCTCCCCATTGAAGGTACACTGGAGCTGGTGACATAGTCAGTGGTAGAGCACTTGCCTGGTATGTGCAGGGTGCTGAACTAGCCATCTGTCTCAACAAATAATGTGCTGTTTTACGTATGACATGGTGAGGTTGCGATGGTCTTCACCTTATGGTCCCGTTGTTCTCTGCAGTGGACTTGATTTTGTGTTTTCTAGATTGTTTTCTAGTATGTTTACTTTATAACCCCAAATCTGGATTTTCAGAGCAAAGAGAGAACATTCTGAAGGCCCAAGATTTGGAAATCTCTACCTTCCAAGTTGCACAGAATACTTTCTTGCACAAACAAAGAATTTTGTTTTTATTTGTTTTGTTTTGTTTTGTTTGTTTTTTGAGACAGTGTTTTTCTGTATAGCCCCAGCTATCCTGGAACTTACTGTGTAGACCAGGCTGGCCTCGAACTCAGAAATCAGCCTGCCTCTGCCTCCCAAGTGCTGGGATTAAAGGCATGTGCCACCACTGCCCGGCGAATCTTTGTTTTAGAGACGGGTTTCTCTGAGTGCTAGGATTAAAGGTATATGCCACCACATCCAGCCTATTTCCATACTTTTTAAGGTATCCTAATTATTTACATGTATGTGTGGTTAGGTTTAGTCTAAAAGATTATTGTTTTTTTGTTTTTTTTATTTATTTATTTTTTTTAATTTGGAGTCTGCATAGTGTATAATAACTGCTACCTTGTGTGCTTTCAGATAAGGAACGATGTGCTGAGCTCAAGAAATCCCTGTGCAGTGCCCATGAGAAGTTCTGTTTTTGGCCAGACAGCCCGTCTCCAGGTACACATTCTAAGGATTTCCATTCTCCTGGATCATTAGGTTTCTAATTAATATTGCACATTTTCTTGTGAACATCAAATCTTTGAAGTTGCTTTTTTCTTTTTGTGCTTTTCAAGACTTGCATTTATTAACTTTTCCAGGTTCATTTGTTCCACCAGCTCTTGAGAGAAAGTGTGTGTGTGTGTGTGTGTGTGTGTGTATGTGTGTGCGCGCGCGTGCGCGTGTGCGCACGCGCATGCTCGCTCACGCATGCTAGAACTCATATTGAGCAGATGAACTTAAAGAAGGCTTTTCTCTCCTTTCCACCATGTGGGGTCCAGGGATTGAACCCAAGATGGATTTGGTAGTATGTATCTTTACTCACTGAACCCTCTCACTGGCCCTCAGCTGGAAGTTGTAGGCATTCTCTTGTTCAGCTGGCACATCTCTGCTAAGTAAACATTTAACAGCAGAACCCTCTGGTGCGGAATCTCTCCAAGTCCAGGTACAAACTCCCTCAGACTCCAGGTTTTCTCACGGTGCTGGTTGTTCACGGATGTTGTGACTGCTAGTCAGTACAGTCTAGGTGTATTGTTTTGTTTTTAGTGGGATGGCTCAAGCTGATTTCAAGGTCACTGTGGCTAGGAATATTCCATGACCAACAAAACCTATCAGAAGTGACTAGATTTCTCTATCCTGATGAAATTTTTAAAGGGAAAATAACTGTAAAACAGGAATTTTCCATCTCTGGCCTGTTTGGTTATTTTTAAGGTTTATTTATTTAATTTTATGAGTATACTGTAGCTATCTTCAAACACACCAGAAGAGGGCATCAGATCCATTACAGATGGTTGTGAGCCACCATGTGGTTGCTGGGAATAGAACTCCTCAGGACCTCTGGAAGAGCAGTCAGTGCTCCCAACCACTAAGCCATCTCTCCAGCCCCTCTGGCCTGTTTTCCTTTCCCCTGTATAATATAGCACAGCTCAGTCTTGTGTGAATTTGAGGTTATCTCTGGTCAGTCACCTAGGCTCTTTTTAGGATGTCCCCAGAGAGCTGTTGGTGTCCCAGCTCTTGTTATTATGTGCTCTGTTTTCTAGATCCGTTCACAACTGGACTCTCCTTGAGGAACTTCTAATTCCTATCTAGACCTCTTTGAATGTGACTCATTTCCAACTACCTCATGAGAGGTATCTGGAGCTCAGCAGTGCAAAGCTAAACTATCTCATAAACTACCTCATAAGAGGTACCTGGAGCTCAGCAGTGCAAAGCTAAACTCTCATAAACTACCTCATGAGAGGTACCTGGAACTCAGCAGTGCAAAGCTAAACTATCTAATACCTTAAGGTTTGCCTTGGCCTTCCCATCCAGTTATTGCCAGAAATTTGAAGGTTGTTTTAATATCTTTTATGCTTTTTTGGTGTTTGTTTGTTTGTTTTTTGAGACAGGGTTTCTCTGTATAGCCTTGGTTGTCCTAGAACTCACTCTGTAGACCAAGTTGGCCTCGAACTCAGAAATCCGCCTGCCTCTGCCTCCCAAGTGCTGGGATTAAAGTTGTGCGCCACCACCGCCCGACATGCTTTTTTAAAAAAAAAAAAAAAAAAAAAATTCCTGTGACTTATTTACATGTATAGGTGTTTGCCTGCATGTATGTCTATACGCTTTGTGCATTCAGTGTCCTCAGAGGCCAGAGGAGGGTGCCAGATCCCTTGCGACTGGAGTTACAGACAGTTGTTTGCTGTCATGACCTGGTTTCTGGAAGAACAGCCAATGCTCTTAACCACTAAGCTATCTGTCCAGCCCTTTTTTGTTGTTCTTCAGACAGGGTCTCACATTGTCACCCTAACTAGGCTGAAACTCAGTGTGTAGATCAAACTGGCCTTGAACTCAGAGATCTGTCTACATCTCCCTCTGTCTCACAAGAGCTTTAGTTAAAGGCATGTACCAGGACAGAGCTGGAGAGATGGCTCTGTGGTTAAGAAGGCTTGTTGCTGTGCAGAGCATCCGGGCTTAGCTTCTAGCACTCACATGGTGGCTCATAACCATCTGTGACTGAAATTCCAGAAGCTCTTGCTTCCTCTTCTGACTTCCACAGCACCAGGCATATACATGGTGAATATAACAGACATGCAGCCCAAGTACTCATATACATAAAAATAAAACACATAAAATTCAAAATATTTTTTTAGAAAGACATGTCACCACATCTGCCTACTGTTTTTTTTTTTTTTCTCCCTCCCTCTCTCCCTTCCTTCCCTCCCTTTCCTTTTGGTTGTTTATTTTGTCCTTTTTTTTTTTTTTTTTTCTTCTCGTTTTTTGAAACAGGGTTTCTCTGTGTAGTCCTGGCTGTCCTGGAACTCACTCTGTAGACCAGGCTGGCCTCGAACTCAGAAATCTGCCTGCCTCTGCCTCCCAAGTGCTGGGATTAAAGGGGTGCCCGCCCATTTTTAAAATATTTGTGTGTGTGTGTGTGTGTACCTAAGTACATGTAGTGTACTACATGTGTACAGGAGCTCTGTGAGGTCAGAATAGGCACCAGATCCCCTGAAACTGAAGTTATAGGCAACTGTGACCCATCATGTGGTGCTGGGAACCAAACCCTGGTCCTCTGCAAGACCAATGAGCATTCTTTACTGTTGAGCCGTCTTTCTAGCCATAACCACTCCTTTTAGTTGTTTGGTTGTTTGGTTGGTTGGTTAGTTTGGATTTTTCAAGACAAGGTCTTACTATGTAGCTCTGGCTATCTTAGAACTCACTATGTAGACCAGGTTGGCCTCGAACTACAGAGATCCTTCTGCTTTTACCTCCTGAGTGCTAGGATTAACGGCTTGTGCCATTCACTACACCTAGCTAGGCTTTGGTTTTGTTATGTTTATTTGAAGCAGAGTCTTTCTTGTTGCTCAGATTGTCTACTCTGTAGTCTGCCTTGACTCACTGTGTAGCTAGGATAGCCTTGACCTCTTGGTAGTCTCTGCTATAATGCCCCAAGTGCTGGACTTACAGGAATGAGCTAGCGTACATAGCTTTAGATGTTTTTTCTCATCATTACCAACTTTGTCCTTATTCTTCCTCCTACAATCTCAGATACAGCTTTCAGTAGTATCATCTGTTTTGCTTTTAATATTCAGGCCACTTTTATGTGGAAAAAGGAATACCTATACTTATTTATACTCCAAAGCCTAACTTACTGCACATTCTCAGTAAATATGATTTGTTGGGATTTATTGTTTTGGTTCTTGAACTAGAATCTCATAGTCTAGGCAGGTCTTAAGGTCTCCATGCAGCTGAAGATAGCCTTGAACTCCTAATCTTCCTATCCCTCTGAGTACTGAGATTGCTGGCATGTGCCACCATGAACTGGCTGATTAGTACAGTTTTTACGGTAACTTTTCTAATATTTATTACTAATAAATAAAATCCCTTTAAATATTTATAGTGACAGTTACAAATTTACTAGGGCTGAATATTTTGAAGATATACACAAGCCCAATATACAAATAGATTAATTATAAAGCACATTTAAGCTTATTGTAAACCTTGTTGGTGCCCTGCTCTTTAATTAACCAGATTGGGAGGCCTGTTTCTTTCTTTATCTTTTTTCTGTGGTGTCTCACTTCCTAAATGTATTTCCCCAGCATTTGGGGGCACAAGAGCATTGCTGTTCGCTTGAGGCCAGTCTGAGCGACAGTATGAAGATCTGTTTCAAACACTGCCTTACAAATGTTTTTCTGAGTTTCATTTTGAAGAATAACTTATTGAATTCCCTATAAGGGATCAGGGCACTGGGAAGTAACTAATGCTTACTGCTTGGTTTTGGATTTTGAAAGAGAGTCCTGACATGCCATTATGGCTGGTTGGCCTGGAGCTTACTATGTAGACGACGCTGTCTTGAACTCGACACAGTGCAAGTTCAGGAATCGCAGGTGCACAGCAGCTCTCTGCTGCCTCTGTCATTCTTAGTTTGTTGTTGTTGTTTGTGTTTTTTTTTTTTTTTTTTTTTTTTTTTTTTAAAGTCTCATGTAACTCAGACTGTCTCTGAACTTGAGCTAATCCTCCTGCCTCAACCCCCGGAGCACTTAGATTACAAGTGTGCACTTTTCTGCCCAGCTTGTATTTTTATTCTTTTCTTTTTAATTTTTTTTATTGATTATTTGTAAGATTTTATATGTCTGGATGTTTTGCCTGCATGCATACCTGTTTACCATGTATGTGCCTAGTTTCCAAAGAGGCCAAAAGAGGGCATTGGATCCTCTGAAACTGGATTTCCAGACAGTTATGAGCCACCATGCGAGTTCTGGGAACAAAACTCAGGTCTCCTGCAAGTTCCAGTCCCATGCCTGGCTTTTTACCTGGGAACCAGAGATCCAAATTCAGGCTTCACGCTGGCATAGTGAGTACTTTACTCCTTGAGCCATCTCCCCAGCCCACAACTTTTTATGATATTTTTTTGAGATTATAATATAATTATGACATTTACTGCTTTCTCATTCCTCCCACCCTTCCCATGTTCCTTCCTTGCTTTCTCCCAAATTCATGGCCTCTTTTTCTCTAATTGTTGGTACGTGCATGCATGCATGTATGTATTCCTAAATATGTAATGCAACCTGCTTAGTCTGTATAATGTCACTTTTATGTGTACGCTTTCAGGTCTGACCACTTGCTATTGTATAACCAATTAGTGTGCTCTTCCCTGGGGAAGACTTTCTCCTGTTCTCAGCACTCCTTAGTTGCCTGTCGTAGGTTCTCTGTGTAGAGTTGGCTTCCTGATCTTCCCCCTTCTTCGTTAGCGTGTCTGTTGAAGTTGTCCGTGTTCAGATCTTGTTTAGGCAGCCATGTTGGTGAGACTTAATGGGTATATCTTCTCTGAGGTTTCTAGGAGACACAATCCCATGGTAAATTTCTGTTCTGTCTTTTGCAGTCTTTTCCTCCCTTTTCATAAGTGATCCCTTAACTGTAGGAATAGTGTTGTAGATGTATAAGTTGGGAATGGGCTCTACAACTCAGAGTGTGGTTTCTGTCTGTTGCAGAGGGTGTCCTTGAGGAAGGGCGAGTACTACACTTTTCTGTGGGATGAGGACAGGGAGTGAGAATATAGTTGGGTATTGTGCTGACTTTGTTAAATGGCAGTTGTAGGTTCCTCTCCAAGATTTATGTATTCACTAGCCCTGGGTATTTGGCTAGGTTTCTAGTACCAGGCATGATTTCTTTCTTGTTGAGCAGGCCTTGAGCAGTTGATGGTCCACCTGGCTGTGTGCTGCTGTTCTACTCTTAGTTATGGTCCATGCAGTCATTCTGTGGTTCACAGGCCGCGTCACAGCTGAGTAGGACTGATGGTTCCTTCCTTTGGAAGCTTGTGTGGCACATTTCAAGGGGGACGCATTCAAGTCAGATGCAGCTTGTATCTCTGGGTCCTGTCTCTGACTACATGGTGTCTTCAACAGTAGGAGTTTACCTTCTACCTCAGCAACTCACAGTGAACTGTCTACAACTTGATAATTGTTATAAAATACTGTTTCTTTAATTTCTGTCTAGTAAATCAAAGCTTCAGTATTTGTTTTAATTCTTCCTCTGACTTTTTTTTTTGTTTGTTTGTTTTTTGTTTTGTTTTGTTTTGTTTTTTTTTGAGACAGGGTTTCTCTGTGTAGTTCTGGCTGTCCTGGAACTCACTTGGTAGACCAGGCTGGCCTCGAACTCAGAAATCCGCCAGCCTCTGCCTCCCAAGTGCTGGGCCCTCTGACTTTTCTTAAAGTAACTGTTTCATACATTCACAGAAGCACAAAGAATAGTTCATAATTAAATGCTGTTCACCTGTCAACAACTTCAATAATTATCAATTTTTAGCCCATTGTTTTTTCTTCCCCAGTAAGGCTGGGAATGGAAACCAGGTCTATGCCCATGAAGGAAGAGCTACACTCTTCTCCACCCTCCCCTTAAGAAAGGGTTTCTCTGGGGTTACACTCTTCACCCCTCCTTCTAGACAGTCTTGTTTCCTCAGTGTTTGTATACCTCACACTCTGCATTGTTTAGAAGCCCCACCCCCATCCCCCACACATCTGTCTGTCCTTCCCAGCAGGTATCAGTTGCAAGTAGCTTCTTGGTTAGGAGTGGGACTTTTGTGTCCACTTCTTAGAGCTGGATTTTGTCTGGTTTGAACCTGTTCAGGTCTCTGAGTTCATATGTAAAACAATGGTTTCTTAATATCATCAACTATCCATTTTACATATCTCTACTTGCTCTGTTCATGTTCTTTACTTATTCCTCCATCTAACTCCCAGTTTATTTTCCCACAGATAGATTTGGGATGTTGCCATTGGGTGAGCCTGCTGTTCTTGTCAGTGAGTTTCTGGACAGATTTCAAAGCCTTTGTCATTTGGACTTCCAACTTCCTTCCCTGAGGCCAGACGACTTGAAAACTATGGTGAGTGTTTCTTGGCTACATCGCGTTGGCCTCCGGTCGGTCTACACCAGCTTTTGTACACAATCCTTCACTTGACTGACAGAGGGTGCCGAGCATCGTGAAGAGAGTTACTTCTCCCTCTTCTGACTTCAGTTTCTTCCAGAAAGGCGGTAGTGGAGGGTGTGAGTAAATGATTTCTACTTAAACAATTGGGTAGGGACCTTTCAGTAAGCTTTTAGAGACAGGGTCTCACTGTGTAGTTCTGGCTGACCTAGAACTTAACTGTGTGAACCAGGTTGCCCTGACATTCACAGAGATTCACCTTCCTCTACCTACAGAGTGCTAGGATAAAAGGCCTGTGCCCTCACATCTGGCCCCACAAATTCAATTTTATTTTGATTTGTTACTCCAACTGCTCATTGTATATCATTTTCCAAGCTGTGACAGGACAAGAAATTCTTCTTTGATGAATAGAAATGTAGTTGTGCCCCATTTCCTCTCTGAAGTTGAATATTCACTGTCATTTTACCAGCCCGTGAGTCTTGTGGGATGCACTGTATTGTAGGCAGTAAAAACTGATCCTCTGCTTCTTTGAGTCGGCACTGGTAGGGCTTCGAACACAAGCAGTTTGCCTCTGTTCGTTCTTACAGTGTCAGCCTGACCTTCCCCAAGGCAGCCCCACCCCCACCCCCACCCCAGGAGTCATAGTTAGTGCCTTATTATCCACAGGCCAAAAATTAATGCTGTCACATTTGTTCTGTCAAAAGTGAATTCAGTGTTAGGCCAAGACATAAATAGTAGTCTTTTTATTGTGTTTGGGTTTGAAGGTCACGAGTTTCAGATCAAATCTACAATTGGAAAATTAAAAGCCATCTAATACTTAAAGGAAGACTGCTACATTTTTCAGTCAGCAATTTAGGAAGCTTGTGTGATACCTTAGTCCTGCCCTAGAACATGTTTTCCCTGTGAAGACGCTGCTTCCGAGTCCGGTCTTCCCCAGTCTAGGTGCGTTATCGTGCGTTTTCTTCCTATGGAGGCTGAAACTTGGAGTTGACTTTTACCTCGGTTTCTTTACAGTGCTTGACAGAAGACAAGATTAGTGCCCTGCTGCACCTGCTGGAGGATGAACTTGACTGTCAAACTGATGACAGAAAAGCTACAAGCAAGTTAGGCTCAGACATCCACGTCCACGCCACTGCCTGTGTTCTCTCTCTGTGTGGCTGGGCATGTAGGTTAGTGAGTCTTACCCAGGGACATGAACCGCCATACGGTCACTGTCACTATTTACAAACCACCTGTGGCCTATGAGAAAACAAAAGGAGAAATTGGAGTAGGGGAGGGATAGAGAAGAGGATAAGAATCGGCAGCAACCAGAATAGGTGCTAAAGGCATTCATGGTGCTCACAGCTGCATTCTCCCTCGTGCAGTGTCCTCCCAGCTGGGAACTTCCAGCCCCATAAACAGTGCAGCTCTTTCTAAAAGCAGAGGGAAAATGATGTCTTATTTTTAGAAAGGAAGAAAACTAAGCTTAATTGATAAAATTCCCCAGAGGAGACATCAACTGGTGGCCCAGCCCCATTTGACATTTTCATTCCACCTTAGTTTGGTGTTGACTTTCTAAGGAAGAAGACTGTCAGAGCCAGTCTTGACCTTTCCGTTTCCGTTTCCGTTTCCGTGCGTGCGTGCGTGCGTGCCTGTTGGGGCAAGCACATCCATGCATACGCTGTGGCATGAGTGGGAGGTCAGAGGAGTCAGTTCTCCCCTTCCACCACAAGGGTTCTGGGAATTAAACCCAGGTTCTCAGTCAGGCTTACAGCAAACAGGTTTACCTGCTTAGCCATCTTCCTGGCCTTTGGTTTACTTTACTTAAAAGAACCGGGCAATGGTGGCACACGCCTTTAATCCCAGCACTTGGGAGGCAGAGGCAGGTGGATTTCTGAGTTCAAGGCCAGCCTGGTCTATAGAGTGAGTTCCAGGACAGCCAGGACTACACGGAGAAACACTGTCTCGAAAAAAAAACAAAAAAACCAAAAAATGAAAGAAAGAAAGAAAGAAAGAAAGAAAGAAAGATTTATTTATATGTGTTCATCTGTGTCTGTGTGAGTGTATGCCACATAGTGCAGGTACCTTCAAAGACCAAAAGAGGGCTTCAGCATTATAGGTGACTGTGAGCCTCCCAGTGTGAGTGCTGAAATCCAAACTCTGTCCTCTGGAAGAGCATCAAGTGACCTTAACCTTTGTCTCTCCAGGCCTTCCTCTGCACACACACACACACACCATTTACTTTAAAAAGGCTTCCTGATTGCTGGATTGTGGGGAAGGGCATGCCATGCCTATAATCACAGCACTTGGGAGGATTTATCATAAATTTGAGGCCACCCTGGGCTACAGAGTGAAACCCTATCTCATACAAACAAAATAAGTAAATAAATACTACTTTCTTTAGTAGATTGAGAAGGGTTTTAAGAGGATCAGGAGTTTATAAAACATACTTCACCATGTCCTTGCCAACAAGAGCATACCAGGACCCTTGGACCTCTGAGAAAGTATGGGGAGTCAGTGGAAGTCAGGTCTTCAGATGAAGGCTCTGAGAGTTCATGGTTCTAGCCCTCTGACCGACTGCAGAGACTGCTTGCTGAGATAAAACAGAAATCATCACGTAGTCACATGGAAATGTCACCTTTGGAAACACTTGTTTTTTTTTCCCTCCCCCATTCCTTCCTAGTTCTTTGGAACCTACACAGCTTTCCCTGATAACATGTTACCAGTGTATGAGGAAGGTCGGTCTCTGGGGCTTTCAGCAGATTGAATCGTCCATGACAGATCTGGAGACTTCCTTTGGCCTGACTAGCTCCCCAATTCCAGGTGTGGAGGGTCGGCCTGAGCACTTCCCTCTGGTGCCTGAATCTCCTAGGCGGATGATGACTCGAAGCCAGGATGCCACGGTTTCTCCAAGCTCTGAACAGGTATTAGCTTCTCCAGCATGCCAGTGTAACAGTGGGTGGAAATTGGTGGTAGGCCTCACTCTAAACCCTGTCACAAAGACCATCATCTCACGCTTCCCTTTACAGATGGAGACGCTAAATTTGTTACGGAAGCTAAGTATAGAACTACAATATTCTTTGAAGATTTTAGTTATGTTGGCAGTTGAGATTCTAAATTGATATTACAAATTCTAAAATACTATGTTTCACATGCTTCTAGGAGTACTTGGGCTAAAACTGTTGACATCATTCATGTACTTCCATTGCTTTTCTTTTCCATCAGTCTGAAAAAAGTCCTGGTCCCATTGTTTCCCGAACCCGGAGTTGGGAGTCTTCCAGTCCTGTTGACCGGCCTGAGCTAGAGGCAGCCAGCCCTACCACCAGGAGCCGCCCAGTGACCCGAAGCATGGGAACAGGAGAGTCTGCTGGCTTGGAAGTTCCCTCGAGCCCTCTCCGGAGAGCCAAGCGAGCTCGCCTCTGCTCTTCCAGCAGCTCGGTGAGTCTACCTTTGTAGGGAGCCATGATGACACAAACAGCAGAAGGTACCTTTATGTGTATCAGGAAGAAGCAGGCACAAGCCCTCCTGGGATTCTGGCCAAAAGTAGACTTTAAAGATGGAACACAGTTCATTACTGTAATTCCAACACTTGAGAGATCACAAGTGGCCAGCCTCCACTACTTCTGAGTTCAAGACCAGATTGTGTGACATGGGATCTTGTCTCAAACAAAAAAACAGGCTGGTGAGCTAGCTCAGTGGGTAAAGGGGCTACAAAGACTGGAGCACATTCCTGTACACATAGACATGCAAGCACACACAAAATAGACAAATGTTTAGAAGGAGGAGGAAAGACAGTTGATCCCTCCCTCTGTACCAGGTCTCGTGTAACTCAGGTTGCCCTGGAACTTGCTGTATAATCCAGGCTGATCTCCGATTTAAGCCATTCCGTCTCATGCTGGGATTAGAAACTTGACCAACCACATCTGGTGGATAGTTTTTGTTAGTTCTTAATATTTGAGACAAGGTGCCTGTGTAGACCAGGCTGGCCTCAAACTCTTGCCTTCCTCTGTTCCTAAGTGCAGTGATTAAAGGCCTGCACTACCGCACCCAGCTGATTAGGGTTAGTTGATGTTGTTGTCTCAGGTTTTTTAGGTTAACATACAAGGTTATGAGTTTCATATGGCATTTCCATTCTTTGTTTTGTTAGTCCTCCTCTCCGTTCCCTCGGGCATCCTCTTGCCCTCTTCCACAGTCCCCATCTTCCCAGGCTTGTCTACTCCTTTGTATCTGTGTTTCACAGGGGTTTTTATTTGGTTGATTGGTTATTTGTTTAGTTTGGTTTGATTTGGTTTGGTTGTTGGTTTTGTTTTGTTTTGTTTTGTTTTTGAGATGGGGTTTCTCTATGTTTATATCCCTGCCTGGCTTTGAACTCAAAGAAGTCCTCCTGCCTTTGCCTCCTGAGCGCTGGGATTAAAGGCGTGCCCCACCACTGCCAGGTTTGATATTTGTTTTGATGTTAGCTGTTCTGACTAGGCTGAGATGGAATATCAAGGTAGTTCTGGTTTGCATTTCCCTGCTGGCCAAGGATGTTGAACACTTTCAAAAATATTTGCTGACTCCTTTTTTGAGAACTGTCCGGCCCATTTATTGATTGGAAGCTTTGGTTTAGGTTTTGGGGCTTCTTTTTTGTAGTTCTTTATATATTCTAGGTATATGTTCTGTCTGCAGGGCAGTGCACAGATTCTCCTGTTCTCCGGCTGTCTTCACTCTGCTCATACTCTGATCTGTCCTGCTGTTGGTTCTCAAGGTTGATTCCTGTGCTGTCCCTGTGCATTTCAAAATATTCCGATAGCTAATGTGGTCAGTCCCAGCTCCAGTCCCAGCACCCCAAAGGCTGAGGAAGATGGCAAACTCAAGGCCATCCTGGGCTGCACACAGACCCTGATCCTATCTCATCAGAAGGTCAGGTCTAGAGACTGAGAGGAAAATGAGAGGACAGTGTAAGAGTCACTTGGGAGGCTGAGGCACGAAGGTGACCAGCCTTGGCTACATAGCATGATATGTACATTGAAACAACAAAAATAAGATGATAATAAAGAAGAAAGAGCTACAAGTGTGGGCCGCTGTGTGTTCTGAGATTAACAGCAGTGCCTCTCACCAGACCTAGCATCTATCCTTCAGTAACACTGTGTCTCTTCTTCCTCCCTCAGGACACTTCTCCCCGAAGCTTCTTTGATCCCACCTCTCAGCATAGAGATTGGTGCCCTTGGGTGAATATCACACTCGTCAAAGAAACTAGGGAGAATGGGAACACGGAAGTGGATGCCTGTACCCCGGCAGAGCCAGGCTGGAAGGCAGTGTTGACCATCCTGTTGGCCCACAAGCATTCTAACCAGCCAGCTGAGACAGATTCCATGGTGAGATGGCCGTTGCCCAGCGTGTGTGTGCAACGCTTGTTGTCTGTGGGATGAGCAGCAGAGGCTGGCCCTAGAGTTAATACCTGTCTGTTGTCAGCTCTCCTAAGTCAGGTCTGGTTTCAGGAGTAAAGCACAGAAGTGTTTCAGACTTTTTGACCTGCTCAGCATATGGCATTCCATGACATCCTGGTCAATTCTTTGTTTCTCCAACTGAAATGACCACGAGTAGGGAAGGAATACAGAAACAGAAGTGGGTGCGTGGGCAGCTGTCCGGCCCTGTGCTCGGTCAGTCCCCATCAGTTGTGTTGGAACGTGGCCAGTTAACTTAGCTGTTGGGAGCTCGGTCCCCTGATACCAAACCGTGCCTTCATTTCCCAAGTCTTGTGTTTCTTCACTCTTCCGCAGCCTGGGCACACGCTCTGGACAGCATTAGCTCTCACACTTAGATTGCTGCCATTACAGGACGGAGGAAGTGCAAAGCCATTGGGGCCATCTGGGAAAACAAGAGTGAGAGTGAGAGGGTAGACAAAGGAATCCAGAGAACTGGCTTTGTATTTGTTTCCAGGCTCTGCTCCATATTTGCCTCATAGCCTGGCATAAACATAGCCAATCTGACCCCTATGCTTTTCACAGACTAAAGCAGATACTTTCCTTCCCAAATTCATGGTGGTCAGGTCACTGGATTTCCACCAGGGGGAGCTATAATTATACCATAAGCCCAACAAAGATAGTATTAGTAATCTTAATAAGTAGAGGAAAAGTTTCCAAAGTCAGTCAGTCAGTCAGTCTGTTTGTCTGTCTTTCTGTCTTTCTTCCTTCCTTTCTATCTTTCTTTCCTTCTTTCTTTCTTTTTTTCATTCATTTATTTAAAAAACATTTAGGTCAGGGGCAAACTTGATGGCTCAGTAGGGGAGCTTACTGCTAAACCTGAGGACCTAAGTTCAGTACCCAGAACCCAAGCCAGGAAGGAGAGAACTGACTCCAGGAGGTTCTCTTCCACATGCCAACATGGTATTTATGCACACAGACATGCACACACTAAATAAGTAAATGCATAACTGCACTGATACATACATGTTTTTTTTTTTGGTTTTTTTGGTTTGTTTTTTTTTTTTTTTTTTTTTTTTGGTTTTTCGAGACAGGGTTTCTCTGTGTAGCCCTGACTGTCCTGGAACTCACTTGGTAGACCAGGCTGGCCTTGAACTCAGAAATCCGCCTGCCTCTGCCTCCCAAGTGCTGGGATTAAAGGCGTGCGCCACCACCGCCCAGCAATACATACATGTTTAATGTTTAGGTAGATACACACTTGTGCCAGCACTCAGTAGGCTTAGCAAAAGGATCACAAATGAGAGGCCAGCCTCCAAAACAACAAAATGGGCATTTGGGATATAATAAGATATATAAAGACAAATAGTTGACCCACTACGCAAACTGGAGATGTTAAATCTCTGTCCACAAATTGAGGAAATATTTTGGCTAGGTTATTTGTCTGTTTAGTAAGACGCTTCTCTGTTGCCAGCTATGGTAGCATGCACTTTCAATCCTAGCACTCTAGGAGCAAAGGCAGGCAGATCTTTGTGAGTCAGAGGCCAGCGTGGTCTACAGTGAGTTCCAGGACAGTCGGGGCTAAATGTGTACTACGTGAGTGCCTAGGAATTACAGATGGTTGTGAGATCCAGCTTCTCTGCAGAGCAACAAGTGATCTTAGCCAGCGCTTTAATCTCAGGGGGTTGTTTTGTTTTGTTTTTTTTAAGATTTAAGTAAGCCGGGTGGTGGTGGCGCATGCCTTTAATCCCAGCACTTGGGAGGCAGAGGCAGGCAGATTTCTGAGTTCGAAGCCAGCCTGGTCTACAGAGTGAGTTCCAGGACAGCCAGGGCTACACAGAGAAACTCTGTCTCGATAAATATAAACAAAAACAGAAAAGTATTAAAAGGGGGGAGGGGAAGGCTGGTAAAGATTCTTCCCTCCAAGCCTCATGACCAGAGTTTGATCCCGATACCTACAGGATAAAAGGAGAGATCCAACTCCTCCAAGTTGTCTTTTGACTTTCACACATAGAATGGCATGTATGTGCCTGCATATACAATCAATCAATCAATCAATCAATCAATCAATAAATGTAATTTTGAATAGTGACATACACCTTTAATCCTAATGATTGAGACACTGAAACAGTGTATTTCTGTGAGTTCAAGGCTAGCCTGTTCATAGTGAATTCCAGGACAGCCAGTGCTATATAGTGAAACCCTGTTTCAGATAGAATAGATAGATAGATAGATAGATAGATAGATAGATAGATAGATAGATAGATAGATCAGTCCTGTTTTGGATGGATAGACAGACAGACAGACAGGGTAAGGAAGCAGTGGAAATGGTGTTTCCTAAATTGAAGGTAAAACGATCTTAGTAGATACCCTTTGTAGTGTCACTGAGACATTGCCAGATGGAGTATCTGTCTGTCCGTCCTCAATGTTGCCCAGAGGCAAGTAGAACCAAGTCTGACTGAGAGCTTTCTCTAGTGAATCGCTGTGTCTCCTGTAAGTCCTCCGCAGACTCGTTTGCACGCACAGGCACACATGCTCACTCAGAATGTTTCCTAAGTATGATTGGGGAGCAGTGAGAGCCTCTCTAGTGTTAATCCCTGACTAAAACGTGAAGCTGAGAGAGCAAGAGTCAAGCTTAAACTTTTTAGGGTCGTATTCTGTTTTATTTCTCAAACTTTGATACAGTTACCCCATCTCAGGACCACTTAAATCATTGCATGTGGGAAATAACTAGGTCCAATTAAACATCCTGGGTAAAAGCCAGCGCAGAGTGTGTGCTGCACTCGGTGGGTCAGGAGTGCCCTTGTCACAAACAAAGATAAGGGCAGATGCAGATATGCTGAGGGACAGTATGGGCTAGGCCTTGGAAGCTCAGGGTTGGCAGTGCCCTGGCAGTAGAACACAGGCTTCTTAATTTTGTTTGACTTTAGCTGTGCACATGTATGTAGCATAACATAAAATGAGTTCTTATTCAATCATAGATCCAAGGCAGCCCAAAAGCTATACCTATCTTTTGTCTCTGAAAGAATCTAATTCTAATGATAAGCTTTTCTCCCTACAGAGTCTCTCTGAAAAATCTAGGAAAGTGTTCCGAATATTCCGCCAGTGGGAGTCTTTATCCTCATCCTGAAATGCTCCAGACAGAACTGTTGGGTGACTTTTTGAAAAATAAGTTAGAGTTCTCTTTGGTCAGCTGATGCTGCTTTTCTTCACTCTGATTTAATTGCAAGTGCAAAGGCCTGCCATCTGCATGATGAAGAGGAGACCCGATTGCCATGTGGGATGTGGACAGGGTAAGACATAGCAGGGGACTGCAGGGTTATAAACCAGCCACAAGAACACTAGGTGTTCAGGGTTAGAACACCTAGTCAGCGGCTTTGGTTCGGGCACAGTGTTCTGAGCATGTAGCTCAGAAATGTGACAGTATTTGTTAATAAAGTGTTTGCTAAGATTCCTGCTGCTAGAGAATTGTTTTCTCCCTTCCTGGTTCCCCAGGGGGAGTTTTCATAAAATTTAGCTGCGGTTTGTCATTGGACCTTAGAAAGAAGCAGTGTAGCTATTGCTTAGTCACCCCAAGAGAAAATTCTTGCAATAGTAGTCTTCCATCCATACTTTGCTTCAGCTGATATCACTAAGAAATAGGACTTCTTTAGTATAGATTATGTCCAGCAAAATTAATCCCTAAATATCACTTAACTAGTGTATATTCAAAATTTGTAATTAGGGGGCTGGAGGTGTGGCTTGATGGTTAAATATGTGTTGGGCATGGACAGGTTCTGGGTATAAGTCCCAGCATGCTCTGACCCCAGATTTCTAATTGTTCCAGATATGATTCACATATGATTTGTCTACTCTCAAAGGCTCTAGGAAAAGTAAAATAGGAAGTTAAGCCAACATAGTGGCTCACACCTGTTCTCCAGTACCTGGAGGCTAACACAGGAGGATTTTTAGGAGTTTAAGGCTAGACTGAGCTGGGCGATGGTGGCGCATGCCTTTAATCCCAGCACTTGGGAGGTAGAGGCAGGTGGATTTCTGAGTTCGAGGCTAGCCTGGCCTACAGAGTGAGTTCCAGGACAGCCAGGACTACACAGAAAAACCCTGTCTCGAAAAATAAACAAACAGAAAAAAGGCTAGACTGAGCAAAAGGGGTGGGGGGCACGTAATGGTAGCACACACCTTTAATCCTAGCACTCAGGAGACAGAGGCAGGCAGATCTCTGAGTTTAGGGCCAACCCTGGTCTACAGAGTTCCAGGACAGCTAAGAGTGCACAAAACCCCTGTCTCAAAGAGGGGGACGGGGGAGGGGAACGCGCTAATGCTCAAAGTTGGAAGGGAGGAAGTCCAGGGAAGTATAGTACTGAGTTCTGCATGACTTGGAAAACTGACTGGGCCAATGAGGAAGTGAAGGAAAAGCAACCACACAGAAACGGGTAGGGAGAACCTGGGACCCCGTGGGCTGCTCACACTCTGATGGAGCGGCCTCGGCAACAGATCATTTATTATATACGGTGCAGAAAGAGTAGCCAGCCTCGGTAGACCTCACTACTGAGCAATCTGAGTCAACAGGAGAAGGAAGCTCAGCATCCACACTGAGATCAGAGCCCCTCCCCCATGGGTCTGAGGCACTTGGGGTCATTGCGTGTCTTCATTCACTCAGGACTTCACACAAGGCTTCTCCCATTCCTCACAAGGCAGACTGGAGCAGGAGCTGGGTTCCAGGAGGACAGAAAAGGGAGCTTGCCTTTCTTGGTTTTAATTCCAACACAGTGAAATATGTAGCACACAGTGGGTACTCAGTTTTTAAAAATAATGTTTGAACCAGATGGTGGTGGCACACATCTTTAACCCCAGCACTCAGGAGGCAGAGGTAAGAGAATCTCTAAGTTCAAGGCCAACCTGATCTACAGACTAAGTTCCAGGACAGCCGGGGCTACCCAGAAAAGCCCTGTATGGGGGGGTTGGGGGTGGTGGTGTTTAAACTAAATGTAATAGAACACACCTATAGCTACTTCAGAGACTTGGGGGCAGGGTGTTATAGAAGGGGAAGCGAAGAAAAGAGAGGGCTGTGGCAGTAGCTTAGAAGGAAACTATCAGCTGAGGTATGGCTCAGTGGTAGAGTGCTTACCTGGTACACTCGAGATCTAGTACTTCAAACAAAAACAGCAACTCAGGACATGGCGAATGAGCTCACTGTTGGGCACAGTCCAGAAAGCACAGGTGTTCTGAGACTAGCCTTTCATTGAAACAGACAAGGAGACCGAAAGCTGGGTCAGATGCAGTCTTTGACTTAAGAGTTTGAGCTTGATTCTGTCGGGAAGGGAGGCTGTAGGAGAAGTTTTGAGCAGAGAGATATCCTTCATGCCTAAGAAATGGATGCTAGTGCCTCCAAACACCTTGAGACAAGGCAGGGCCAGAGAAGATGAGGGTTATGCGGTGGGCATGATTTGATAGAAATGTCACATGATCAGTTTGGATGTAAAAAGGAAAGTGGTGAGAAACTTGGGAGACAGCTCTGTCATTAAAGAACTTGCCACAAAAAAACAGAAGGACCTGAGTTAGGTTTCCCAACACCCACACAAAAGCAGGGGCATTGGTGTTGGGGGGTGGAAACAGGACGATCCTAACATGTTACCGTGAGCATGTGAGAGCCCACCCTGTGGAGTCTGTCCTCTCTGCCCCACTTTAGGGGGTTCTAGGAATCAGTCTCTGGTTTCTAGCCCCTTTACCTCCTGACTCCTGAGCCATCTCACTGGCCCAGTTTTTTGTTTGTTTGCTTGCTTGCTTTTTATGGTTTTCCACCAACTGTTGTGTGTGATGGGTGTTTTGTCTGCATGTCTATCTAGGTACCACAGGCATGCCTGGTGCCTGTGGAGGCCTGATGAGGGTGTCCGATGTCCTGGAGCCACAAGCTGCCATGTGAGCGCTAGGAACCACCGAACCACTCCCTCAGCTTCTCTGTCCCTCTGATTTTTGTTGTTTTGTTTGAATTTTTAAACCAGCCTGGGCTGGTTTCCCTGTGTAACTGGGATGATCTCAAACTTCTGAGCCTTCTGCTTCAGCTTCCCAAGTGCTAGGACTACAAGAGTGCACTACCACACCTGGCTGATTTGATTCTTTATAGTTTTGTGTATGTGTGTGTGCGTGTTCATGTGTGTGGCTGTGCATACATGTGTTTGTGTCTGTAGAGGACATAGACAACCCTAGATGTCACCTTAAGGAACTCAGTCTACTTTATTTGACCCTGGGTCTTATCAATAAGGCTAGACTAGCTGCCAGCCAGCTCCAAGGAGCCTCTGTCCCATCTCCCCAGAGCTGAGATCACAAGCACACACCTGCAGCCAGCAGTGGGTTTTAGGGGTCAAATTTCAATCTTTTTGCTTATCATGGACACACTTGGCTATCTGATCTACTTCCCCAGACACTTCCACCTATTTTGAGAACAGGTTCTGGCTCTCCCTAATAACCTGGACTAACCTTAAATTCAAGATCCGGCCTTTGACCGGGCAGTGGTGGCGCACGCCTTTAATCCCAGCACTTGGGAGGCAGAGGCAGGCGGATTTCTGAGTTCGAGGCCAGCCTGGTCTACAGAGTGAGTTCCAGGACAGCCAGGACTACACAGAGAAACCCTGTCTCGAAAAAACAAAAAAAAAAAGATCCAGCCTTTGAGTGCTGGGGTTACAGGCATAGCCACCACACCTGGCTTGAATAAATTTTTTTTAACGTCCCATTAAAAGATAATTTACTTTTATTAATTTAGTGCTGTGGCTTGAATGTTTTTTTTTTCCTCTCAAACATGTTGAGACTAGGAGACGTTCCATTGATGGGTGTTGGGGCCTATAACAGAGATGTAGTGGGTGATATTTAAGTCTCCAACCCAAATATGACCGGTCAATGAAAACACAACTCAGTAATTATGAATATAATCTGTAGGCCTAGATTGGGCAGATACCCCTACACTACTCTGTTCCCAGCTATGAGACCCTTATAACTTGAGAGTTCTCCAGACCCTGCGTCTGTCTTTCTACCTCCTGCTTCCCAGTTGTCCTCTCCTTCATCTTCCTCCTCCATTGTCTTCTTCCAGTCCTCTCTGCTCTCTTTCACCAGCCTTTATTTCTCCACCTCCCCTTCTTCTGCCCAGTCACTGGCTCCAGCCTTTATTTTACAAATTAAAATGAGCAGAAGGTTCACTAGAATTCACCTGTGTGATCACTCACACCTCCTCTGCAGCCCTTCACAGGAAAGAGGAATTAATATCAAAATGCAAGGCCGAGGCTATCCACAACACAGAGAGAGACTAATGCTTTCCTTATAGAGTGAATTCTGGCTTTCCTGGGACTGGTATAGTCACAACAGTACAAGTTAGTTTGGGAGGCTGGTGACATAGCTCAGTTGAAGAGCACTTGCTTAGCATGCATAAAGCCCCAAGTCTGGCTTTCTAGCATTGCATAAAACAGACATGATGGTGCATTCCTACACCTAGCACTTGAGAGGTGGAGGCAGGAGGATCAAGGTTTCAAGGCTACATAGAGAATTCCAGACCATCCTGGGCTACCTGAGATCCTGTCTCAAACAACAAAGCCACGCACTGGAGAGATGCTTTAGTGGGTAGAAGTGCCTGCCAGCCTGACAACCTGAGACCAATGCTCAGGCCCCACAGAAAAGGGGAGAACTTGATTTCTTTTCAAGTTCTCTGTCCTCCACACGTGGATAGTGTTATATGCTTACTGCACATATACATGTACACAAAATAAAATGATTTTTAAAAATTAAAACAAAAAAGGTTAAGTTTTTTGAGACCATTCTTGCTGCCTCTCGTGGCCACATGATATTATCTCCCACAAGAAATGCCAACTATGCTCTTAGCTCTCCAGAACCATTGACTAAAAAGCCTCTGCCTCTCTCTGTCTCTCCTCTGCCTTTCTCTGCCTTTTCTTCCTCTTCCTCCTCCTCTTTCTCTTCCCTCTCCTTTTTTTTTCTTTTTTTTTGGTTTTTTCAAGACAGGGTTTCTCTGTGTAGTCCTGGCTGTCCTGGAACTCACTCTGTAGACCAGGCTGGCCTCGAACTCAGAAATCCGCCTGCCTCTGCCTCCCAAGTGCTGGGATTAAAGGCGTGTGCCACCACCGCCCGACGTCTCCTTCTTTTTTAAGACAGGGTTTCTCTGTATAGCCCTGGCTGTTCTTGAACTCGGGCTGGTCTTGAACAGACATCCACCTGCCTCTGCCTCCCAAGTGCTACAATGTCACTACCACATTATCAAAAAGCTTCTTTCTTTATTAAGTACCCAATCTTGGGTGTTTTCTAACAGCAACACAAAACAGACTAACACATTTATTACCCACAAAAATAGTCCTATAAGATTGCCCA
Organism: Rhabdomys pumilio; assembly: GCA_030674055.1. Classification (NCBI taxonomy): domain Eukaryota; kingdom Metazoa; phylum Chordata; class Mammalia; order Rodentia; family Muridae; genus Rhabdomys; species Rhabdomys pumilio. The sequence goes on along the minus strand of JANHMN010000016.1, from coordinate 37,317,535 downwards.
CTTTATTATTTATATTGGACAATCTTATGGGATGCTGGCTAACCTCTGTTTGTCTTCTCCTGGGAAACAGCTCACAACTCCCCCTTCTTTGTTTCCCAGGTTTGCACCTTCTTTCACTGTCCATATGCTATTGAGAGTCAAGGTCACCCAGACAGACCTTTTATTTCTCCATCCTCCCACCCTGCAGTTGTCCTGTCAGGACTTGTCACTGGGGCCTCTAGGATTCTGTTTGGCAGAGGTTGGGTTTCTCATGCAAGTTGATTTGCTTGTCTAGAAGACTGAAGCTTGAAGATATTTAATACCTAGGTCTGTCGTAGCTGGAGTGTGGCAGACAGTGACACTCCAGTCCCTCCCTCTTGGCCTTCTGTTCTTTCCATTGCCTTGCAGCCGGGAATAACTCAGGCCTCGTGATTCTGTGATTTTCCTTTCCCAAGCCCTGAACTGAGCTCTGCCTCTCGTGGTAGAAAGGAAGATTGTGTCGCCACGGCTCATAGAACACCAATTTCCTAGCTCTTTCTAGATTTTAGCCAATTTTAATAGACTCACCAAGTGGGACATTATTTTGGGGGTCTTTCCACATTTGGTCATCGCACCCGTAGACAACTGGGACTGCTTCTCAACCAACTCTTGAATCTTTTCCACCCAGGTCCATCTTAGCAACAGAAACAGCTGTGTGTACGGCTTGACCATCACCAGCTCAGCCGCTTCCTCCTCAAGTTTTCCTGCCTATTTTTAGTTCTGTTCCTATTCTGGGTTCTCTTTGGCTTTATATAGCTGTCATCTGGCCGGCTGACCCATGCCTTTAGAAGCGAATGCTACACTTGAGCCCTTCATTGAGAGACCGTTCTTTCCATCTTTAGCCCAAGCTCTCTCTTTTCGGTGCCTCCCTGGCTAAATTGATTCATGTAGCTGAAGCCAGTAGAGGATCAGGAGACCATGCACAGGCCAGTGGGTAGGGCAGTTAGGTCACAGAGGAGGAGTCAGTGTTCTAATCCGTTTATCGCCCTTGTATTTGATGCTCTGAGCTCTCTATCCAGCTGTCTTTCTATGGTCTGTGGGCCATAGAAACGAAAGCGGCTAGTCAGCAGCAACCAGGGGATAGAAGTAGGAACCAAAATGCCTAGAAAGGACTCCAGGTTTATCTCCAAAGAAGGTCTTCATTGCCCTCAGGAAGAAGTCAAGACCAGAGACAAAAAAAAAAAAAAAAAAAAAAAAAACCACAGCAACAAGAAGAAAACCTTTTCAAAGTCTGTTCAGTTACAGGTCAGTCCTGTCCAGCCTGATGTGAGCCAATAGAGAGGAAGGTTTACTGCAATCCCTGTAAGTGAGGTACATCTACTGCCATTTTGAGAGCAAAGGCTGCGGCTGCAATGTGTTTCTCATGCAGTGTGAGGGAGGTGGGAACAGAGAGCAGTGTTCAGCGGGAGGACCTTGAGGACCTTGGAAAATGATTTTACTCCAGTTTTTCAGGCACTGGCCCAGGAACTAGGCCTAGTTTCGTCATTAAAACCCCCAAATAATCACTCTTCCTGTTTTACAAACAAGGTTGCTGAAACATAAATTAATACTTTGCTCAAGGTCACCAGCCAGTGAGGACCAACATTCAAGTTTGGACCATCACCATCTGTTTCCAAAGTCTAACCATTGTCTGCTTCCCAACCAAGGTTCCACAAAAGACAAGGCATATGCATGACAATATTTATGTATTGCAACTTGAGATGAATTGAAAATAACCTAAACATCTAGTAGCTGATTACAGAGTATAACTTGGGAGATTGTAATTTCAGTTATTGAAATGATTGTTGTAAAGGGCAGAGAAATGGCTCAGTGGTTAAAAGCACTTCTTGATCTCAAAGAGGACCCAGGTTCAGTTTTCAGCACCCACATGGTCCATAACCCCCGCTCTAGGGAACCTGATACCCTTTTCTGGTCACCTCTTACACCAGGTACGCATGTGTCACATAAACATATGTGTGTGACAAACACTCATATGCAGAAAATAGATGTAAACCGTGCTGTAGTCATTCATGGTGGCAGGCGAGCTAATCTCAACTTTGAGGAGGTAGAGTCAGGTGAAGCTGAGTGTATTGAGGCCAGTCTGTTCTACATAGTTCCAGGCTGGCCCTACATAATGAGGCCTTGTCTTACAAAACAAAACAAGAGAAACATTGCCTCAAAAACCCAAAGAACTATTATTGTAATGTAGTCTTTCCATATAGTGATAACTTGTACCACACCCTCTGCTGACGTTCCTTTTCTAGTGTGGGATGAAAACGTGAATCTAGAGTGATCTGTCTTCTGTAGGTAATTAGATATCCAAGAAAATGTGACTTATGAGATAGTAAAGAGCTAGAAAACCTTCCCTTCATGAGGGCCTTAGCATCTGCCCACTTTCCAAAACAACCTAGGTCCTTAGTCAAGTTCAGACTCGAGGCCAGGTTAGCCTTAGTGTCAAGCGGTAATACTGTAAAGCAGTACCCACTAAAGCCACTAGGTGGCGGCGGTGCTTCACATTGAACTTCAGCTTGCCTTTCAAACAACCCCCTCCCCCCCTCAATCACTGGGATAGGTCCTGGGCCACTCTCCCCTTTCTTTTTTTTTTTTTTTTTTTTTTTTTTTTGGTTTTTTCTAGAAGGGTTTCTCTGTGTAGCCTGTGTAGCCCTGGCTGTCCTGGAACTCACTCTGTAGACCAGGCTGGCCTCGAACTCAGAAATCCGCCTGCCTCTGCCTCCCAAGTGCTGGGATTAAAAGCGTGCGCCACCACTGCCCAGCTCACACTCCCCTTTACAAATGGCACACCTTCGTTTCTGCATCATTCTTTTGGTTTTCATTTTTTTGTTTTAGAAATGGTCTCAGTGTGTAGTCTTGTCTGGTCTGGAATTCTGTCAGTGGTTTTCAACCTCCTTAATGCTGCGGCCTTTTTAATACAATTCCTAGTGCTATGATTTTTTTCATGACTATAAATAATTTTGCTACTCTTATGAATGGTAATGTAAATAAATATCAGTTTTCTGGTGATCTTATGCGACCCCTGTGAAAGGGTCACTTGACTGCCCCTCCCACCATGGGTTGCAACCCACAGGTCGAGAGCCTCTGCTCTATTTAGACTAGATTGGCCTCAGACACACAGAGACCCACCTCTGTGTGCCTCTCCAGTGCTGGTATTGAAGGCAGACACTACCTCGCCACCCTCGCCGCAGCATCTGGCTTTGTCTTGTCTAGTTCAGTGTATACTGGAAGCTGGAGCTGCCCGCTTTGTACCACAGGCTAGTCTATTGATAGGAAAATGGATGGATGGCATGGAGGTGGGTACTCAGAGAGGAGGAACGAGAGAATGAATTTAATGGAGATCCAGAGGAGTGGAGGATCCCGCCCCAAAGTTATATCCAGCATTAGAGACGGAAGAACTGGCTAAAAATCAGTTTGACTGAGAAGCCTGAAGAGAAAAACACAAGAGAAAATGAGCCATTGGCAGCCACCTTGGTACACATGGCTGCACTGAAGCCAGTCCTCGAAAGGTTGTCACCAACACTTGGGCTGAGTCACTCCAAACCCAGCCCACCAAGTTAAGCCAGTAACAAAACCTGGAGGACATGTCTACAAGGCCACGGGCCAAGGCAGTGTCATCATGGCCCCCATGCAGCTCGGGCCCAGCAGATGACCCTTTCCTTGTGAGCATTCCAGAGCATGTGACTGATGCTCATTAACCTTGATTCATGGCAGCATCGAACACAGAAGCCATCGCTGCCCCTTGATCAAGTGAGGAAACTGAGGAATGGAATGGAGAAGCAGCTTTGCCCCATGAGTCAGTGATACCAGGCCATGAGTTCATTACCACACTGTCAGATGCCTTTGAAATCACCCTTAACAATCTGAAGTAAACAGAGCTGCCCAGGGCCAGAGAAAGGAGGGCCTTCCATCCAGTGCCCTTTCCATACCTGTAGAGCCATAGAACTAGAAAAAAATGTTGCAAAGACTATGACCCGACTCCCCTGCATTCCACACTGAGGAACCCGAAGGTCAGAGTGGGAAGTGACAGCCAAGACCGCACAGAGGTTGTGGCCAAGCCAGCCCAGAGTCGGTTGGTTGTGATCTGTCCATCTGGACTCAAATACTGGATGTACTTGTTATCAGTCTCTTCTGAGCCAGCTCCTCGGGGCCTCTGATTCTTTATATATAAAAGGGGCAGTAGTAGTCGGTGGCCACTCAAAGGGCTGCTTGAGAGCTAAAGGACCTAATGTTTGTTATGGGGTTGCTAAGCAATCCTTAGCTGCACACCTGGCCACTCTTGTCTCCAAGCTGTCCAGACTTTTGGGTCTGAGGAAAGGAATGGGTGTTGGGCTCAGGCAAAAACATCCCAGAATTTCTTCTTTGTTCATCCTTGCTGTGGGTAGAATTCTCTTCGTCCAGCGGCTCTCCATCAGCAGAGTCGCTGGTACTTGAGCTCTATGCCCAGTTTTAGAAGCATCAGGAAGCATCTTGGGCAGCAAAACACAAACTGAGATAACCACATTCTTGCCAGCCTCCTCCAGCCTTGGCTCAGGGCCCAACAGGGCCACCCTTAGGAGACGGTGCTAAGATGACAACAGGAGGGAGAACTAATTATAGGCTCGGCCCGCTGGGCTGTGGATACTGCTTGTTTGGCCTGCACAGCTTACCTGAGTCATCTATCCTGCGGCCACTTGAGCCTGGATCTGGACTAGCAGGGCACAGGGAGTCTGGAGCACCTTCCCTGTGCTCAGTCTGGTCAGCTGCAGCACCTCCTGCCTGTTTTCCCCTCAGATAGCAGTTGAGGCAGATTAGCACCACAGATGGAGCTTCCAATCGAGCAAGGAGCCTGGCTGGGGCCTGATGAGAGGTCAAAAGGCCTAGGGCCTACTGTGAGGTGGACACAGAGCTGGGGTCCCGGAGTCTGTAAAATCACTTCTTAGGTCAAACTAAAAGGCAGAGAATGGACAGGGCAGTAGACCCTCCTTTGACCACACCATCCACACCTCCATCTGCTCCCTGAACCTCACTGGGTCCACAGGGGCCCAGGCTCTTCTGCCCCTTTGTAGTCAGCTGTGATCTGGGATCAGTTCTCATAAGCTTAGCCCAGGAGTTTTTCAAAGTAAAATGAGGACAAATATGGGTGCTGTGTTTCAAAAATCAGTCTTAAAGTCACCATAGGGTTAGAAAACATTTTTAAGGTGTTAAAGATGAGACTACATAACAAGAAAGTCCCCAGCTCTTCAGACTTAGTGCGTTAAGGAGGCAAGGGTGTGGCAGGGGAAAATGGTACCCTCCATGAGTCGGGAAGGGAATGTTTAAGCCCTGAGCGGTTTCCATAGCAGGGCTCCTCTGTACACTGCTGGCAAGGGGAACCTCAGAAGGCCAACATGGAAAGCTGTGAACCCAGACACAGGAGGCAGAGACAAGGGGACCAGGAGTTAAAGGTCAACCTTGGATAAGTGGTGAGTTTAAGGCCAGCATAGGCTACATGAGATCCTGCTTAAAAAAATAATAAGCCAAAGGGGCCCTGAGTGGGATAGGACAAGAAACAGGAAGCCATGAGGGATGTGGGTGCTGTTGTGTATTGCTTCTGTTTCTGAGGGGGGGGAAGAAAGGAGGGGGAGGGGGAGGGAACAAGAGGAGGAGGCTAGAGGCCATAGGTCTTCTGGAGCAGGAGTCACAGGAAGTGCATTGTCTGACATAGATGCCTGGAATTGAACTCCGGTCCTTTGGAAGAGTAACGCTTGTTCATTTTATATCTATCTATCTATCTATCTATCTATCTATCTATCTATCTATCTATCTATCTATTCTGAGACAGGGTTTCTCTGTATAGCCCTGGCTGTCCTGGAACTCACTCAGTAGAACAGGCTGGCCTTGAACTCAGAATGCTGGGACTTAAGGCATATAGCCCTGCCTTTTTTTTTTTTTTTTTTTTTTTGACAGGGTCTCGCTATGCTATATAAGCCTGGCTGTCCTGCAACTTGCTATTTTGAGCAGAGAAGGCTGGACTCAAACTCAGAGATTCTGCTTGCTAAGCCTATCAACTGCTGGGTTAGAGGCTTGTGCCACTTTACCTTGCTTTGTGTTTTGACATTTGAGGCGGGTTCTCCTGTAGCCCAGGTCAGGGGTTGCTCCCCTGACCTTGACTCTTGATCCCCCTGTCTCTACCTTGCAAGTGCTAGGACCAAAGATGTGTGTTCTAGCATGCTTGACTGAAGCAGTATTTTAAGGGAGCCATCCTGTTGAGGTAGGAATGAAGCCCTCTGCTCCCCAGGAGAGCCTTGCCTGGTCTCCCTCTCTGCAGCTCCCACACCCTTTGCCATCTGAGCCTCAGCGCCCCTGTTGCCACCCACGGCCCCTCACGCTTTCTGCCCTTCATGAAGGGAGCCTGATCAGACTGCCCCCTGGGGGAGGGAGAGGCGGGAGGGTGGAGGAGACCTAGTTCTAGCCTTGCTGACTAAAAGGATGACCTCAGTGTCATAATGACTGACTTTCTGGCTAAGCTGCCAATCTGGGTGCCTCCCCACTCTGGCTTTTAAGATAGCTGTGCACAGGATATTGTTAGTTGGCAGAGAGCAGCTAGACTCCTGTGGCAGGCAAGCATCTGTCAGGAGATGGTCCAGCCTCGGCCTCAGCCTCAGTACTACCCCATTAGACAGGGCTTGGGATAGAACTCCGCAGGACAGAACTTTTTTTTTTTTGGTTTGATTTGTCTAGACAGGGTTTCTCTGTGTAGCCTTGGCTGTCTTGGAACTCTGTGACCAGGCTGGCTTCAAACTCAGAGATTTGCTTGTCTCTCTTGAGTGCTGGGATTAAAGGTATGCTGGCCTGGCTCTAGAACAGAACCTGGAACATGTGACTCAAGAAGACTTTTATTACTCTAGAGGCTGAGGGGAAAATCAGGGCACTAAGTATGACTTTGTACATGAAAACACTATGCCAGTTTAAAAGTAAGACTAGCAATATATACCACCCATTACCTGTAATCTCCACACTCGGGGCCAATGTGATCTGCTCCTTGCAAGCCTGGAGACCCGAGGTCAGTGTCCAGATCCCAATAAATGTTGCAGGGTACTCTGCTCAGCCTTTGATTTTTTTCTGTAACAAGCCATTCTGACCGGAAGCATCCTGGGGCGGAAAGGGTTTATTCATCTTACATCTCCATTTCTGAGGGGAAGTCAGGCAGAAACTTGAGACAAGAACTGAAGCAGAGGTCGTGAAGGAGCACTGTTTACTGACTTGCTCTCCCAGGGCTTGCTCAGCTGCTTTTATTATACAACCTAGGCTCATCTGCCCCTGGATGGCAACACCCTCAAGGGGCCGGGCCTCCTCAGTTAACAATGTCCCCACAGACATACATGCCCACAGGCAAGTTGGATGGAGTCACTTCCTCAGTTGAGAGTTCTTCCAGGTGTGTCAAGTTGACAAGCAAGATTAGCTACCACACTGTCACAACAAAATCAAAAGCTAAATAAAAGACTAGGTCAAGAGGAGAAGACAGGTGGCTTGGGAAACAAAGACCCCAGGAAGAAAGCGCTGAGGAATCAGGCTGAAAAGCAAGCCATGGACCAGGAAGTGACTCAGGACATCTGAAGTCATACTCCAGGAGGTGACCCTTTTCACCCGGATTAGGAGCTCTAGGCTCTTAAGACTGTGCCCCATCTTTGGACCACTGAACCAGCAGCAACCAGGAGAGATTGCCGATGGCCACAGATGCCAGGACTGCCATCAATGCTGCTGAACAGGTCATCGAGTCTAGGAAAGAAAAACAAGCCTTTGAGAAATCTGATTTGTGCCCCTCCAACTACCCAAGCAGGAATTTAGGACCATGGAGGTGACAGTGTGGACATCCTAGGGTTGTTTCAAACTCTCGATTCTCCTCAGCCTTGGAAGTGCTGAGGTTACAAGTAGCCACCGTGCCTGACCAGCCCCAGCCCTTTGATATTTTGAGGAATCCCAAATGGGGCTTTCCATGTGTTCTTGGATAGCCCAGTGATGGCCAGTCATCATGAGGCAGCTTACATCAGTCTCCCTAGCTCTAATTTTAGCTCCTACTGGCTGACCTTGCACACCCCCAAGTCACTGGGGAGTCAAAGCTGCCATGTTTCCAGAAGTTCCAAGAAGCAGTGCTCCCTATCTGTATGGTGATGACCCCTCCCCAGTTTAGTGCCAAGCTTGCCAGTGGCCTCAGAGTCAAGTGAGCAGTTGGGCTAGCTCATGATCCTTACCCTACAAGGCATGTCCAATCCACAGCTGAGGGTCTCATGTACCTCAGGATAACTATGAATGAGACCCAACACAGAATCGTAAGATTATTTAAAACATTAAGAGACTTGTTTGTTTTTTGTTTGTTTTCGAGACAGGGTTTCTCTGTGTAGCCCTGGCTGTCCTGGAACTCACTCTATAGACCAGGCTGGCCTTGAACTCAGAAATCCACCTGCCTCTGCCTCCCAAGTGCTGGGATTAAAGGTGTGCACCACCACTGCCCAGCAAGAGATTTTTAAAATTTTATTTATTTTATTATATGTGCATTGGTGTTTTGCCTGCATATATATCCTTATAAGGGTGTCCAATCTTGGAATTGTAGACAGTTGTGAGCTGCTGTGTGGGTGCTGGGATATGAACCCTGTCCTTTGGAAGAGGAGCCATTGTTCTTGGAGGCTGAGCCATCTTTCCAGCCCCGAATTTTTTTATCTTTTAATTTTGCAACTCAATTTTCTGACTCATGAACGTTATAGATGATGTTATGTCATAATGTCAAAACACTGGGACACCTGGCTGAGATTGAACTGAGACCAAGAAGCTGGAGAGGACCAGGACACCTGCTCTCCCTCCTTCTGCCTGGGTCCTTCTGCCCATTTCCTTTGGCACCTGAAAGCAGTTTTTGTTGTGTGCAGCCGGGGCAGGCACATGTGCCGCCTCTATCTTAAGAAGCTGCTCATCCATGTTCGATTATCAGTAACATCAGTCTTAGTGCTTTTGAAACAAAGGATCTGGGTGTCCTGGAGGCAAGTGGCAGTTTGTACCCGAACAGGGTTCTGATGAGAAGTTCGTTTTGATCTTCGTTGGGGGACATTGAGAATCTGAGGACTGAGTTTCTTCAGAGCATAGTGTCACATCAGGGTACAAGGAATGGGTAAGACAAACTGAGTGTGGAAAGAAGTGACTTCGTGAGCACGATGACCTTTGACCTCTCAGAACTCAGCTGCCTGGTTTGGTCCTGTCCTCTACATCCCTGCACATAACCAACTACAACTCAGGAGGCAGAGGCAGGTGGATCTCTGTGAGTTTGAGGCCAGCCTGGTCTACAGAACAAGTTCCAGGATAGCCAGGGATACACAGAGAAACCCTGTTTCAAAAATAAAATAAAATAAGGAAGGAAGAAAAAAGTCCTACTTTGAAAGCACCCCAGATGCCAGAAATGACAGCGTGTGGCTTTCACCTGTAACCTCAGTACTTGTGAGGCTTGAGGCAGGAGGATCATGAATTTGAATTCAACCTGGGACTACTACATAACAGAAACTCTGAATCATTTTTTGGTGGGGAATAAACAGAATGAAAAAAGATGAAAGGGGGGCCGGGGGAGAGGAGGTGATCTGAAAGGCTGACCCCTGCAGATAAGAGGTATCCAAGCCAGGTAGGAAGTAGAAGGTAAAACCAGCTCAGGGCTGGGAAGAGAAAATTTGGAGTAAGTTTAGGCAAAGACATGAAAGCTATGTGCCCAGCAAGTGTGTGGCCCAGTTTTATTAACAAGACTTTTATTAATTGTACTGTGTGTGTGTGTGTGTGTGTGTGTGTTGCCTGCATAAATACCTGCCTGGTGCCTGCAGAGACCAGAAGGTATTGGATACTCTGGAACTGCCTTTGGAGAGCCGCCATGTGGTTGCTGGGGATTGAACCCAGCTCCTCTGCAAAACCAACAAGTGTTCTTAACCACTGAGCCATCTCTGGAGCCTATTAACAATAACTTTTTATCATATAAATTCCTGTGCAATCTTTCCATCCCTCTTGATATTCTCAATGCAGGACAGGTAAGGGAGAGAACTATATGGAAATCCTACTGTTTCTTTTTAAAATAAGGGTGAATAAGCTTGATGGCGCTTTCTGAGTGTATGTTGGGAGCGGGGAGTGGCATGCATATGTATGTAGGTGTGCATGAACAGGTGCATGCACCAGGGCAGAGGGGGAGTCAGCTGTCCTCCTCCATTGTTTCTGCTTCGTTCCTTTAAGGCGGGACCTCTTCCTGAACCTAGAATCCGTGTCTTTTGGCCAAGCAGTTAGCCAGCGAGCCCCAGGGATCTCATGTCCACCCTCCTCAGTGCTAGGGTGACGGGTGTGTAGGACCACATCCAGCTTTTTGACATGGGGTCCTGGGATCAGCTCCAGTCTTCATGTTTCCACAGCAAGCACTCTTAACCAACAAGCCATTTTACTGTCCCCTAATGGAACTTTGTCATAAGGAAATCACACCTAAAGAAAACAATTTCGCCTTCAGAAGTTAACACACACTTTTTGAACCACTTTACAAGGGAACTACATATTTCATACCCTTTTATACCTTATGCTCTCTTCAATTTTTCATGTATTTTTCTATTTTTTATTCATATGTACTTACTTCCTCAGATGAAGTGGAGTTTGAGGCCAGTCTGGATAATAACATAAAAAGGCTTTATCTGAAAACAAAACAAAGCGAAGACCTCTTGACTGAACAAAGCCAGGTACAACTCTGGCTTACAGTCTTTTAAAAAAATCTTTAGTATCATTATTAATTAGTTAATTTTCAAAACAGGGTTTTGCTGTCTCGGAACTCTCTTTATAGACAAGGCTAGCCTGGAACTCACAGAGATCCCCCTGCCTCTGCCTCCCAAGTGCTGGGGTTAAAAGCATGCATCACCAGGCAGGCCCAGCTTTTAGTTGGTGTGTTTGTTTGTTTGTTTGTTTGTTTTTCATGATTAATGTACATATTTTGCTTTCATGTCTGGTAAGGTCGGAAAAAGGTATCTGATCATCTGGAAGTAGAGTTATGGATGGTTCTGAGCCACCACATGGTGCTGGGAATAGAACCCAGGTCCTCAGGTAGAGCAGCAGGTCCTCTTAACCACTGAGCCATTTCTCCAGCCCCAGGCTACATTCATTTATTAATATACAGCCCATATCCTAGTCCTATTAGTAGTAGCAATGGTGTCCTTCAAAGCATTTCCCCCGCACAGGGTTTAGTCCATTTAGTTGTAACTAGTTATTTAGTGTCCCCTGAGCCATAACCATTTCTCACACACTTTTCTTATTCTTGACTCCATACGATCTTATAAAAGTTTTTTTTTTTAATTTTATATGTATGGGTATTTGTCTGCATGTGTCTGTGGACTACATGTGTGCCTAGTGCCTTAGGGTCTTCTGAGACCAGAGTTACAGATTGCTGTGAGTGCCACATGTATCCTGAGAACTGACTCTGGGTCCTCTGGAAAAGCTTCCAGAACTCTTACCAATGAGCTATTGTCCCGTCTCTCATATGGCTTTTTATAAATGCCAGTTGAAAACATGTCCTCAGTTTGGATATGTATGTATGGTATTTCCTGGTGGTTAGATTCTAAATATATTTTTTCTTATTTTGTTTTTAAATTTTATTTTTATTTTTTATGTATATGTGTGTCTGTGCTCATCTGTATTCAGGTACCTGAACAGGCTGAAGAAGGGATCAGATCCCTTGGAGCTAGAGTTAGAGGCACTTTTGAGCCACCCAGCCTGGTGCTGGGAATAGAACTCAGGTTCTCTGAAGGCCAGCAGCTGTTTTTCACATCTGAACTATCTCTCTACCCACCCCCGACACCCACACTGGGTTTCTCCATGATCCCTGGTTGTCCTGGGACTGGCTTTGTAGACAAGAGTGGCCTGGAACTCAGAGAGATCCAGATGTGTCACCACTTCTGGGTAAACAAGCACTTTTGTTGTTTTTTTGAGACAAGGTGTCATGGAGTTTAGGCTGGCCTCAAACTCAACATGTAACAAAGGACCCTGGACCTCCTTCCAACTGGTCCTCCCTTCTCAAATGCTGAGATTACAGACATGTATGTAATCCTGGCTCACCATTGATGTGGTAGTCAATTAAAAAATTATTTATCTGTGTGTGTGCAGTTATAGAGATCAGAGGATTATTTATAAGAGTTGGTCCTCTTACCACGTGAGTTCCAGGAATTGAAAGCAGGCCATCAGGCTGGGCAGCAAGCATGCATTACCCGCTGAGCCAGCTCATGGGTCTTTTTGTTTTACTTTGTTTTGTTTTTGAGACAGGGTCTTGATATCTAGCTCTGGCTGATCTGGCACCTACAGATCCTCCTGCCTCTGCCTTTCTCTTGCTGGGATCATGTGAAGCTGTGAACCTCCATGCCCAGCTAGATTACATTGTTGACTGAACTATTCAATAAGTAACAACATATTCCTCATGAGATTCCACACACAGGGACACACTGCGTCTTTTAATAAGACAGTCTTTGTTCTGTCACCATGTTCCCCTGATCACACTTATTATGCTCTGATCTTGGAAGCTAAGCAGGGTCTACCCTGGTTAGTCCTCAGATGGGAGATGCAGGGTTTGATCTCTTGGTTAAGATGCCTAATCTCTTTTCCCTGTTATTATTGGTCCTTTTGTAATTATGAGTAATTTGTGTAAATTAGTTTGAGACTATGTGAGTGTCCCATTTCTTACCTGTGTCCCCTCCCTGATTCTGCATCCGATGGCCTGGAGCATTTTTTACTAAGATGTGTTTTTATTGCTACTATACTATCTGTGGCCCAAAGCTTTCATACCAAAATATCTTATAAAGTGTTTGCTATGAAAAATATGCAGCCGGGCGGTGGTGGTGGACACCTTTAATTCCAGCACTTGGGAGGCAGAGGCAGGTGAATTTCTGAGTTCGAGGCCAGCCTGGTCTACAGAGTGAGTTCCAGGACAGCCAGGGCTACACAGAGAAACCCTGTCTCAAAAAAAACAAAAAACAAAAAACAAAAAAAAAAAAAAAAGAAAGAAAAAGAAAAAGAAAAAAGAAAAATATGCAGCCTGGTCCTTTTAAAGCAGAGCTCAAAGGATTGTTTTTCATCCTAACTCTGGCTAGGGAGGGGCTTGGCCCTCCACCTGGATGGTAGGACTAGCTGTGGGTTTCTTTCTGGCTGCGGGCCCAGGCAGGACCTTGTGACAGACAGGACTAGAGCATACTCAGGCTTCCCAGTGAGGACCTTGCCACCCTCTGACAAGCTGTTCTTTGTGTTCTCCCTAAGACTTCTAACCTTTTCCCTTTTTCTAGCCCAGGCTTGTTTGGTTCACCACCCTTTCTCAGATTCCTGGAGGTTCCACCTGGACATCCTGTTGTCACCTCAAACTTAGCAGAAGCCACATCCCATTTTCTGTCTATGTTGTCGTAGTTACAATGGTTACAAAGGCCGGAAGCCTCAGCTACGACTTTTATATACCCACTGAGTCATCTCTGCAGCCGCCTTTTCATTTTTTTCAGCAGGATCTCACTGGATAGGTGTGGCTGGCCACGGACTCTCAATCCTCCTGCCTCAGCATCCCCGGTACTGGGATTGTCTGTTTTGTTTTGACAGCTTTTATGAGACAGCTGTTCTTCCCAAGCACACTCAGCAGAGCCTCAGTCTAAGTGACTTTTAAATGCCCCTTTGTGTCGCATTCCCTACCTCACTGGTATCCATCCCTTCAGGACTCGGCGCCACTCCCAACTTCAAAGCAGCTCCCAGCTCTGGACTTTGTAGGATTTACTGTCAGTGACACAGACACAATTATTTTCTGCTCACGTGTCAGCTGACAATGCTATTCTACCACAGTGGTCAAAAAATGTGGGCTCTGGAGCTGGGCATTAAGGCATGTCTGTGATCCCAGCTCAGAGGGCTGAGTCAAGAGGATTTTCATAAGTTCAGGGCCAGCTTGAGCTACATGGTATCAGGCTAGTACTTAAGACATCTTAATAGATAAATAAATATAAAGTGGGCTCTGGTATCAACATTTCTTTTTTTGTTTGTTTGTTTGTTTGTTTGTTTGTTTTTCGAGACAGGGTTTCTCTGTATAGCCTTGGCTGTCCTGGCACTCACTCTGTAGACCAGGCTGGCCTGCAAACTCAGAAATCCGCCTGCCTCTGCCTCCCAAGTGCTGGGATTAAAGGCATGTGCTACCACCGCCCGGCTGGCAACATTTCTTTAGGTGTATTCTACCACAAGTTAACAGTCCCTTCCCTAAGAAAGGTGTCACTCAGCAGTGTAGGCAGTGGTCAATACAAACCACTTGTCTCTCACACTGCTGGGCTGTCTTGGTTCACACTTAATCGATGACACATGGACTCACCTTGATTCAAAGCCTGGACCTCCAGTTCCAGAGGCAGGATCCTGTTTGAGCAGCTTCAGGGAACCAGCCCCAGGGGAAGTGACTCACAGAAGTCAAATCCCCTCACAGTGGCCAGCCAGTTCTCCAGATGTGCATTCTTGGAAAACTTCATGGAAAAATAACTGTGCTCTAAAGATTGCTTAAAGAGTGGCAGAGCGCAGGAGTAAGGGAACTTGGCCACTGGTGGCACTGGGCTGTAACTCTGGGCTCCCTTGCCCTCTGTAAGAATGACTGTTGCAGGAATATGCTCTGTTCAGGAATATGACCCATCCCCTGGGGATCAAACTCTGGAACACAAGCTCACTAGCACTGCTTTCTTTTCCATGTTACAGGTAGATCCTCTGGAACAACTATCCATTTATTTAAAATTTTCCAGTCGTAAGACTCAAACCCAGGGGCTTATATATGCTAGTCAAGTGTCCTACCACTGAGCGAACAGTCACAGTTTCTAACCTCCATAGCTTACCTTTATATCAGTAAGACATTCAGCTATTCGTTTTGTAGTTTTGTTTTGTTTTGTTTTTGAGGCAGGGACTCATTCTGTAGCCCAGGCTACCCTAGAACTCAGAATCCTTCTGCCTCAGCTTCCCAAGTGCTAGGATTGTACGCATGCACCATTATGCTTTGCTAGGACATTTGTTAGCCAAATTCTAAAACTAGGGTTCACTTCTAAGCCATCTGTATTCTTTTTTTTTTTTTTTTTTCCTGAGACAGGGTTTCTCTGTGTAGTCTGCATAAGAGTTGAGTTTGGTCCCTAAGAATCAATTTAAATATGCTGGTCATGGTGGGACATTTTTATAATCCCAGGACTGGGGAGGTGGAGGTAGGAGATCTCTGTGGCTCATTGGCTGACCAGCCTTGCCTACTGACTAAGCTCAAAACCAAAAAAGAGATCCTGCCTTAGAAATCGAAATGAGGTGGGACAACGGTGTCACACCTTTAATTCCAGTGCTCAGGAGGCAGAGGCAGGCAGATCTGGTCTCCAGAGGTGAGTGAATGTGTACGTTCACACACTTGAGATCAAACCTCTCCTGCCCCACTAACAAGGCTCCCTCTACTTAGAAGGTTTTGTTTGTCATTATAGTCTTCCCAACCTCATGAGAGAGCTTCCAGAGCATTCTGGCACAGTCTTTTGAATATCCTCGGAGGTGGCACAGCTGACTGGTTGACTCTGGCTCTGACTTGCAGAACTGACAAGTTACCCCTGTGATAGAGATAAAGCTAGGCAGTGACATTGTTGCAGTGGACTGGCCTAATGCTGCTTGTGTTCTGAGATAAAACACTGAGTGACCCTGCCCTCAGCTAATTGTGATTGGTAAATGAAGATGCCAACAGCTGATAGTTGGGCAGAAGAAACATAGTTGGGGTTGAGGTTTCTCGGACTTGGAGAGAAGGACCTCATAGGGGAGGAGGAGGGAGAAGCCACCGTGGAATAAAAGAAGAATGTGAAGGAGAAGAGAAAGGAGAAGCTGCCATGGGTTAGCTCAGCCATAAAAATGTGGTCCTGAGGGGCTGCCCAATAGGAGTTAAGAGGCAGATGGAACATAGAAAATGGTAATAACTCTAGGTTACCAAGAGGAAAGTAGGTTCTAACAAAATGGAGGGCAGGCAGCTGGCCAGCTATTGTGCTGCTTACGGCATATTGTAAATACAAAGGCCGTGTGTGTGTGTGTGTGTGTGTGTGTGTGTGTGTGTGTGTGTGTGTG
>JANHMN010000016.1:37253071-37284246 GCA_030674055.1 Rhabdomys pumilio | reverse complement strand
GTGTGTGTGTGTGTGTGTGTGTGTGTGTGTGTGTGTGTGTGTGTGTGCCGCAGCATGTTTAAGGTTAAAGGAGTTAGTTCTTTTCTTCTGCCGTGTGGGTCTAAGAACTGAACTTAAGTAGGCATCTGGGCAGTTCTAGTGTTCCCAACCTTTTCTTAGAATCATAAAATCCAATCTCACTGATAGATCACACAAGTCCCTCCTCTCTTCATATTATAACCTCTGGGAGAGAAAAAACTGAGACCTGCTTGCCTTTCCCCTCCTTGGAGGGGAAAAGTGCCTTTCTTTCTTTTCTTTCTTTCTTTCTCTTTCTTTCTTTCTTTCTTTCTTTCTTTCCTTTTTTCTTTCTTCTTTGGTGAAAAAAAGAAAGGGGGGAGGGGTGTCTCTGTGTAACTTCGGCTGTCCTGGAACTCGCTCTATAGACCAGGCTAGCCTCACACTCAGAGATTCTCCTGCCTCTGCCTCCTAAATACCAGGATTAAAGGCGTGTGCCACCTGCCCAGTTGGGAAGGTGCCTTTCATTTTTCTTAAGGGGTCCACAGTAGCAACAACAGATGGAGTGGATTCTCAGCCAATGACTCCGCTTCTATCCTGGACACTGACATCTCTTAACCAGAGAAGAGAAAAAAAGGCAGAGGGAAGGTTCTGCCTGTATTGTAATCATGGATGTTGCAGTCTCCCTGATCCTCGTAGGGACAATTTAAGGACAGATACCCAAGATTAAAATGTGCTCCAAAACAGGTGTTCAATAGATGCTGGATGAATGGATGAATTACTCAAGTCATTCAAAACTCTCCCTAAATATTGTACTTATGGGCAGCATTAGGAAGCTTAAACCCCAGGACCTCTAGCCCTCATTTATGCTGACAGTCCTCCTGTTGAAGCATGAAAGAGGCACATCCTCACAGACTTAGTCTATGGGAGAAGCTCTGTAAGGTGGGATGTTTGTTATTGAAATATATATATATATATATATATCTCCAAATCTTGGCAACCTGTGAAGATCAGTTCCCTGGTCAAACTAAGCAATTGAATCTTTCTGATTCTGGGCAGTTAGAAGTTAAAACGTCAACAATCTTAGGCTAGACATTTTGTAGAGTGCTTGCCTAGACCTGGGTCTGACTCCCCATGCTGCAGAAGCCAGGTGTGGTGAGTCATGTTTAGAACCTCAGCTCTAAAGAAGTAGAAGCAAGAGAATTATAATTTCAAGGTCATCCTCAGTATGGATCGAGTTTAAGGCCGGCTGGGCTACTCAAGACCCTGTTTCAAAAAATAAAGTTAACAATTTCACAAATGCAGAAAAGGCCTTTGAAGGGCATATAGGTTAGGCAGGTTGTTGTTTGCTGGTTCCTTTGCTTGTGGGTATGGGGGTTTTGGGGGGAGCTGGGGGGGAAAGGACAGTCTTTTGGTTTGGTTTTGCCCTGTTTTGTATCAAGGTTTTGCTCCATCAAACCCTGGCTTTAGAGTATTAATAAAACTGATTAAATATTACCAGCTGATCACCACAGCTCTGACTTCAGCTGCCTTTCCACGCAGTGCCTGGACTAAAATGGGCCTGTTTTGCTCAGGTGACAAAGGGAGGGTTGCTCCCAGCAGGACTTAGCCTGGGGACTAACTTCCTCATCCCTTTCCTGGGACACAGACTACTGCTTAGAAAGGCATTCTGTGATCTCAGTAACAGACAATAAGGTGTGTTCTTGAGTGAGAGAAATTTAATTCTAGCCATCTCTGTGGGCAAGCTCAAGGATTCGCAATTAAACCAACAGGGGTTGAGAGAAAGCTACCTAATAACCAACACAGGCATTTCTGAAAACTCAGTCCTACCAATAAGGATATGAATTCTCCCCCCACCCACACCACCTTGCCTTAAAAGCGTCTCATGTAGCCCAGGTTAGCCTCAAAAATCATGACATAGCTGAGGATGGCCTCGAGCTTCTGATCCTCCTGCTTCTACCTCTGGAGTGCTGGAATGTCAAGAATTCTCTACCATACCTGGCTTTATATCTTGCTGGGGATTAAAAAAACAAAACAACAACAAAAAACAGAGCTTTCATCATGTGCAAATGCTCCACCAACTGAGCCACAGCCCAGTCCTTCTTGTCCTTACTTATCCCTGATCACTGTTAGGAAGCAAATCCTAGAACTGTAATTGGAAAGAGTCCCTCTCAATGCTAAGCCAAGACACAGCTCTGCATGATTTAGAAGTAAAATGGTCTCACCGGGTGAGTTTCAGGACGGGGAGAACTCTGTCATCCAGCCAGGGGCTGACTTCTCAGAGAAGGGAACTATCAAGGAAATGCATTTATCTGTCAAAGGCAGATCAGTCCAACAGTGAGGGGAGAGAGCAGGAGTGGGAACCGATGCTGTTGAGTTGAATTCCTATAGCACTACATAGGGGACAAGGGAGGGTGGGGGAAATTATACATATTTATCAGAGTGTGGTAGCAGCTACCTTTATCTTACACTTGGGATGCAGAGGCAGGTAGATATCTGTGAGTTTGGGGCAAGCCTGGTCTACTTAGAGAATTTCAAGACAGCTAGGGAGGTATATGTATATGTATATGTATATGTATATGTATATGTATATGTATATGTATATGTATATATACCCTGTCTCAAAAAAAAAAAAAAAAAAAAAAAGTAAAGGCTGGGTAGTGACTGTCTTTAATCCCAGCACTTGGGAGGCAGAGACAGGTGGATTTCTGAGTTCGAAGCTAGCCTGGTCTACAGAGTGAGTTCCAAGACAGCCAGGAGGCTGTACAGAGAAACGTCTCGAAAAACAAAAAAGAAAGAAAGAAAGAAAAACCTAAATGAATGAATGGATAAATAAATAAATAAATAAATAAATAAATAAATAAATAGAAATATAAAGTAAGAAGGAAAAGAAAAAATTAAAAAGCAGTTGTAGTTGAAAAAAAAATTTTTTTTGTATTGTTTTGTTTTTGAGACAGGATCTCACTCTGTAGTCCACACTGGCCTGGAATTTACTTTGTAGCCCAGGCTACCCATGGTGATCCTCCAGCCTTAGCTCAAGTGCTGGGCTTACAGTGGAGGTATCACACTCAGCTGTGTTTTCTTTCAGAGTCTAGCTTTTCCCCAGCCGTCCTTTTTTCTCTGTCTCAGGGTTAGGAAGGACAAAGGCCCTGTCAAGTAGGGCCACACCCTTGGTCTTGTAAACTCGCAGAGCCATCCTGGAGTCCCTCTGAAATAGTTTTTAAAACACTTCCTCCAGTTTGGCGGGCTTGTAAGGGTGTGGCGGGCATGCTGGTGAACTTCACACACAGCAGCCCAGGCTAAGCAAGGAGCATTCCGGGCCTCAGGAGGAAGCAGATCCCTGAGAGCAGTGAAAGATGTCAAGGGGGAACTGGGACTAGGGCAGAAGTGTCCTGAAGACCTGGAGACAGGCATTCCCAGCAGCCTCTGCACTCCACTTTCCTCCCTACAAGAATTTGGGGTAACGTGGAAACCAGGAGTGTAACAGGGAACCACAAACACAACGTTAAGGGGACACGGGCAGGCAGGAGTTTTAACTGGCTGATAATCATGGAGGACCAATACCAGCTTTGCCAGGAGGGAGAGGAAGCTAAGGTCCTGAGCACCCCTCGCCCTTGAGCATTTCAGAAGCTCTTGGGTAAAAAAGCTTGGGAGATTACCCCTCACCGATGCACTTGGCAATGTCCCCTGGCAAAATGAAGCTTAGGCCACCCGGCATGTGTTGGAATCTCTCCTCAACTGTAAAGTCCTTCCATCCCAGAAGGCTTCCCTGTCAGGAAATCAAAATCCAAGCTACGCACTGGGGAATAGAGCCTTCACTGAAGGCAGAGGTACTCTAGTGAATTACTCAACATTGATAACCAGCATCCTAGGGGAGGAGTCAGCATCCCAGGGGAGGAGGGAGGCAGACTGTGAGGCCCGGGGCCTGGTGTCTTTCCAGAAAACAAGGAGTATCTAGAGGGTCTGAGGCAGCGGGGGAGCAGCCCCCAGGGGAAGTCAGCAGGTAATTTAGGGAAGGGCTTCACAATCTTCATGCTACTTCTGAGGCAAGGAGACACCAACAATGAAGGGAAAAGGAAAAGACTTGGGATTTATTTTTCACCGGTACATAGTATTTGTACATATGTACGGGCATGGTACACACATACAGTGTATCAGTCACATTGGGAGGACCTCTCTTAGGACTGGTGTACCATTTCCATCTCCTGAGACCTTGCTTTCAATATGTTTACTTATTATCTATTTTTCTTTTGGGTTTTTTTGTTTTTGTTTTTGTTTTAGCTAGTTTTAAAACAGGGTCTCATGTTGCTCAGGCTGGTCTCAAACTAGTTATATGGCTGAGGATGACCTTGTGCTCCTGCTCCTCCTGCTTCCCCACCTCCTAACTGCTGGGACTCTAGGCTATGAGTCCACTTCCAGTTTGTTTTACTTCTGTATCTATGTGTTTGCATATCAGGAGGTTCTCAACAACTGAGCCATGCCCCCAGCCCATATTTTACTTTTTATTTTGAGATAGCATGTCACTAACTGGTCCAAGCTTGCCTCGAACTGTCTCTGTAGCCGAGGCAGGCCTTGAAATTGTAATCTTCCAGTCTCAACTCCTGAATAGCTTGGAGTGTCATGCTTGGCTCTTTTGATTTTTATTTGTCTGTTTTTGATACAGAGTAGCATGTAATACAGGCTGATTTTGGACTATGTTGCAGAGGCTAGCCTTTAATTCCTTAGTCCTCAAGTTTTTGAACCTCTGCCTCCTAAATGATGGGATTACAAGTGTGCACCACCAGCCACCGTGCCTGGTTTTTAATCGTTGTCCTCTTCGTTGTCGCCGCCTCTTCCTCTTCTTCCTCCTCCTCTTCTTCCTCTTATATGATTAGGGATAGAGCTAGAATTGGGATTTTTGGGTCAAAGACCTCCTTAATTCCTCTTCTTAGAGTTAAGCCAGACTGAAGTATGGACGGTAGAAGCTCTGATTCCACACATTCTGTCTTTTAAGCACAGGTGCTACTTTTGACACAGAACACACTGGGAGGAGTGCAGCAATCAGCTCAAGATGTAGAAGAGACCTGGAGCCAGTTCACCTGCCCGGCACCAGTAAGACAGAGATGTGTTCACTCCCAAGCTGGCAATGTACCCTTGGCTGCAACTGGTGGCCTCAGATGCTTTTAGGGGACCTTGACCTGCAACAACTAAAGGATGGGAGGAAAGGGCTAGATGCACATTTGATGGGAGATGCTGGCAGAAAGGGTACAGCAGTTTGCTCCCCCAAAGAAGGCCTTGGTTCTTCTTAGAAAATGAAGAGATAAAGGCCCTCTGAGGTCTCTGTTCCTGTCAACCTCTGTCCCTGATGGAGCAAGGAAGATGGCTTAGTTAGGTCTTCTATTGATGCAACAAAACCCCATGGCCAAAGCAACTGGGGCAGAAAGGGTTTACTCAGCTCACACTTCCAAACAGATGCTCATCATCAAAGGAAGTCAGGACAGGAGCAAGGCAGGAGCCCGGAGGCAGGAGCTCAGGCAGAGGCCATGGAGGGGTGCTGCTTACGGCTTACTCATTATGACTTGCTCAGCCTGTTTTCTTATAGACCCCAGGACCACCAGCCCAGGGATGACACCACCTACCATGGACTGGACCCTCCCTCACTGATCAATAATTGAGAAAATGCCTTGCAGCTGGATCTCATAGGGGCAGTTCCTCAGCTGAGGATCCTTCCTCTCTGATGACTTTAGCTTGTTTCAAGTTGACACAAACCAGACAGTACAGAAGAGGAAGCTGTGTTATTATTTATTTGTTTACTTTATTTGTTTGTTGCAATGGGCTTACTCTGTAGCCATCTAGTCTGTAACTCACTATGTACATAATGACATCAAACTTTTTGTTTTGTTTTTCAAGACAGGGTTTCTCTGTATAGCCCTGGCTGTCCTGGAACTCACTCTGTAGACCAGGCTGGCCTCCTCAAACTCAGAAATCTGCCTGCCTCTGCCTCCCAAGTGCTGGGATTAAAGGCATGCGCCACCGTTGCCGGCAACCATTCACTTGAGTGCTGACTTAATTCTGACAATCAGGCCACAGTGGATCAGCCTTCCTGTGCAAAGGAAACTGAAGGAGGCCACACAGCTAATGAGGGAGTAAGCCCACACTGATATCACTGTCCCAAAGACTCAAATTGTCTTGAGACATGTAGCTCAAATTGACCTAGATTTTAATATGTAGTTGGGCTTGACATCAAAATTAACCTATTAAACTAAGTATAAATCAATTAAACAAGAAAAGAAAGAAATAAAAAAGACTTGGGAAAAAAATCAAAAGACACACACACACACACACACCCATTCCTGCATGAGTGTAGATAAGACAAGTGATACAAAATGATAACAGTTGATAGATCTGGATGGAGTGTGTTTTATATGGGGATCAGTATATTAGCCTCTCGGTATTAAAGTATATACAAATACATTTTTAAACTAAGTATCTAGATGACTGGCAAGATGAGGCAGTGGGTGAATGCATGTGGCACTAACCTGAGGGCCTGAATTTGGATTCTAGCACTTAATGTTAGCTTACAGGCGATTCCACTAGGAGGCTTCTCCTAGGGACCTAGTAATGGTTTACATCATCGCCTGACGCCGTTACCTGAGGCCAAGTGCGTGCAAAAGGACTGCTTGCCACACCAGTTCTCTCTCTCTCTCTCTCTCTCTCTCTCTCTCTCTCTCTCTCTCTCTCTCCCCATGTGTTCCTGGTCTCTCCCGATTTCTGTCCTCTGTTCTCACTTCTCTGCCCCCCAGGCTCTGCTCCCATCTGTCTGCCTCTACCGCTACCCCTTCTCTGGGCCCTCACTCCCCTCTCTCCCCACAATAAACCCCATTTGTACCAGATCTGTTGCATGGAGTGATTTCTCAGGCGGATACCTTGGCATGGGTCCACCAGGTACCCCACCTCCACCACCCCACCCCTGCACATTCTATTTTATTTATTTATTTATTTATTTATTTATTTATTTATTTATTTATTTGAGACAGGGTTTCTCTGTGTGGCCCGTGCTGTCCTGGAACTCACTCTGTTGACCAGGCTGGCCTCGAACTCAGATATCTGCCTGCCTCTACCTCCCAAGTGCTGGGATTAAAGGTATGAGCCACCACCAGCCCAGCACATTCTATTTTATAACAACCTATTGGGGGGCATGGCCTCCTGTTACCCCAGTGCTGTGCTGGATAGAGAATGAGGATTCCTGATCTTTGCTAGCCCCTAAAACAGCAAGCTCTAGGCTCAGTGAGAGACCTTGTCTGAAGAGAATAATGGGGAAAGTTGTAGTGCTGTATATATTACGCATACTTAAACATCATGACATGCAAATGGCTTCCTTGTATCTGTGGGCTCTGAATCTATGATTCAGGAACCATGGATTGAAAATATTTTTTAATGATTTATTTAATTTTATTTTATGTTCATTGATGTTTTGCCTGCATGTATGGCATGTCTATGTGAGGGTGTCAGAGTTCCTGGAACAGGAGTTACAGACAGTTGTGAGCTTCCATGTGGGTGGAGGGATTTGAACCCAGGTCTTCTGGGAGAGTAGCCAGTGCTCTTAACCACAGAGTCATCTCTCAAACTCCAGTTGAAAATACTTTTACCTTTTTTCTTTTTGGGGACAAGTGTCTGCCTTATCATGTCCCCCTGCCCCCATAGCCTTGAAATTACAGTGTCCTTCTGTTTCTGTCTCTGGAGCGGTGTGATATCATGTTTTACCACAGCCAGTTTGAATTAAAAAAAAAATTAACTCTGTGTGCGTGCGTGCGTGCGTGCGTGTGAATATGAAGGTCAGAGAACAATTTCCAGGAGCTGACTGTCTCCTTCCACCTCATCTCTACCTCCCATCCCTCCATAGACATTTTGGGATTAGAGATGCATGTCACCACATCTGACTGCTTAACTGGGTTCTGGGGATCGGTGAGATCAATCCCAGGACTGGTATGATAGAAGGAAAACACACACACACACACATACACACACACACACACACACACACACACACACACACACACACACACGGAGCAATTTACTTACTTTCATTTATTTGTTTATTTGTTTATTATTTCAAGCTAGGGTCTTACTATGTAGCCCTGGTTGTCCTGAAACTCACTATGTAGACCAGGCTGGCCTCAATCTCACAGAGATCCTCCTGCCTCTGCTGTGCTGAGATTAAAGGCTTGTGGACTCTGGGCTTAGATGTAATTTTAAATAATCATATCTTTACCCTGGAGGAGGCTCCGCAGATGTTGCCTGTGCCTGATAACCTGAGTTGTCAGCCCCAAACCCAGAAAATGATTAGCAAGTCTGTAGGCAGATCAACATAAATTATTATATTAAAGAAAACAGTTTGGAAAATGAATGACAAATATTCTGGTGATCCACTAGACCACAATAGCACAGTAACGTATCCAGTGAAGACAGGGATGAAGAGGAAAGAGAAGTGCAGATGAAAACGAAGCTCCAGCTGGGCGGTGGTGGCGCATGCCTTTAATCCCAGCACTTGGGAGGCAGAGGCAGGCAGATTTCTGAGTTCGAGGCCAGCCTGGTCTACAGAGTGAGTTCCAGGACAGCCAGGGATACACAGAGAAACCCTGTCTCAAAAAACCAAAAAAAAAAAAAAAAAAAAAGAAAAGAAAAGAAAAAAGAAATCGAATCTGATGCCCTCTCCTGGTGTGTCTGCAGACAGCTACCATGTACTCATATAAATAAAATAAATAAATCTTTAAAAAGAAAACTAGTCAGTGGCTTTAGAGCAACTCTAGAACTGTCATTTTGCTGTATGGGAGCACCAGAGGAGACATTTCTTCCAGACAAATTGATTTGGTTTCCAGTGGTCTGGAAGTCTTGTGCTTTTTGCCACCGGCCTCCTCTCCAGCCCCAGCTGAGGTCGAGAGGAGGGTCTTCAGCGTCATGAGAACGTGGGATTTGGATGGAGTAGGAGACAGAATGAGTTCCTCAACTTGACATCTCTTCTTGGAGTTACCAGTGTGATAACTCTAGAACCAATGGATCGATATCTTCTGATGTTTCTACTTCCTTTCTGTTATTTAACTTCTAAGAACACTCATCCATGCTGCAGGCTGTTAGGTTGTAAATATCACACCCTGGCCCTGTGCCTGATTCAGGGGAGGCACTCAGTACATGCAACACTTCCTGCTACTTTGAAGAGAACTTTGGGAAGAATCAATTAAACAAAATTTCCTTACATCTTAATTAATTTATTGGGGGGGTGTTGCTGCAATTATCACCATACTTATATGCAGGTCAGGGGACAACCATGGTAGGTGGTGCTTTCCTAACAGAGCTAGAACTCAAGTCTCCAAGTTTGGTTGCAAGTGCCTTTACTCACTGAGGCATCTCCTCTTAAATGTTATTTATTGTATTTGTTTTTTGTTTTGTTTTTCCAGCCAGGGTTCTCTGTGTAGTCTTGGCAATCCTGAAACTCTCTCTGTAGACCAGTCTGGCCTCAAATTCAGATATCTGCCTGCTTCTGCCTTCCAAGTGTTGAGGTTAAAGGCCTGTGTCACCACTGCCTGTTCTAGTTTGTGTGTGTGTGTGTGTGTGTGTGTGTGTGTGTGTATGATACAGAGGGGAGTATGGAGTACATGTGAGTGCAGGAACATACGTGCCTGATACACATGTTAGAGTAGAAAAAAAAATTCTGGCCAAGAGAGGGGCTGGAGAGATGGCTCAGTGGTTAAGAGCACTTGCTGCTCTTCCAGAAGACCCTGGTTTGATTCCCAGCACTCATGTGGTGGCTCACGACCCTCTGTAACTCCAGTTCCAGAGATCCAGTGCCGCCTTCTGACTTTTGATGGTACTAAACATGCATGTGGTATAAACACAGACATCCAAGCAAAAAACTCACACATAAAGACAAAAAAATTGAGAGAGAAAGATAATAGAAACTCTGGCTTTGGTATATACCCAATACTCAAGAGGGGCTGGATCAGCCCAGGGCCTACCTCTAAGGAGGTGGGCTCACTTTAAGTCATGCTAAACAGAAAGGTGGAATAACTGGTACTTTAAGGAGACACTGTACTGGTCCTACGCATAATCTCACTCCTAGTGCTTACTGGGCTACAGGTCCATAGCATCACAGGCATTCTGCTTGTATATCTATCTCTCTATTTTTTTTCTTTTTTTTTTTTTCTTCAAGACAGGGTTTCTCTGTGTATCCCTGGCTGTCCTGGAACTCACTCTGTAGACCAGGCTGGCCTCGAACTCAGAAATCTGCCTGCCTCTGCCTCCCAAGTGCTGGGATTAAAGGCGTGCGCCACCACCACCTGGCTCTCTGTTCTTTTTCAATTATTCTGAAAATCATAACTTCCCTTTTTCTTCTTTTCATCTCTTTTGCTAGCCTACTTTTGGAATACTTTGGACTCCCCCCACCTCACCCTGGCCCTGTCATGCCATTTGTCTAAACCTTCCTCTCTATCATGTGGCTGTTTGTCTGTCTACCATGTGTATGACCTCCATGCTAGCTTAAATAGCATGGCTTTCACCCTTCTTCCATTGCCCTGACGTTTAACGTTAGCCCGCACTGGGGCTTAAAAAAAAAAAAATCTAACAAAATTGTCCTTGCATCTCTTTGAGCTCATTCTTAAATTCTTTTATTAGTGAGACTAACAACTCCAAGCGGTATCAATGTGACAGTCAGGATACAGCTTGCAAGTAGTCAAGTAGTCTCTGCTTCCTCTATGGGTTCTGGGACTCAAATTCAAGTCAACAGATTTGTGTGCCTTTTCTCCCTGGAGCCACCTCAGCAACCCAGAGCTGACTTCTGAGAGAAGTGACTGGTTGGAGTTGTTAGTTTTTGTTGCCAGCGCTTGCTCTCTTTCTCTCTCTCTCTCTCTCTCTCTCTCTCTCTCTCTCTCTCTCTCTCTCGTGTGTGTGTGTGTGTGTGTGTGTGTGTGTGTGTGTGTGTGTGTGTGTAGAGGCACATGCATACGTGTATGTACATGCATATGGACACTAGAGGACAACCATAAGGATTATTCCTCCTAGGTGACATCTACATTATTTTTGATACAGATCTCTGGCTGGGACCCAGAGTCCACTGATTATCCCCAGGGCCAGCCTCTGTTTCTTCAACACTGGGATTACAAACTTGAGCTGGCCTTTCTCTGTGGCTTCTGAGGGCTAAACTCATGTTCTTAAGCTGATGCAGTAAGTATTCTACCAAATATGTGACCTCCCCAAACCCAGTTTTGAGACAGG
Source organism: Rhabdomys pumilio (assembly GCA_030674055.1). NCBI lineage: Eukaryota > Metazoa > Chordata > Mammalia > Rodentia > Muridae > Rhabdomys > Rhabdomys pumilio. Next base: position 37,273,005 of record JANHMN010000016.1, on the reverse strand, counting down.
GCTTGTGTAGCTGACAATGGCTTTTGAGCTATACCACCTCTCCTGCCTATCTTAGAACTCTGTGTCTCCCACTTTCTTCTTCCATAGGACTTAACAGCATCCCTGCTCTTTGTCCTCTCCTACCACCAGAACGGATGCTCTATGTACGGAGAAGTTTCCTCTATGTCACTTACTCCTATATATCGAGTGCCTAGATCAATATGTGGAACACAAATTGGTTATATTAGCCAAGCCTGGTGTGGCTCATACCTATAATTCCATCCCAGCAATCATGAGGTTGAGAAAGGAAGATTGCCAGGAGTTCAAGACCAGCCTGGGATACAGAGTAATGATCTGTCTCAAAAAAAAAAAAAAAAAAAAAATCACACACCAATTCAGTAGGATGACATACCCCTGTGTGCCTAGGACTCGGAAAAGCAGAGGTAGGAGGAGTAGTTCTCATTTACCTAGATGAAGACACTTAAGAAAAAAGAGGAAAAAATATTGCATTTGAAATGCATTCTGGGTCTGTATACGTGTCTGGAGTTGAGGGGGGGAGGGCTTGCATCATAGGTATCTTTTCAGGAGGCAGCAGGGATAGCAGATAAAGCCCTGAGGCTGGATGAGGTCACTTGGGGATTATAGATCTGAGGCATTCATATCTGCAGAACAGGGAGATGACACAGTGGAAAAGAAAAGGCAGGGTACCACCAGTGGATGACACAAGGGCTCTAGCCAGGACTCTTTGCCCAGGAGAGCACTCCCTAGATATAGGTGTGAGTAATTCCTAGGCTTTTTTCTCACCCTTGGGTTTGGTGCTGGGGAGTATATGTGAGGTTGCATCTCTCTCTCTCTCTCTCTCTCTCTCTCTCTCTCTCTCTCTCTCTCTGTGTGTGTGTGTGTGTGTGTGTGTGTGTGTGTGTGTAGGCAAAACACGTCACACATGACTAGTGCTATAGAGGTTGCAACATCTCTCAGAACCAGAAGCTGCTACTGAGTTGTGCTGCATGGTTCTTAGCTCTCACTGGTCCTGAGGACACAATGACCAGGTTACATAGAGATCACTTGAAGTGAACTCCAAGATTTTTTTTTTTTTTTTAATTTGTGTATGTCAGTGTACAAACATTCATGGTGTCAGTTCAGGCAGACAGCCATGGACACCAGTCCTTGCCTTCCACCTAGTTTGTGGTATTGTCTCTTCTTTACTTGCCACTGGGAATGCCTGGCTACCTGGCCCATGAGCTTCTGTGGATTCTCTTGCTTTCTGGCTCCCATTTCTCTGAAAGAGTACTGAGATTTCAGGCACAGGATACTACATGGGGATTTGAACTCAGGTCCTTAGGCTTGCATGGCAAGCATTCTACCTACAGAGCCATGTCGCCAGTGCAGAGTTTTAGTTTTAGGTCCATGGTATTAGAGACTGCAAATATGATGACCTCCTGAAGGGATCCAGACCTGTGATCTGACTTTAGTGTGAGCTAGCTCAGGATGAAGTGCTGTCTCTGAGGAACAATCCCATGGTAACAGGAGGCTGTTCTTGGGGAGGATTTTCATACTAGGTAGGGACAGCCGTAAACTCGCCTTAAGGATTAGTAGGCCATTTCAGAAACTGTTTCAGTTTCTTGTTGGCCTCTTTCACTCACTCTGCCAAACAACTGGTTTCATCTTAGTGTCTTGCTGGAAGCACTGTAGTCTCTCAAGCTTGTTTTCTTGTCTTGTAGAAGCTGCTTATGAGATCAGAGGCCCCTCCGGTCAAGCTTGGCCCTGCCCCAGGGCAGAGATAAACAGGCCCAGAATCCATTTCTCAGATTGCAACACTGGTGAGTCAGGCAGGGTCGGACAGCTGCTCCCTCCCAGGCGCCCCTTGGCTGTACCTGATAAGGAAGCTCATCACTCATTCCAGAGCACTGTCTTGCGAGTGCACAAGTATAAACAGACACTCCCAGGCCCTGGTGTTGTCTTAGAGTAAATTATTGACATTCTGAACAGCTAAAACATGAGGAAAGGGGAAAGTAAAACAAACAGATTCAATAGTAACTTCAGTTTTCTTTAGCAAGGCCATGGAAAGGTTTTTGAACTGATTATTCAGCCCATGGCAGGCTCAGGAGTTCCTTGAAGCTATGGAAGCAGGAAGGAAGAAGGTTAGACTAGGGGAGGTGCATTCAGGAAAGAACTAATGGCAAAATACCCAGAGAGAAATGTGTGCCTACCTCCGCCACAGACAGAGACAATGGATGTTGTAGTATGCTCAAAAGCAAGTAAACAAAACTGATTTCTTAAAGTGAATGACCTCCTCCTATAAATGATGTATAAGGAGTAGGAGAAATGGGCTGCTAAGAGCATAGTAACAGTTACATAAGACCAGTACTAGTGTCATACTACACCTGGTCATCACTATTTCCCATCCTATACCAGATCATCAGTATTTCCCATAGTACACCTGGCCATCAGTATTTCCCATAGTACACCTGGTCACCAGTATTTCCCATAGTACACCTGGCCATCAGTATTTCCCATAGTACACCTGGCCATCAGTATTTCCCATAGTACACCTGGTCATCAGTATTTCCCATAGTACACTTGGTCACCAGTATTTCTCATCCCCCCCTGTGGAAAGCAGTTTATAATGTGTAAGGCTTTCACATCGATCTTTTCCATTGAACTCCATCAAGCTACTCAATCTGGGTAGGGCATTGAAGCCCATATTTTTACAGATGAGGAAATCTGAGGCTCAGGGAGGATATAAGCAGCTTACTGAGGCATAATGAAGAGCAGGGAGAGGTAGATTTGTCCTAAGTAACCAAGAGTTAAAGTACTCCTAGGGCTGGAGAGATGGCTCTGCAGTTAAGACCCAGTGCAGCTCTTGTAGAGGATTTAAGTTTGGTTCCCAGTACCTACAAAGGGGCTCACAGCTGTCTGTAACCTGTAACAACAGTTCCAGGGAACATGGCTCTTTCTTTCTTCTGGTCTCTAACAGCACCAGGCAGATAGTACACATGCATTCATGCAAGCAGACATTCATACATATTAAACAGAAATACATCTTTAAAACAACATCATGATTCTCCTTTGGGATGTTTCTTTTGGTAAGACTGCTTGCAGGGCTAACCCTCCATTACATGTGGAGGGAGCAGCCTCCCACTACCAGTGTGGTCTGCAAGTTTCCGTTATGAAACACTGCTCTGGTTATTTTGCCAAGTTCTTTGCTCATAGCAGTCATATCAGTGAAGAGGAAAACACCACATAGACTTTTTAAGCCCCAAACTCCTGGCCTTTCTTTCTTGAGTGTCCCTTCCTTTACTGTCTGTTCTGTATACATGCTATGGTTTTAGAGGCAATGACTACGGGTCCTCTAGGTGCCACTGTGTGTGTGGCAGAGGAGCAGAGGGTACACAGCTCCTGCCCTTTGGCATAGGACTTTATAAATGCACTTAACAGCAAGGGGTGGTCAGATAGGTGTCCTGAAATTGAGATATCTTTTGGAATCTTGGAGGCCGAGCTTTTCTGACTTTGACCAGCATCAGAAACATCTGGAGTACTAGTTAAAGACAAGGATCTTCAGGCCTCACCCCAGACCTTGTGAATCAGAATTCCCAATGGCAGCTCCTGGACGAGTGTGAGCTTAACAAGCTCCCCAGGTGATTCTGAAGTCTTGGGCCAAGCTTGAAAACCACTGTCTTAGCACAGGGGTGGAAGTTAATCAGGCAAAGGAAGGTGGGGGAACCACTCTAGAAGAGCTAGTAGCAGCAACAACACCCTGGGGAGTCTGGTGCAGACAGTGAGAAAGACAACTCTTATTTTGTTTTGTTTTTTTTTCTTCCTTCAATGAAGCGATCAGATAAAGGTGGTTAGAAGTCTTTTCATACATGTCTGCTGACAGATTTCTCCTAAGAAAAAGCAATGAATTGTCCTTTTTCTCCCCAGAACATAGTGGAAGTTACCAAGGACTGGTGGGGATGGGGAAGAGGGGTTATTACTTAAGGGGCACATAGTTTCTTTTGAGATTGATGAAAAGGAAATAAACACTAGTCATAGTAGCACACTACTTAATTTTTTTTTTTTTTTTTGCTGTTGCATTAAATATTTAAATATGGTTAACATTGTACTTTTTTTTTTTTTTTTTTTTGGTTTTTCGATACAGGGTTTCTCTGTGTAGCCCTGGAACTCACTGTCCTGGAACTCACTCTGTAGACCAGAAATCCGCCTGCCTCTGCCAACATTGTACATTTTATATGCATGTTAGAATTTAAAAAACAATAGCTGGCATATTGAAGGGTAGGACGATAGGAGCAAATGATTTTCAATTCAGCCCATTGCTCCTGTCTCACGACATTGTTCATGTGAGCTCGTGTGTGATGTTTGTAAAGGGGACCCAGCTCACAGTACCTGACCTGACAAAGTCCAAGTGTGCATCCTAGGGAAACAACAATAGATAAAGCTTTTGAGAACAGTTGGCACTATTCTGCCTCTTTGACTTTTGTTGGCTCCCCGTGCTCACAGTCACTTTTGAGCGCCGTAGAGCAGTATCTCTCCAACTTGTTCAGGGGGCCATCTGACAACTTTGTTCAACTGCGTATGTTAATTGAGAAAGCCTAAGGCCCTTCTAGAGGCATTTCTTACTAGTTCTCAGATGATGCTGACACTCTGGTCCATTCTGGGAGGGCTGTGTAAATTTCATCTTCATTCACACTGCATTGTCAGAGTCACGAACACATGGTTGATATAGGAGTTCAGAGGGCAGGGCTGTCTTTGTTCTGCATTATAGTTTATTTAGGATGCTTCTATCAGTCCCATACTTTGTGATTTTAAAAATTACCTCGACTTACCTCAAATTTCTTTAGTATCAAATCATTTCTGTTCTTTGCTGCTTCTACTGCAGTCCTGGAGTTATTGGCCTTGTTTGTATAGAGGGTAAATGAACCCTGCTTTGCAAGCTCTGAGGAAGCCTTACTGTAGTCTACAATCCCTGCAAACAAATTCCATCTGAAGAGGGAGCAGAGTGCAGAGAACATGCTGGTGTGGGAATTTCCAGATTTGGACGCCAGTCTGAGTAATTGCCACTTTGGCCTCCTCCATATCCAAACAGCCTTTGTAACACTGTGTGAGAGGGTGGTTCATAAAGCACATGAATGTAATCATACTGCCATTATTTACTACTATCGTTTATGTTGATGGTAACGACACTGGCAGTTGAGCGATGAAGTGAGTGGGGAGGTTGGGGGAGGGGGCGGAGGGATGCAGGATGGCAGGAGAAAGAGGAACTACATCTCCCAGAACTCCCCAGACAAGCCTACACCGCGACGACGACGCTCCACCCCCTCCCACCGGCGCCCCGCCTCTCCGATGACGTCACAGAGGTGACATCACGGCGCCTAGAGCGAGGCTAGGGTAGAGAGGCCGACCGAGCTGGAGTCGTCGGCTTGTAGAGGAAGCAGCTGGGAGCTGGCGAGAGCGTGAGCGGGCGGGCAGGCGAACGAGCAAGCGCAGGCGGGAGGGAGCGGCGCACGGCGCAGAGCAGCGGCAGCCCGGGCCGCGGCGGAGCCTCAGCCGGAGGGCAGCCCGAGCGGGCTCCTCGGTCCCCGCCCCCACTCGGCGGGGCAGTGCCCGGTGTTCCCCCGTGCGGGGGGCGGCGGCGGCGGCTGAGCGGACCCCACGGGACCGCGCGGGTGTTGCCACCTCGGCCAAGGAGCCGGCGAGGCCGCGGGGCCCTGCGAGCTGGGCCCGGGGCCCGTGACAGACGGGCCAAGAAGGGGAGAGAGGCGGCGGCGGCGCAGGCGACGGGGAGGCAGCGGCAGCGGCGACACCATGTCATCCCCCAGTCCCGGCAAGAGGCGGATGGACACGGACGTAGTCAAGCTGTATCCTTCATGGAGGGGAATTCGGACTGCGTGTGGGGCGGGTGGGGGTGCCCAGGCGAGGGCTCCGGGGCACTCCAGGCCACCGGCCGCGCCTCCCCTTCCTCCCCTGGTGCCTACGGCGGCCCCTTGGCACCTCCCCGGAGCCCAGGGCTTTTTCAGTCCCTCTTTATCTGCAGCCCCCCGAGATGTGCGTTGTTCTTCGCCCTCCCTGCACCCCCCCTCCCAGAGCCCCTGACTTTCCCTCTACGACGTTTGGATTCCTAAGACGGCCCTTTCTTAGTGGTCTTTTGGGGGGGTATAACTAGCCGCCTCCTTCGTCACTGGGAGCTCATCTTCAGGGTCTTTGCTTCCTGTTTGCTAGCTTTGGGTTTATGGACTCATAGAAATTCCTGAGAGGGAGGCTTCTCTCTCTCTCTCTCTCTCTCTCTCTTTCTTTTTGAGGTGTCCCGGTTCCTTCCACTCACAATGCTTCTTAAACTGGGGTAACTCAAGCGACCTTCTTTATCCCTAATTCCTTTCTATATTAGGAAGAGAGTAGTCTGCCCAGGGCCCCCTCTTGTAATAAAGAGCTCCGTGTGTTTTAAATCAGACACTCCTGTTAAGCCTTCTGGTCTGGAGAACCTTCCTGTTTTTCTTTCTACTGACAAAGCCTATCCCACTCATAGTGCATGCAGTAAGGACCCCCAGGCCCTCTTAGCAGGCAGGCCACCCTCCATATTGTGGATCTGACAGCTGGGAGGAAGGAGAGAAAGGAGCTCCGGAACAAAATAACCACTTGAGCAAAACTTCCCTCTGTGAGGGTACGGTTCTTGGGGACTGCTTGCCCTGATCTGGGCCAAGTGACACCTTTAATTTTCTACCCCTTCCCCCAACTTTACGTACACCCGAGGTTGCAGTGGGAGAGCTGTAACTGATAAGAGTGCTCCAGGCAGTGGTTTTGATTGGAATCCAGGCTGTTTTTTTTTCATGACCAGTAGAGAAATTCGCGAAGGTTCCCTAAGACAAATCGAGTATTTAAAAAATGTTTTTATTTTTTGAGGGTGGGGGCGAGAGCCCAGTGTTCTAAATAGCTAATCCCCAGGGAGAGGGTGGGGGGGGCAGTAGTGTGTGAAAGGCTGTTAACAAGTCCTGTCTCCTGTTTCTCTTTTCTGCTTCGCCCCCATCCCCCAACCATTTCCCCCTGTTGCAGGATTTTGTTTATATAACTCAAGTTGTTTGTCTAGATTCTTCAGGTGAATTTCTTTTATTTGTTGCTGTTTTTGATTGTTTTTTTTTTTCCTAAACATCAGTGGTGGTTGTCAAAAACTCAGTTATGGAATGTGCTAAAGTTTTTAAAAAGTAGTTTTTGCATAGGATTTTAACTTGGGGGATGGAAGGAAAGTTGCCTAGACAAGAGGTTTTTTTGTTTTTAATTTTTTTTTTTTTTGGCTAATCCATCTTTTCAGGAATAAGAACACAATTTTTTTCTCCTTGCCTAGGAGAGATCTGGCTAGAAATTGAGAATAGTGGTTAAACTCACAAGTTTTAGGATTTGGAATCTAGAATTTGAGGGAAGGGGCAGTAGGAAGGACCAGAGAGCAGCCAGTACATAAGCACATGTGAAATCAACTCTGGATACACACCTAGGCACATGTGAAATCAACTCTTCATGGGCTGTTTGTGACTGTGATTGTTTTGTAAATGCGTGAATGATACCAGGAATGCTGGCTTTTCATACTGAGGAAAACTTGTAACCATGGCTCTGTGTACATTTTACACAAAGCAGTTGAGGGGGGTGTGTTATTTTTGTTTAGAAACTAGGAAATGACACGGTGCTAGACTTAGGAGTTATTTTTGTCTTGAATTGAGAGTTACCATCACACCTAATGCATATTTCACCCTAATGGGATAGAGTGGGGGAAAGAACTCCAGCTGTTTTTGATCGATGTCAGATCCTCGAATTATGTTCATACATAGATTTCTGAAAGATTGAGGATAAAGAGTGAGGCCTAACTTGACCCAACGCCTTTTCCTTTCAGTGCCTTTTGTTCACATAGTTGTTGTGGCATCTAGAATGATCACCGCATTTAAGAGTCCGGGTGTGGGGGGCTGCGGTTGGAGGGGGGTGTCGAGGGAGAGGGAAACAAAGAACAGCAGGGTGTCTCTCTCCCCCTCTCCCTAAGTGGCTTATTTCATAGCTTATTTTTAGTAGAAGAAAGGCAAAGATGCATTGGCTTCTGTTCTTTCCCCACCTCCCTTGCTGACAAAAGAAAGCAGGGCTCTTTAAAATTGTAGATTTCTGAGATAAGAGGATAACAGTTTTGATTTGAAAGCTAGAGGTTATCTTTGCTTCAAGTTTATTTTCTGGCTTAATGTAGTTTGGGAGTTAAAATTTTTCGAATTTCCTTTTGTGTGTGTGTGTCTGTGTGTATTGTGGAGGTGAGAGAGATTTTATTGCCTCCTTTCTCAGTTGAATTCACATCTACAGGCCCAAGTGGAGTTTACAATTTTTGAGTAAGATATACTTAGTGAAAAATTTAAGAGCGAATTCCCCAGTCTGCTGCTAAGGTAGGTACAATTGCCTGTCAGTGCTGAGGGTTAAAAATGAAAGATGGTGGTAAGGAAGTGGAAAGAAAAGGTCTGAAGGAATGTCTGGCACTTGTCGTTGTCCCTCCATGATTTCTTTGGTGGAGGCTGATAGCCAGTTTCATGGATGTCTCCTATTTCAGCCCATTTTTGGCTGTCTTCTGGGCATAATTACACTACAAGGATTTACAGCCTGGCAGCAAGCTATATAGTAGGAAAGTAGCGGCGTGGGGGTAGGGAGAGAAGAGGGCGTTACTAATTGGTCACTGCTTTCCAGCACCTTGCTAGCTAGACGCAGTCTCCTTCAGAGCTAGTGATATTTCTTTTGTGAGGGGTTGGTAGGATAGCTGACTCCCAAGTTATGCAGGGAGTGTTTTGCACCAATGCACTTAATCTGCTGGGCGATTATGCTCTGAAACTCTGACTCATTCATTGTTTCTCTTCTGATCCCCAGCTGAGGGTTGTGCAAACCTCCCCAGGAGCCTAGAGACTGATTTACATGACTTTTGGGTGCGTGGAATAAAAACCACTTATCTTTAGCTTAGGTCCTGTAAAGTGGTCTTGGGTAGTGCAGCCATTTGCTTGCTGGAGTCAGGTAGATTGCCAGCCCTGAGAGCAACACAGGACCAGCAACCTTTGAGGTTTTCATCGGCAACCACTGGTTATTTAGATTGTCTGAGAACTGGGACTCTGGTGACCTTAAGCGTGATTTGCCCTAAAGGAATATTGGTTGAAGTTCTCCCTTGTGGAGGAACAAACAGCTCAGGTTACATGGGTTTCCTTGTTGGTGGGGGTGACTGTCTCGCCCTGTTGCACAGCTCTGGTGAGCCTTTTATCTGTGAACCAGTGCCCCTGCTGAAGGCTAGAGCTGCTTGTTTTGGAAAAGCGTATGCAGGCAAAAGGCCGCAGGCACAGCTCCTTGCAGCTCATTGGCTGCTCTGTTACTACCCGGAAAAGGAGGAGGGGTGGAGCTACTAAACAGCTGATGGGAGTGTGTGACAAGAGTGTGTTTACATACAAAAGAGTGGGGGCTGGGGAGGCCTTGGGCTGCTGACAGAACCAAGGGTATTTTTCAAGGGGTAAAAAAAGGAAAACTTGTACTCAGATTCATGAAATGTTCAGAAAATTAAACTAGAAAATTGAATCTGATCATAATGGGGACTTGGCACACTCTTCTATTGCTGTAATATTTGGAAATTTTAGAATACTATGAGTTTTCAAAGATTGTCTTTTCCAGAAGGATCTCAAAACAGGATATGCCGTTTTAAATGTCCTTAAGTGACTTACAGTTGGGGTTAAAGGTGTGGTGGGAACAGACCTCCAAAGCTGTAAGCTTGCTAGAATTTACAGAAAAGCTGGTGGCTGCTGTAGGCTTCAGAAATTTACTGGAACAAGTTCAAACCTCTAAATATTTGTGCACTTTCTTTGTGTCAGGCACTGTGTGTCTATGTGGAGGAGTGAGTGAGAAATTCACTGTGGTGAACGTAGTACTTCTGGAATTAGTTTTTCAAATTGTACCTTTAAACCAGGAAGGACAGTATGTCAGGTCAGCATTATATGATATTTCTTGCTTTTTGAGTACCTCATATTTTCAAAATTGATCCTCCCCTTTTGCTAGATGTGGTGTCCCACACCTTTAGTCCCATAATTGGGAGGCAGAAGCAGGTGGATCTCATGGCCAGGGCTACATAGAGACCCTGTCTCAAACAACAACCTGATTTTTTTTTTGAAAAAAATGAAAAGTTAAAAAGTAATTTTATGTGATGAGGCTATATATGGGCATCTGAATGCCTTTTTAAGTTTTAAACATTAAAACAGAAGCATTGAAATGTGGAGCCATTTATCTCAGACTTTTAACTTTGGCATTTTAGCTGTTAATGAGCAGTTATTCTATTCCCAAGTTATTCATTGTTTAATTTGTGTTCAAAGTGTAGACAGTCTTTTAACCAGCCCTGGTGTCCATTGGCAACCTGGTGGTTGACCCTTCATTTCCTGTGGCTTCTCTCTTGAGTTGGTGAGATGAAAGAACAATTTTATGGTCTTAAAGCTGAAAGTCAAAGACTTGGCAACTCCCAGTGTTTTGAGTTTGTCTTCTCTGAATAGATTTTGGTGACACAGGGATTATTTTAGCACTTATTTTGGTAAACCAGGAACCTCTGAGTTTTGTAGTAAGTTGTAGTAAAATACAAACAGGCTTAACAAATTCAGCTTATAAGAGAGAAAACTCTTGTGTAGGTGTGACCTTGTAAGAGGCCCTTTCTCTTTAGGCATGCATTAAGATGACCTGGCTTGTTAGTTTGGGTGTTGTGACTTCCCCTGCACCCTGACTGGTGTTTACACACACGTGCAATTGGAATCTCATTCAGTGTTAGCAGATTTATGGTTCCAAGAACTATTGGATTTTTTTAGACATGCAATTCAGATCCTATAATGCTTACAATATAGTAGCTTTTTACCTGGAGACCCAGAGAATCTGTGTTTTAATGAAACACTTTAATGAAAGACTTAGTTGGGTTTTGAAAGTGTTATAATAAAGTAATTGGGGAAAATATAGGTTACAAAAAGGGAAAGAAAACAGCCACTCATAATCTTATCCTTTAAATAATAGTTTTCAAACTATAGTGTGATCTTAATTACTTGGGGGGTTTGTGAAAACTGGTTCTGGATCCCACCTGTGGCCTTCCTGCTTCAGGAGGTCTAGAAGTGGGGTCTGGGAAGGAGAGACCGTGGAGTAGAGGTCATCCTCAAACCCTAGCCTGTTGCTGTCTCTTCTGTGGCAGTTACTTTTCAGGATTTCTTGTTTCCAACATTGTGGCCATATTATATGTACTGCTGTGTAACTGCTTTTTCTCCTGTTAAAAATACTGGAAATAGGACTGGAGTGACTCAGCTCAGCGGTTAAGAGCACTGACTGAGTTCAATTCCCAGCAACCGCATGGTGGCTCACAACTATCTGTAATGGCATCTGATGCCCTCTTCTGGTGTGTCTGAAGGCAGCAACAGTGTACATATATATCTATATTATCTAGGGACAGAAATCGGACCAAAGGCTGAGAGGAGGGAAGAACTGTGAAGTGATAAAAGAAGTTTTGGGCACTTAGGCAATGGAAGCAGGAGGATCAGGAGTTCAAGACTAACCTGAACTATGTGAAACACTATCTCAAACAGTTTGAGGGAAGTTGAATGTGCTTGGCAGTGGTAACAGCTTCATGGGTATTATGTAAGAGCACTGAGACTTACCACATAAATCCCTTTAAAAAGGTGTTTCCTAGCACTCTAGGATATCTTGCTTCTAGATAGAGACAACAGGAACTCCACTTAAGAGACCATCCTAAGCTACACAGACATATGTCAAAAGACCAAAGGCTCTAGAGATGGCTCAGTGATCTGGAGGTCCTGGGTCTATTCAAGTACCCTCATGGTGCTTCAGTCACCCATGACTCCCGTTCCAGGGGATTTAAAGGTGGGGAGAGTAAGAAGAATTATGTAGTGCACACACATACATGCAGATTTATACATCATACAGGAAAGGTTTTTTTTTTTTTTTTTGTTTTGTTTTTGTAGTAGAAAGAAAGAAGAAACTCCCAAAAGCTATCTTCTGACCTACACACACACATCACACATAAATTTGGGAGTAGGGGGTTGTGTCTCACTGTTTAGCCCTGGCTACCTTAGAACTCTTTTTGAGAACAGGCTGCCCTCAAATTCACAGAGATCCACTAAGTGCTGAGATTAAAAGTGTTTACCCACATCCCAAGACGGTCCCATGTAGCCCTGGAACACACTCTGTAGACTAGGCTGGCCTTGAGATCTGAAAGCCTCTGCCTCAAGTGCTGGGATTAAAGGTGTGTCACTAAGCTCAGCTGAAAAATAGTTTTGTTTTGTTTTGTTTTTTTCAAGATTTATTTATTTATTTTTTTTTTTGGTTTTTCAAGACAGGGTTTCTTTGTATAGCCCTGGCTGTCCTGGAACTCATTCTGTAGACCAGGCTGGCCTCAACTCAGAAATCCGCCTGCCTCTGCCTCCCAAGTGCTGGGATTAAAGGTGTGCACCACCAATGCCTGGCTTTCAAGATTTATTTATTTCATGTATGTGGGTACACTGTCACTGTCTTCAGACACACCAGAAGAAGGCATTAGATCTTATTACAGATGTTTGTGAGCCACCATGTGGTTGCTGGGAATTAAACTCAGGACCTCTGGCAGAGCAGTCAGTGCTCTTAACCACTGAGCCATCTCTCCAGCCCGAAAAATAGTTTTTAAAACTCAGTGGCACAAATTTCTTAAAAGCATCTGAGTTGAGGCTAGCCTGGTCTACATAACAAGTTTTGGCTATTAGAGCTACATAGTGAAATTCTATGACAAACCCAGCAACTACGGGTGAGACAATACAGGCACAACTCTTTCATCTACTTCTTCCTCCTTTTAGATTCTTGTGATGCTTGTAGATCATGGGAACGTGTGTGTGTGTGTGTGTGTGTGTGTGTGTGTGTGTGTGTGTATGTGTATGTGTGCGCATTGGTGTATGTTGTGTGCATGCTGGTCAGTCTACCTACCACCCTACAGCCTTAGACATTGCTCTTGTCTTTTTAAGAGGGTTGAGTTTGAAGCAAGATCTTACTATTATATAGCCCAGGCTGGCTTCACGTTTCTGAGATCCATCTGCCTTGGGACTTGAAATTCTGGGATTACAGATATGTGTCACTATATTGCCTATTTCCAATATATACATATATATTAGAAATATATATGTATATATTCCTATAGTATGTTAGCTTCCTTACTATAAGGAATCATATAGTATGTGTTGGGGTCCAGGAGTCACCCCACAAACACGAGCACTCATCTCAGTCAGACAGATGGTTTATTGAATGCACACCCTAAGACTGATTGATCAGGGCCATAGCTCAGAATTCAGGGGCTGAGGCTATGACCCTGAACATTTTTCTATGTCAGCTTATAAAGGCAAACTCCACAAAAACCATAATGAGCTCATACGAAAACACAAGGTGGGGGTGTGTGTAGGGCAGTCAGTCCTTTTTTTCGTGTTTAACAGTTTAAGCTGACCCCCATTCTGCTTGGTCCTGAATGAAAGCTGCAGCTGGGTTATTTTCCAAGATGCGCTTTTCTCAAAATACGATAACAAACCTGAGTATAGTATAATATATGGTCATTGGCCTTTAATTTGATGGATCCTTCATGAAGTCTATAGTTGTGGAATTTAAGATTAACAAAATTATAAGTTTGTGACAGGCATGACCCTGCTCTAAGTTACTTTTCTGTGTCAATGACTGGCAGGCAGATTATACAGCAACAATATGAAATAGCTGGTGGGCATGAAACAAAATGGCTACAGATGTGGTAGGGGGCAGATCTTAATGGTACATATGTCCTTTTGACAAGAACGTTTTTCATGGTCTTAATTTTGAGATCATTGTATAGTTTTAGGTCTCTGAGTGATATTCTACTGTTTGGATGTGCTGTAATGTAGAAGTTTTGTGTCTTTACATGTGTGTATACTAGGCATTAGGCTCGGGTCTTGTGCTTGCTAGGCAAGGACTGAAATACTGTACTTTTCCCCGGACCTTTTTGTTTTTTTAATGTTTAGATATTTTTCTTTTTTCTTTTTTTTTTTTTTTCCTCTGGTGTTTCGAGACAGGGTTTCTCTGTGTAGTCCTGGCTGTCCTGGAACTCACTCTGTAGACCAGGCTGGCCTCGAACTCAGAAATCCGCCTGCCTCTGCCTCCCAAGTGCTGGGATTAAAGGCGTGTGCCACCAATGCCCGGCTAGAGATTTTTCTTAAGGAATTGAGTTCACTTGTGTGTTTGTAAATCGCAGTCACCATTACCACATTTCCACACAGAGAGAGGACCATTTGTGGGATCAGTTCTTTTTTTCCCTACCATGTGGTAGGATTTGAACTCAGGTCATCAATCTTGGTGTAAAGAGCCTTTACCTGTCAAGCTATCTTGAAAGCACATTTGTTTTATTTTAAATTTTGAGACAGTCTCACTAAGTTATCCAGTCTGGTTTTGAATCTGCTCTGTAGCCTAAGCAGGCCTTGACCTTAAAAGATCTTTCTGCATCAGCTTACTGAGATGGTCTTGCAGGTATGTCCTATAAATAAGCCTGGTAAAATTTACATTTTGGTTCTTAATATGCTTGAGCTAGTTACAGTTTTTAGTGGCTGTGAACATTTGTGTGGATGTGTGCTTTTTTTGGACTAAGAACCTGCACCATGTGGTAGGTGTGTGGTTAAATTTTTGCTTGAGATGGGTTCACTATATATCACAGGTTGGCCTTGCCTTCTCTCATGCCCCCTGGTTCAACCTTCCTAGTTCTGGGATTAAAGGTTGTGCCACCTTACACAAGAGTTTGTTTTACTTTTTAGAAGATAATTCAAATACAACTTTTACTAATGATATCTCTTCCATACATAGGTAAAACTCTGATGTTAAACTTTTTTTTTTTTAAAGATTTATTTATTTTATTTATATGAGTACACTGTAGCTATCACACACACCAGAAGAGGGCATCAGATCCCATTACAGATGATTGTAAACCACCATATGGTTGCTGGGAATTGAACTCAGGACCTCTGTAGGAGCAGTCAGTGCTCTTAACCTCTGAGCCATTTTTCCAGCCCCCAACCTTGTTTCAGTTGGGTATTTTAAATGACTCATATTTAAATACATCCCCCTCCCTCAACTACTGCCCCCTCCCTCAACTACTGCTTAAAAGTCCTACTGTGTCAAAGCCAGCCTTACAACAATTCTCTCCCAATTGAAATTAGTGCTAAGCAGATGGCTCAGGGTAAAGTATGTGAGAATCAGGGTTCTGATCCTTAGAACCAATTAAAAGCTGATGCTGTAGCATGAGTGTGTAATCCCTGTGCCCCAGCACAAGATGGGAAGTGAGGAAGGACAGAACGATCCTGGATCCTGGAGGCCTGTGGGTTAGGTGGCCTGGTGTGTGTGTGTGTGTGTGTGTGTGTGTGTGTGTGTGTGTGTGTGCGCGCACGCGCGCGCGCGCGTGCACATATACAAAAACTGAAAAAAAGAAATAAGTGAGTTAAAATTTTATTTTGCTTTGTGGCTCGTTAGGAAATGCGGTCATAGCTTTTGCTGACAGTATCTTTACAAAGGTCAGCCTCTGCCTGCTGGGATTAAAGGCCTGTGCCACCACTGGCCAGCTAAAGGTTTGGTGTTTCTGTTTGTTTTTTGAGAGCATAATATGTTATAATAATGTAAATACCATCACTTTGGATGGTTATAATGAAATCCATTACTTGTATACTAACGTAAAAAACTAATAATGCTTTTTTTTTTTTTTTGTATTGTGGTGTACCTTGTAATCCCAGCACTTAGCCTAAGGACAGATGGGAGTTTGAGGCCATCCTGGGCTGTTCATAGGAAGACTGCCTCCAAAAAATGAAAATGGTTTTGTACTCTTTAAGAGTAGACACTGACTTAACAAAAGACACTACTTTGTGATGTTACTGTTACTTTTTTTTTCTCAATTACAAACAGTTGTGTTTATAAGAGTTATTTACATGTGTGTTGCTTAACAAATTAACAGCTTAATGTCAGCTGGAACTCTTAGACTGGATAACAAGGAAAACCTGGTTTTGAGGCTGTTTGTTTTTTTGTTTGTTTTTTAGGAGACAAGGATTTTCTGTGTAGCTCTGCCTGTCCTGAAACTTGCTCTATAGACCAGGCTGGTCAAACTCAGATCCACCTGCCTCTGCCTCCCAAGTGCTGGGGTTAAAGAGAGATCCACCTGCCTCTGCCTCCCATGTTCTGGAGTTAAAGGCATGTACCACCACCACCTGACAGGTTTTTAGCCTGGTTTTAGGTTGGAGTCAGTGATGGTGTATTGGGTGAGTAGGCTTTGTTTCCTCATTCTGGTGGTCCCTGGAGCATTAACACTTGTTTTCTCAGGAGGATTTGACTCATGTGCACTGTGAAAACCTTTGCAGACAGAGGCCTGTTCATGCTTTTGTGAGACTTATAGTGCTTCCAGGGTTCTAAGGGAATAGAAGATTTGAAGACTTGCCTGTTTTTGAGGCAGGGTCTCATTATATAGCACTGGCACCTGCCACTACCTCCCAAGTATGCATTGTCTTATGTGTATGGGCGAGCTGTTGTATCAAACCATGTACTTGAGAAGCATGGCTATTTGTTTGTAAGCTGGTTCTTATCATGCTTTTCTATAAGCCCAGCAGAACCCAAAATCTCAGGAACCACATGGGGAAAGCCTCACAGAGTAATGTGCTTGTGGAGGATGAGTGATCCATTTCTTCTCCCTAGGGTGCTAGGTGGGCAGTTTGAGTAAATGGTTTTCTTCAGACCTGCCTTGATGAGAAGTCTGGAAGTAGTCCCAAGTTGGTATAAGGGGGAGCTATGCCTTGTCACTCTGAAGAAGACAGGCTGGTGAGTGGCTGCCACTGGAAGGAACACCATTGCAGCATAGAATATTACTGGTTTGGAAATGAGATAGTTGGCTTTTGTCCCACTTCCTGGTTTCTAATTTGTAAATCATTTTTAGGGTGGTATATATGAAAATAGGAGGTTCCCCCAACATACTGATGTACATTTCTTCTTTCAGTATCAAATACAATGTCTTTAAAAAAAAAAAACTGTGTGTGCACACAGGCCTGGGTGCACATGTAAGGTCAGAGGACAACTTTGTGAAGTTGATTCTCTCTATTCACCTTTATGGGTTCTAGGGATCAAACTCAGGTTGTCAGGCTTCAAGACAAGCATCTGTTAACTACTCAGCCATCTTGCTGGCCCAGAAAATTTCTTGTCTATGTATCATGTTTTTAGTATGTATGCTTTTCAAGTTTTCTTGGATTATAAAACTTTAGTTGTGGTACTTGGAATAGAAACTAGATCTTAGAGTGGGCTCATTCCTGTTCCCTCAGAAGCAGCTGGGCTCACACTGAGCTCCTGAGAATTCAGTGTAACTAGACATGGTGTTGCATGTCTTTAATCCTAGGATTTGGGAGGTACAGGCAGATGGATCTCTTGAATTCCAGGCCTGCCAGGGCTACACAGTGAGGTCTTGCCTCAAAACCAACCAACCAAACAAACAAAAACAGCTGGGCTTGGTGGTTCACTTTAATTCCAGCACTCAGGAGGCAGAGCCAGGATCTCAGTGAGTTCAAGACCAGTCTGGTCTACATAAGTTCCAGGATAGCCAGGGCTACATAGAGAGACCCTGCCTCAATAATCAATAAGTTCTGTCTAAATGGTACCATTATAGTTTTGAATTTATGATTTTTGTTAGTACGTTGATTTTAGACATTTTATGAAAGATTGGTTAATTTTAAAAAACTTAAAATGTAGGTAAGCATTTTGATAAGCCTTTTCTCTAACTGATACTGTTACGTTTGTGTTAAAGAACAGCAGTTGTGATATGGGTAAGGTATATTGTATACGACCTTTTACTGCCCAATGTTTAGCATCCTTTGACCAGCATTTTACAAATTTATGTGCGTAAGTGTTTTTGCCTGCATGTATGTACGTTCAATAGGTAGTGCATGGCTTGTGGCCTAGGAGGTCAGAAGAGGCCATTGGGTCTCCTGGAATGTAGTTACAGATAGTTGTGAGCCTCTATGTGGGTGCTGGGAACTTAACCCAGGTCCTCTGTAGGAGCATCTCTTCAGGGTCCCTACCCGCCTCCCCTCCCCCTTTGCCAATCTTGGATTCTAGATGTACAAATAAATTAGTCTTCTTGGTAACAGAGCTTGGAAAATCAAATTATGCAAAGAGATTAAATTTGTTTTTTTAATATATATATATATATATATATTTTTTTTTTTTTCATTTATAAATGATCATTTTTTGCATAGCCTTAGGTTTAAATAGCCTTAGGTTCTCACAACTGTGAATTGATAACTAGTCAGATCACTAATCCAAAGTAGGAGAATTCACTCAGAAATCATTACATAATGTAGACTTTGGACATTCTATATTTTTATTACAAATTAAATTTATATTAAAGTGGATGAACATAGGGAAATGTGTCATTTTCTGACACATTTAGTTTTAGCTTTAAATGTTGTGCCCCCAGTCTCCCTGTGTAGCCTTGGCTGTTTTGGAACTCACTTTGTAGACCAGGCTGACCTTGAGTTCAGCAATCCACTTGTGCAGGAATTACGTGTGTGTGCTACCAACACCCAGCAGTAGTATTGCTTTTATGTATACTTAGTGTATATGTGCATCTCTGTTTTACAGATGTGTTCCTCTTTTGTCAGAACATGGAAGTCTAAAGCATATGTACTATATAAAGCATATGTACTATATAAAGCATATGTACTATATAAAGCATATGTACATATAAAGCATGGAATCATAGCATATGTACTCTTTCTTTTTTTTTTTTTTTTTATTGTATGGGTGTTTTGCCTACATGCCTGTGGAGGTCAGAAGAAGGTGTTGGATTACTTAAAACTGAAGTTATAAATGGTTGTTAGTCTTCATGAGTGCTAAGAACTGAACCCAGGTCCTCTGGAAGAGCATCAGGTGCTTCTAACCACTGTGCTGTTTCTTTGACCCCTATTTTTATTTATGAGTCAAAGTTTTGCCCTCTCTGGCCTGGAATTCAAGTATGTAGACTAGGCTGGCCTTGAACTCAGATTGTTCATTTCTGCCTCTTGAGCACTGGGATTAAAGGCTGTGCCACCCCCATCCCCACCCCCTACTTAATGTATATACATAGTTTGCCTCTATATATGTCTGTGTACTACATGCTTACAGCACCCACAGAGCCTAGAATTCCTGGATCCCCTAAATCTGAAATTCAACATTTGACCTGCCATGTGGGTGCTGAGATTTAAACCCTGGTTCTCTGGAAGAACTGTAAGTGCTCTTAACTGTTGGGCTATCTCTCTATCCTACCTCCCTTTGTTTTTAAATTTACTGTTTTGTTTTTTTTTAATATGTATTTGTGTATGAGCGTAGGTCTATATGGGCTGTGGTGAGTGTGTGAATGGCAGAGAACAGTCTGGGGAGTTGGTGCTTTCCTCCACTATGCAGGTCCTAGGGATTAAACTCAGGCCAGTTGACAGCAAGCATCTGTATCTGCTAAACCATCTGCTAACCCACTCAGTTTCTTCGAGTTGAGAAATAACTTGGTTCGTTTTACTTTATTAAGCTTGTCAATGGTATATCAAATGTGAATGTTTACTAACTATATTAGTTTACAACTTTGGTATGTATCTTCTAAAGGAGAGAAACATTAGGTAAACCTTCATTTACCTTAGCTACATCAAAGTCCATGGAATGTAACTTAGCACCTTAATTTTGGTGTGTGTTGTTGAGACAGTATTGAGAGTTGAGGCTGTAGCCCATCCTGGACTGGAACTGTGGTTCACACTAGTTTATAACTCTTCAGTGATCCTATTTCATCAGCCATCTGAGTGCTTGGATTAATGTGAGCTACTCAGGCAGGCGGCTGCTGCTGCTGCTGCTGCTGCTGCTGCTGCTGCTGCTGCTGCTGCTGCTGCTGCTGCTGCTGCTGCTGCTGC
>JANHMN010000016.1:37219751-37253061 GCA_030674055.1 Rhabdomys pumilio | reverse complement strand
GCTGCTGCTGCTGCTGCTGCTGCTGCTGCTGCTGCTGCTGCTGCTGCAACTGGTGGTTAGAGGCAGAATCTCACTTTAGCCCAGACTGACCTGGAACTTGCTCTGTATGCTGGCTGGCCTTGACTTCAAAGCCATTCTCTCTCCAGTCTTTCAAAGTGCTGAAATTTACCTGTTCAAGTCCAGCTGTATTGTTATTCCTTAGAGGGCTTATTTTATAGTTTGATTGATATATTTGAGATTCAGAAACTGAAAACCTGTCTTTAGTTCTTCATGGAAGGAGGTGTTGATCTCTAATGTCCAGTATCAGGCCGAGCAGGGTTGAGAATGTAATTTAGTGATAGAACACTTGTCTGGCATCAATAGGACGCTCAGTTCGATATTTAGCATTATAGACAAAGCCAGATCTCTGCTTGTGCCTATTCTCCTTATTTCCCGTCCCTGTGCTGGGAATTGAACCCAGGGCCTTGGTGGTAAGCAAGTGTTCTTCCACAAGCTGTACCTGGTCCTTCCTCTCGTGATGTTAGTGGCCTGGTGTAAGATGCTGACTTTTTTGAACCAGTTTATGTTAATTTAAAGGCACGAATGCCATTCTGTTTCCTTAATGGGAAGTAGAATTACAGATTCTCTATCCTTTTTTTTTTTTTTTTTTGAAGAGAAACTAGTGTATGACTTTATAGGCTTTAAAATGGGGGACTATGTCGTGGCTGAGGGAATTGGACAAAACTCAACGTTTTTACTCTTGTCAGTTTGGCTAGTTATTGTTTTGGTGTTGTTTAAGTGTTTTGTCAGCTCTGATAAGGTCCGGATGACATCTGGTTACAGTCAGTTTCAGCTAATTATGCCCCTGTAGTTAAGCATGTTTTGTACATGGGAGAACCTGGACTGTAAGAGCATTATAAATAAAGCATACTGACGCTTTCTGCAAGTTAGAGGTTTGGGTAGAAATTAATAATTACATCCTCAAGCTGATGCTGCTTTGGTCTCAGGAACAGCTTAAGGAAGTACTAGTGCTTGGGTATATGGCTTCATATAGTGAAGTAAGTTCTGGTAATTTGTTGTTGCTGTTATTTTCCCCTCCCTTTTTTAAAAAAAATATTTATTTTATATGAATACACTGTCTCTCTCAGGCACACTAGAAGAGGGCATCAGATCCCATTACAGATGGTTGTGAGCCACCATGTGGTTGCCGGGAATTGAACTCAGGACCTGGAAGAGCAGTCAGTGCTCTTACTCTCTGAGCCGTCTCTGCAGCCCTGTTGTTGCTGTTATTATTAAGACAGACTATCTCTGTAACTCTGGATGACCTGAAACTGTAGGACAGGCTCACTTTGAACATACAGAAGTATTTTTCCTAACTTTCTTGAGTTAGGGAGTGACAGACAGGTCTATTCCACCACTCCCAGCTTTATTAATTTATAGATAGTGAGAGATGAGAAATGGGGCCAGCTCACCTGAGTGGTACAGCCTACAAGGGGAGGGACCGGCTCTCTTGTGCCCCACCTTCCCATGAGGGGTGGGGTCAATTCTCAGGCTCGTGACCAGGGCCAGCTAGCTCCTCAGCACTGCCTGCCAGCTCACCCAAGTGTCCCAGTTGCCAGGAGATGGGTATCCTGCTCCCCTCTGCCTGGGGGAAGGGTGGGACCAGCTCTCCCTTACCCACACCACTAGGGTCATTCTAGATATATTTTTGTTAACTACTTTTAGTTCATTTGCTAATTTTAGTGGTACCTCATCATCTTCATAGATCCAAAGTGTTTTAAAGGTGGTTTTGTTTTTTATTTTGATCTTTTTTTTTTTTTTAAGCAATTACACTTGTAGTTTTAGTCAAAGTTCTGAATTCAGATGTAGCTGGGAGTTTTAGTCAGAAATGCTTATGAAATAGTTAGCTAGGTAGAATTTCACCTTGGTTGTTGTTCAGATGGGGTTCCGTGTTACTACCCAGGCTGGCCTCGCTCAGCTCATTGCAGTGGTTTTTCCTCAGCCTAATGAGCAGCTAAGACTTACCATGTATGTACCATAGCATCTGGAGCTCTCTTTTCTTGAGTTCAGATTTTTTAATTGAAGTTATTCATTTAATTGAGAAAACCTTAATAGCTTTAGGCATCTTCCTCCCCCACCCCCACCCCCAGACAGGGTTTCTCTGTGTAGCCCTGGCTGTCCTGGAACTCACTCTGTAGACCAGGCTGGCTTTGAACTCAGAAATCCACCTGCCTCTGCCTCCCAAGTGCTGGGATTAAAGGCGTGTGCCACCACTGCCCAGCTCGTTCGCCCTTCCTTCCCTCCTTCCCTCCTTCCCTCCCTCCCTCCTTCCTTCCCTCCTTCCTTCCTTCCTTCCCTCCTTCCTTCCTTCCTAGACAGTGTCTCACTATGTAGTTCTTCTGGCCATCTTGGAACTCACTATATAGACCACACTGGCCTCAGACTTGGAGAGATCCACCTGCTTGTGTGCCTCTTGTGTACCAGGATCAAAGGTGGCCACTATGCCCACCCATCATTTGGATTTTCTTTTTCTGTTTCTGATGCTTTTTTTTTTTTTTTTTTTTTTCTCCTTCCTGGGAAGTAAGTGGTTTTGAGCAGACCATATTGATTATTGAAACTGTTGAATAAGCGAAGCTGTTAGAAACAGTAGATACTAAAATATGTTCAGCTCTGTTTGATTTCTTGTCTAAAAAGTCAAGTTCAGCATCTTGAAGAGAGAAATGGGATGTTGTAGCAGCACCTTACTAGTTATGAACGTAGTGACAAATTTTCTGATTTCAGACTAAAGACAGCTTGGAACTCACTCTAAGGACACCTGTGTTTTTGTGCCTTCTGTGGGTCAGAAGTGTAACCAGCGGCTTATTGGCTCAGTAACTCTGCTGGTGTATTTTTAGACCTTTGTATTTAAAAATACAAGCACCTGACTTCACATAGGTGCCTAGTGTCAGCCATGTGACATTTTAGGCTTTTTTGTTGGCTTTTGACACTGCTTCAGTCAGTTTGTTCTTCTGAACCTCTGGCTTCTCCTCACCTTAGATCTGTGTGCTTGACCTGTGGGTCACCTTTGATTAAACAGACATGGTATATTTTTTTTCTTTCTGTAGCCCAGGATGTCCTGGGAAGTTTACTGTGTAGACACCTGTCTTTGTTTATGTAGAGTAAACTGACTTCAAGCTATCTGCCTGCAGTAACCTCCTGAGTGCTAACTTTTCTTTTGAAAGTACTAACTTTTAAAAGAAAAGCATAAAATGTGAACGCACTGTTTGTTTGTTTGTTTGTTTGTTTGTTTGTTTGTTTGTTTTTCGAGACAGGGTTTCCCTCTGTAGCCCTGGCTATCCTGGAGCTCCCTCTGTAAACCAGGCTAGGCTTGAACTCACAGAGGAGTGTGCCACTGTCACCTGACTACCAATTCTATCATTCATTTGGCCTTTATTTTATATAGTAATATATCTGGCCATTTAGTATTATTGTCAGTTTTTTTTAAAGGTGTATGGGTTTTTCCCAGCATGTATGCATGTATGTCTGCAGCCTATGCAAGCAGTACCTGCACATTCCAGAAGAGTGCGCAGGAGCTTCTGGAATAACAAGTAGTTGTGAACTACCATTTTATTTGGTGGGGAAGTTGAAGCCCTGGCCCATCTCTCTACCCCATCCCTTTATTCTTACAGCAACATTGTTTTTAGATGTATGGTATACTTTTTGTATGCTAAAAACTGGACCACTTAGGTTTGTTAAGAGCTAGTATCATCCTTGTTATTGCCAAATTTACTACAGGAGTTTGTTTTTCTTTTTTGAGACAGGGTTTCTTACTAGGTAGTGGGGCTGATAGGAAACTCATTGTGTGCACTAGGCTGCCTTTGTCTGTCTCTGCCATCCAAGTCCTGGGATCAAAGGTATGCACCTCTGCACCAAACCCAACTGCTAGCGTTTCTTACACTTTTGTTCCTTAGAGCACACAGTGAGCTTTCGTGTGTTCTAGGTATTCAGGAAGCATCCATTAAATCAGTTAGGATAAATAATATACTTCTGGGATTCCCTAAGTCAAATCATTATTAATCTGAATTTTTGGCACTTGTAAGAGAAACAGTATGGAGATGGACAAATTTTCAAAAAGCAAGACCTGTTTTAGCTGAGTGTGGTGGCGCATGTGGATCTCTGTTGGGGCCAACCTGGTCTACAGAGCAAGTTCCAGGACAGCCAGGGCTACACAGAGACAGTCTCCAACAAAACAAAACAACTCAACAAAAAACAAAAGTTAGGACTTTTTTTTCTTTGCAGATTCCACTTGCTGGGTTTGTTTTTTGTTTTGTTCTGAAGCAGGGCCTCTGTGTAGTCTGGCTGTACTGTCACTGTATAGACCAGACTGGCTTTGAACTCAGACATCTCCTTGCTTCTGCTTCTTGGGCGCTGGGATTAAAGGCATGAGCTGTGTGCAACACTCAATCCCATTGCTGATTTATGCATAGCATTTGTGACTTTACACGTGTGATAAGTGTATTTGTGTATGAGCTCCCTTAATTCTAATACCTTAGCCGATGGTGTCTGTTTTATGATTTAATTGCTAGGTTTTTGTTTTGTCATTGGCAATTAACCTTATGCACGCCAACTGATGACATTCTCTCCTGCTGAGGATTGTCCCTGCCCATAAGTATAGTGCCCTTCCCCATCTCTGCATGTGTGCATGTGTGCTCAGAAAAACACAGTTGGTGCTCCTCAGGTCATGGATAATTCTATTCTGTTTTGGGTTTTTTTTGTGTGTTTTTTTGTCTGGCCAAAAGCTAGCCTTCAACTTCTGATCCTTCTCTCATTTTCCAAGAGCTGGGATTATATTGGTACACATTTCATCAGTTGACTCTTCTGAGTTTCATTACACATGTCATCTGATTTTAATGCAGCATAACCTGTATCTTAGGGACCAAACTGCAATTCTATGGTTCTCTCCACACGAAGATTCCCAGGAGTTTCCTCCACAGTCCAGAAATTTAATAGTAATGCTCATTCATTATTTGTCTTTGTGCTTTATTGACATTTATACTGAGGGTGCAAAACCAATGGCAGGGAAAACTATACCTTAGTGTGCCCAGATCATACTAGTTATTCCCTATGCCAACATGTGCACCAGCTGGTTTAGAAGGGCAGTTCTGCTGGGCTTGGTGTACAGACTTAACAGTCACAGCTTCTGATGAGGTGAGACAGAGGTCTCTGTATGTTCCATTTGGTCTTCAGCCTGTCTCTTCCATCTACCAGTCACTCAGGGTGAGGATAGCCCAATGTTAGAACACAAGGTTAGCATGTGCAGTATCTTAGGTTCAATCTCTCTATTGTTTAAGAAAAAAAAAAAAAAGGACCAAAAAACAGGCATAACAAATAGAGAGAACTCTGTGAGGTTTTTCTTCTTAAAGACAAGGTGTTCAGAATCTGCCTGCTTCAAACTCATCTTCTGCCTTCACTTCCCTAAGGCTGTGTGATTAACAGACAGCATCTCTGTGGCTCAGTACAAACTGAGCTATACTCAGTTTCTCCTCAGTGTGTGTTGTGTATACCTGTAGTGTGTGTATGAATATGGGCATGTGTTTCACAGCACATGTATGGATGCAGAGGACAACTTTTGGGAGTTCTCTCCTGCTTTCATGGTTTCCAGAGATTTAGCTGAGGTCGTCAGGCTTGGTGGCAAGCTCTTTTATCTGCTGAGCCATCTCTCCAACTGTCTACCTCATTGTTTTAAGACAAGGTTCCTCACTCAGTCTGGAGTTCATTTTACTTATCAAGTCTCTGGGATCCACCTATTTCTGCCTCCCCAGAGCTAGGATTACAAGTGTGCCTTGCAATGCTGTGCGTTCTTAGGTGGATCTTGGGAATCTAGCTCAAGACCTCAGTCATGGTTATTTGGTAATTGCTTTTCCAATGGAACTATCTCCCCATTCCTCCCAAGTGTAAAGAGAGATGGCTAGCAGTAAAGAGCATTGGCTGCTCTTGGAGAGGACTTAGATTCTGTTGTCAGCACCCACGTGGTACCTCACAACCATCCAAACTCACAAACACATGCGGGCAAAATGCTCATGAATAGAAAATTAGTCTGTAGAAAAATGTAAGTGTGCCGGGCAGTGGTGGCGCACGCCTTTAATCCCAGCACTTGGGAGGCAGAGGCAGGCAGATTTCTGAGTTCGAGGCCAGCCTGGTCTACAGAGTGAGTTCCAGGACAGCCAGGGCTACACAGAGAAACCCTGTCTCGAAAAAAAAAAAAAATGAAAAAAACAAACAAAACAAAACAAAAAAAAATGTAAGTGTAAGGAGTCCTGAGAGCACAAAGTTTGAGAACTAATAACACTCTTACAAGTATATGTTGAAAGAGAAGTTGTCAGTTTGAGATAATGTGCTGGGTGTACTGAATTGTATCCAGCACAGCGCCAGGCAGATTAGTAGGTTCTTTATAGAACGTATGAATCATATTGAACTTAATTACACAGCAAGTCATAAGAGTACACATTGAGCCAGAAGGAAAATTGGTGTGTGAAGATGGCAGGCGAGTTTATGTTAGTAAACAATGTCAGGTTTACATCATATTTTCTAAATTCTAAGACAAATTTTTTTCCACATCTCAACATCATTGAAATTGAGATGTCTTAAAATGGGTGGTGAGTCACTTTACTGTGGCTTTTTTTCTTGCCTGGTGTGTCATAACATAATGATGTGCTGTCCATGTGATGAAATAGGGTAGTATCTTTGTGTGGAGAGAACATAGAATTGCAGTCTGGTTCCTAAGATACAGGTTATGCTGCATTAAATGTTCCTGTCAGGCATTAAATTGACTCTGGGCAGTTGGTAGTGTTCCCATTGTTGGAGTTCCATTGTCAAAGACCAGATGTCAGCTCTAGAATACAAATTTTAAAAATGAAATCACGAGAGCCAGGCAGCCCAACCCACACCTCTAATCTTAGCACTCTGAAGACTGAGTAAGGCGTGGGAGGGTCAAAAGTTTGAGGGTGGCCTGGGCTACCAGGCTAGCACCAACCAGTTCAACCTGGATTGTGGAGTGAGATGCTGTCTTAAAACACTTGAGGGGGCCATGCCTGTAGCTGAGTGGTAGAGCATGCAGGAAGTCCTGAGCTTGATTCCTTGAACTCCACAAAGGAGCGTAGCATGTAAAACTTGTGTTAAATCTTGTTTATATATATGTTTTATATGCAAAGCCATTTGCCTTTTTGTTTAGTAGTATTGTCTACTCTCCCTACTTTATTATGGCTTTGTATCATCTCTTTTCCTACTCCTTTTTTTTTTTTTTCTTTTCTTTTCTGTTTTTTGAGACAAGGTTTCACTGTAGCCCAGGCTGGCCTTGAACTCTCAGGGTCTGCCTGTCTGCCTCATTAGTACTTGGATTAAAGGCACATACTAAGTGCTTATTTATATCATGGGTTTAGTCTGGCCTTGAACTCCTGGTCCTCCCACTTGAGAATGTTGGGATTTTAGGCATACCGTGAGTAGTGTATTAGTAACTTTTTCATTTCCATAAGTAGACCATAAGTGACTCATGGTTTGAAGGGGATTGTGGCCTATGGGGCAGGGAAGGCCTGGTGGGTAGATGGCTCCTGTCAAGGCAGGAGTGTGAGAACTACAGTTGCGTACAGTTAAGGAACCAGGAAGCAGAGAGAGGCCTTAACACAGTCCCAGGTTCTAACCCTCAGAAAAGCAGGCCTTTTCTCCAGGGATCTGCTTCCTCTAGCTCCGGCCCGAGTTTCACAGCTTCCCAAACTCTGCTGCTAGTTAGGGACCATTTTTTTTTTTCTTTTTTTCTAAGATTTATTTATTTAATTTATGTGTGTGAATCCACTGTCAAGTGAAAACACTGTCAAGTGTTTTCAGACACACCAGAAGAGGGCATCAGATCCCATTATAGATGGTTGTGAGCCACCATGTGGTTGCTGAGAATTGAACTCAGAACCTCTGGAAGAGCACTCAGTGCTCTTAACTAGCTGAGTCATCTCTTGAGCTCTGGGACCAGATTTTTAAAACATGAGCTTATGAGGGATATTTCATGTACCTTTTTCTTTCCCTTCTTCACATGGTCGTAGTTACATCTGTTTAAAGATGGCTCTGCTCCAGCTATTGCTTTTAATAACAGTGCTTGGGAAGCTGAAGGAGGAGTATAAGGGAGTAAAAGGTCAAGCCTGGGCTACAGCAAGACTTCATTTCAAAACATGAAACCAAAAAGATAAAACAGGCACAGTGACCCTTGCCTGTAGTCCCAGCACCCATACTAGAGAGTTTACATTGGCCTATAACTCCACCTCAAAGGGAATCTGGCACCCTTTTTTGGCCTCTGCAGGTACCTGTACACATGAGCACAAGACAAATATTTTTTTTAAAAGCAAAGTTAATGCATTGTTATTAATATTGTTATTGTTTTATGATCATAACATCTGAATAAGTAGCATATGTAGTTCACCATTTTATTTTTTATTTTGTTTTATTACTATGTAGCTCTTGCTGGCATGGAACTTGCTGTGTAGACCAGACTGCCCTAAATGTGAGATTTGCCTGCCTGTGCTTTAAAGGAAGTAAAGGTGTGTACCACCATTGCCCAGTTTTCCAGTGTACTTTAAACATTAGTGTAGAGTAGGGATCAAGCGTTGGAAAAGTTCACAGTTGATTCTTTGTTGTTTCTTTTAAAAAAGAGTCTTACACTGTAATCTAGTGGAATTTATTTTGTAGCCCAGGCTGGCCTTTAGCTTGGCACTCCTTGTCTCAGTTCTTCCAAGTATAGGGATTACAGACATGAGACCACACCAGAGATTGCTTCTTTAAAGAAGCTGACAAGATGCAAACGAGAGAGAATGGAAGGTGGTTGGTGAGTGTAGGTGAGTCTTCTGAGTCTGTCTGTCCTGGAGTGCATCAGACCAGCAGTGTGGATTTCCGTTGGTGGGCAGGCTGAGCTGCTGACCTGGGACTGCTCTGGAATCTATAGGATTTTACTTCATACTTTTTCTGGTGTCTCTTATCAGTCAACAAAAGAAGGACTCTTGGAAAAACTGTGTATCTATAGAGGTTGTTTGAAACTTGATGGTGGGTTGTCGAGGGGCATCCTTCCACTTCAGGAATGAACCTAAGGCCTTGGCCATGACAGGCAAGCACTGTACCCCTGGGCTATCCTACTCTCTCCCATTGAGTTGTCCTAAGCTGGCCTTGAACTTATGTTCCATAGTCTTCTGAGACAGTGGAATAGCAGTGTTTTTATTGGTTGTTGTTGTGACAAGGGTGTCTTTGCATAGTCAGTCCTGGAACTTGCTGTGTAGACTTTAGATCTACCTGTTTCTCCCACAGCATTTGCCCCATTCCCTAAAGTAGACCTTACTTACAATTAAATTATTATCTTGACACTTTAATCTAGAGCATTTAATTTCAAAATTAGGTTGTTACTGAAGATTGGTAGAGGAAAGGTGGGGGTTGTCTGGGAAGCAAACTGCCCGCTTAGAGCCAGGGTTTCTCTGTGTAGCTTTTGCTGTCCTGGAACTTGCTCTGTAGAACTCAGAGATTCACCCGCCTCTGCCTGAAATAAAAGGTGCACAACACCAATACAATTTCTGCAGTGCATAAACATAAATAAATAGATATCTGTCTCCAAAATGGAAAACCCTTGACCCATTCATTACTGGTTTTAAAGTAAGATGGTAAGATGTGGCTGCATATTTACAAGCTTGTGCCTGTGTGGTTTGAGTAGTGAAAACGTTAAGCCAGTGATGAGATGATGTTACCCTTTCATTTCTAGAAATGGATCCTGGAATTAGGTAAGGTGTTGTAGAAGGCTGTTGCAGTAATCTAGCCTGAGTTACTGCCTCACCTGCATTACCCAAGCATTTCTACGTTTTCCGTGTTTAGGTCAGACTTTTGCCAACTGTAGGACTAGTATTACAGCTGGTGAGGTTAAGGCAAGATAGTCGTCTGGTGGAAAGCAGGCAAGCCTAGAACATCTTTTCCCTGTTTTCTGTGCAGTAGGCAAATCTGTTACTGTGTATGTTAGGAGAGAGACTTTTGGTCCTTATCTTGTTTCAGTTTTGTTTTTCAGGGCCATCTGAAGAAGCAGGATGATTCAGTAGATGAGGAGACAAAGACCTGGCCAAAATTTGTTCAAATAATATATAAATTCAAGCACTGAATTTCTCTGTAGTCCTTGTTTGTTTGTTTGCTTGTTTTTAGAACAGGCAACTTTAATTTGGTGTGGTGACCCATGCCTGTAGTTGTAGCTCATAGGACCAAGGGTAAGTAGGATCCAGGGTTCAGTGCTACATGAGACCTTGTCTCAAGGTAAAGCGTGTTCTTCAGGGCTTCTGTGCCTGACTATATTTATCATTTCCGTTATTTTAATTGGTGTTTGGGATATTTAGTCATTATTAGCCTAAGACCAAAGCTTTACATTTTTTTTTAAATTTCATTCATTTGTTTCTTTATTTGTTTATCTAATTATTTTGAGATGGGTGGGGTTATCTCAGTATGTAGCCCTGACTCCTCCTCCTTGGCCAGAGCTCTGCCTGTCTCTCTGATCCCTGAGTGTTAGGATTAAGGTGTGTAAGACCCTGCTGATTTTAAGTGTAGGTTTTGCCTGTGTGCATGTTTGTATACTACATGTGTGTAGAGGCCAAATGAGGGTTGGATCCCCTAGGACTGACAGTTGTGACCAGCCATGCTGCAGCCGAAAACGGGAGTCTTCTGGTAAAGCAGCCAAGCTCTGACCCACTGAACCGTCTCTCCAGGACTGATACTGTATTACAGATCTTTTAATCTAAATTTGGCTCATTGTAGGCCAAGTGTTTCTAATCTGGACTTCTCAGGATTGCGAGTGTTTTAGATTCACTACATTTTGAATGTTTGCATATTCTGGGTAAAGTATTTGGGGAAAGGGGCTCAAGTTTAAACACACAAGTTTTTTTTTTTGTTTTGTTTTGTTTTTTTTATACACTTGGTACAAAGTTTGAAAATAATTTTACACATTTATTTTAGTAACTTTTGTGTATGAAATTTTTTCTTCTGTTCATTCTTTTGTTTTTTTGAGAAAGGGTTTTTTCTCTATGTAGTCCTGACTGTCTTGGAACTAACTTCTCTAGACCAGGCTGGCTTTGAATTCAGATCTCTCTGCCTCTGCCTCTGCCTCTAGATTAGTTCTGTTTGCCACCATCATTGGCAATCATCAAATCATTAAATACTGTTCAGTGCTTTTCTTTCAGACTCTTTGCAAAGTGATGATGCCAAGAGGAGCAAAACATGGCTCCCCCCCCTCCCCCTCCCCCTCCCCCTCTACCCTCCCCCTCCCCCTCTCCTCCTGGTTGAGACATGACTCTTATTCTAGGAAAACTGAATCTATTGGGGGTGAGTTAGATATTTTCTTAAAGATTATTTATATATGTGGATGTTTGGTCTGCTTCTACATCTGCACACCAGTTGAAGGTATCAGATCCCATGGGAGTACAGTTGTGTAGATGGTTGTGAGCTGCCATGTGGATTCTGGGAATTGAACTCAGAACCTCTGTAAGAACAGTCAGTTCTCTTCACCACTAAGCCATCTCTTCAGCCTAACTTTTTCAAGAGTGTCAGGTACACAGAGGAGAGAGGGACACGCATCTCAGCTCACTTAGGCAAAGGAGGCTGTTGGGAGATAACACTCGGTCTTGGTCATGAAAGGGCTTTTTGAAGAAGCAGTGGCGTTGAAGAAAAGAAAGGGCTAGTCAGAAGTGTGGACCGTAAACCGACCTGAGAGGACAAGGGTGTTAAGCAACTGGGATTTGTAATACCAGGGGTGAGCAGAGGGACAGCCTGTAGACATGGAGCTGAAAAATGGGTTTTATGTTGCAAGCACTTAGAGGCAGGATATAAAACAGTAGTGTTTTGTTTTATTTTTGCCTAGAAATTGTACTGTTTAAAAAGAAATTGTACTGTTTAAAAATAAGAGCCATGCTCAGTGTGATTGGGCGTGCTCACCAGAAGGCTCAACACCAAGAAGGCTGAAGTTAAAAGTGAGGGCAGCCTGGGCTAACTAGCATTAGACTCTCTTCAAACTAACTGTTATGGTCAGCCCACTTTGTTTTGAGACAGGGTCTTGCTCTGTTGCACACAGTGGCCTGCAACTTGTGGTCACCCGCTTCAGACTCCATGAAGGTGGAAAATTACTGATTGGCGTGTGTCCTACATCTTGCTGAGTTTTAAATTTTAGTTTCAAACTTGTTTCTCCATCTGCGTTTTACCTTTTGAAACAGTAGGAATGGTTTTTCTTTTAAGCTGAACTTAGGTTAGTAATTGGCTGTCCCAGTGTGGAAATATTTATAGCCCGGTACATGATGTGTTGGGTCTCATCCAGGCATCTCTGTTTTAAGTGGCTCAACAGCTGAACGTCACAGGTGTTCTCTGTTGTCAAATAGGGATAGGTAGAGCTTTGTGTTGGGGTGGTAATTCTTAAGAATATTTTTGGAAAGTATCTTTTATGAGGCTATTTTAACTTTGTTTTGAGTAACCACTATGGTTCTTTTTCTAAAGTTTGTATTATTTTATAGTATGGATGTTCTGCCTGCACATATGTCTATGTAGCACTTGCATGTCTGCAGAAGCCCAAGGAGAGCATTAGATCACTGAACTGAAGTTGCAGATGGTTGAAAGCCACTCTGTGGGTACTCAAACCTTGTCCTCTGTAGAGCAATCTCTCAGGCATCAACTGTGTTTTTAAATTTGTTGTTTGTATTTGGAGAAAGGGTCTGTAGACAGGCTGCCATGTGCTCCTCCCGCTCCCACCCTTGCTCCTGAGGGCTGGGTGCGGGTGTGCACTACCACACTGAGCCTGGTTTGCTGTGTTTGAGGAGAACCCTGTGCATGTAGATTCACTTTCCTGGATCTTATAGTTTAAGTTTTAACTATATTTCTTAAATTAGATACTTCCCTTCATGCTTATCTCTAAAAGAAAGCCTTTTTATTAGTGTATATTTAATCTGTGAAGAGTTTTCTGAGGGAATCATGCCTGAAATGGAAAGTACTGAACAGAAGTATATACCATCCCATATCCCTGCCTAGGCTTTCTTCTCAGGACCTTTAGGGACATCCAGATCCTGTCAGTCTTACTCTGCCTGTCACCTTCTCTGACTCAGTATGTATACCCGTAAGCACAAATGTGTCTGCACACAGTTTGACGGTTGGGAAGGATGTTCCTGGCTAGGGGCTGGTGCTCTCTGATTTCCTTCTGCATTTAGCAGATGTTAATGCTTGTTTACATCTTGGGACGGAGTGGAGCGGTTGGATAGAAGTTGACCGTTCTAAAGTAAACAGAACGGAACAACATAATCTTGCGTTTGTAGGTAGCACAGGACTCCTGCAGGTGGTTTGGTTATTAGCTGTGACCATGAGTTGGGTGTATTAAGCAAGTAAACAGGATGTTCTGTGTTCTGTGTAACCTTGAAGCCTTCTACTTCCATTTTCAGAAATAGAATCTGTAGTAGAAAAGCTGTTTTCTTTTTCTTAGTTTTCAAACTCAAGTGTGCCTTGTACATCTGAAGTCGGTGCTGCAGCCTGGAGAGAATGTCTGTGCTTGGTCCTGGATTTGTTGTTAGTTTAAAGGTTTGTTTGTTTGTTTGTTTGTTTGTTTGTTTATTCATTTATTTTTTTGCTTCTTTGGTTTGGTATTTCTGTATATGTTTGTGTTTTTTTTTTCTTTTTTAAAATTTCAGTTAGAAATCAAACAGAAAAATGTTTTGTTTTTAAAGTGAGAGGCTGTGTGGCTGGCAAGGTGGCCCAGTGGGTGGAAGCTTGCCTGGGTCTGGTTACCTGAATTTGACTCTCGTGACCCACTTGGTAGAGGGAGAAGCCCTACCCTACACACTTTCCTCTGGCCTCTCAGGTATGTTCTCCCACATAGGGACCCTTCCATCGGAGTAAACTTAATGAAAACTATTTAAGAGAAAAGAGAACACAAAATTACTAACCACTTGTACATATTCTGTTTCAAATAACTGAAAAATATAGGCCAAAAATTGGTCAAGCTGTGGCAGCCAAGAGTGCTAGTTTCCATGGTGGAGAAAGCTAATGTCAAGATTTGTCTCTGGTTTCTTTTTGATTACTCCTTAAATTGAGTATCTGCATGGGTAACTGAAATATTTTTGAGCTACATAACCCTGCCTGGCCCTTAAACCCACGGCAGTCTTGCTATCTCAGCCTCTGAGAGCTAGGATTATAGACATAAGCCACTATGTTTGGATGAATTAGATACCATTAATGGAAGATTATGCCAGTTAGTTATACTGTCCATTAAAATTTTGTTTTTAGAGTCCTGAAACAAATGTAATTATCTGCTTAGGAAAATCAACAATTATTAAAAAAAAAAAAAAATAGGTGGAGAAATAGGAGCCATTTGAAGGTTTAACATGCAACTGAGAAGCCGCTTTCAGACGGGCCGGGTGGCTACTGTTCTGTTTTGTCTTGATGTGAAAGTGCATTTTGGCTAAATGGACGGAGGCTGAAAGAGGTCAAGGAATATTTTGTTTTGCTACAGATTGCTTTTAACTGCTTTAGGTCTTGTTTCTGTATCTTAACTGTTGAAAGGGTAACCCATGGAAATCAACATCTTTGTGGCTTTGGAGATACCAGGGAGGTTCAAAGGCAGCTGCATGCTGACATACAGAATTCTTCTGGAAGATGGGCAGTTTGGGTTAGGCCACGTAGGCTGGTCTTGCTACTGGTGTGGTCATAGGTGCAAGTAATCAGCTCTTCAGGGTTCAGGTCCACTGTTGAATGGATGCTGCTCTGCCTCAGTCTTCTTCCTAATGCTCCATCTGCATGCTCTGAGAGTCATA
Organism: Rhabdomys pumilio; assembly: GCA_030674055.1. Lineage (NCBI taxonomy): Eukaryota > Metazoa > Chordata > Mammalia > Rodentia > Muridae > Rhabdomys > Rhabdomys pumilio. Next base: position 37,238,263 of record JANHMN010000016.1, on the reverse strand, counting down.
GAGGTGGTTTTAGGGTAAAGGTATTGTCTGCCTGCCTGCCTGCAGGCATTAGCAGTGGAATAAATAGTTAAAAGACTGAGGCAGATCAGGAACCCTTCCTCTAACCAAAAGGAGGCAAGCCAGTGGAGGCAAGCCAATGGTTTTAGTTTTATGAAATCTTTCTCTTATTCCTGTAAAGCTATAAAAGTTATTTTCACAACCTCAGGGAAAAGATTAGCTTCCCCTAAAGATCATGCCTAGTGGTGGAGGTAGAGGAGGTTGGTTGTCATTATCCTGAGGCTTACAGCAGTGGCAAAGGCTCTGTGAGCACCTCCTCTAAGCCAGGACATTATCAGTAGCAATACCAGCTGAAATGGCAGTGTGTCCTGTGCACTTGTTCCTTCCTTCCTTCCTCTCTATGGCTTCCTAGGTCCTCAAAATGACTATAAGAGAAAACTAATGGTGTTTTACAGAGGAGAAACTAAGGCTTAGGTTAAGTAAGACTGCAACTTGGGAGGCAAAGGCAGGTGGATTTCTGAGTTCTGGTCTACAGAGTGAGTTCCAGGACAGCCAGGGCTACACAGAGAAACCCTGTCTCGAAAAACCCAAAAAAAAAAAAAAAAAAAAATCAAAAAACAAAAGTAAGATTGCAAGATTACAGACTGGGCATCCACAGTGTGTCATGTGACTCATAGAGTCCATTCATGTAACAGCTGCTTTACAAGGGTCTTTGCATTTCTGGGTGGGCTGTCCTGTTCACAGGCCTGTAGTTTAAAAGTTGATCTGTGAGCTAATATTTGCACTGTAAACGAATATTCTCCTGGCAGGTGTTGTACCTGGTAGATGCTTAGTTGATAACTTTATCTCTTCAAGCTAGTGACCCACCTAGGTTCTGTACTGAGTTGCAAGGAAGAAAGCCAAGCAAGCATGTGTTCCTACTAGTTTACAGATTACGTTCATCCTCTTTTCAGATGTTATCTCAGTGTAAGTATAAAGTCTGGGAGTGCAGGCAAGCACAGGACCAGCCAAGTCAGACTTGGTTCTCTCCATCCACTCTACAGGGTTCTTGAGGTAAGGCTTTTAATTTTAACTTAATTTGTAAAATGTATTGGTGTCCTTATGAGAGAGTAGTGGAGCTTAAATGAGATAAACAGGCCACAGGTGCTTAGAACGGTAGCTGGATATTGATGGGATCACTGAGGGCAGTGGTGGGCTAGTGATGGATGCTTCATGGACCAACACTGACTTTTGTATATAAACAGTAAACACTTTAGCTTCTCTTTATTTTACTTTTATGCCACTTGACTTAAATACTGTGTTTTCCAATGGGAGGAGGGGCTGTTGAGGCAGGGTCTCTCTACATAGCCCTGGTTGTCCTGGAACTCACTGTGTGAACCAGGTTGGCCTCAAACTTGAGATATGCCTGCCTCTTAAGTGCTGAGATTAAATACATGTACCACTGTGCTTGGCCTTGTGTTTCCCAACTTTTAAAGTTTACACTCTAAAACTTCAACTTTATTTGGTTTGTATTGAATAATTTTTAAAAATTATCTGTGTTCGTGAATGGGGTAACTGGTACATGTGCCCTTGTAGTAAAAGGTCAGAGAAACAACATTGTGAAGTTGGTTCTCTCTCTCCACCCTTATGGATTCCAGGGCTTGAACACAGGTAACCGTGCTTTGCAGGCAAGCATTTATTCCTACCTTTTGTATTCTTCTCCGTGCTCCTGTTGAGGCAGCCTCAAGGATGGTGGGTTTTCTGTGCCTTGTCTGCTTTCTTCAGTCTTCCTTTCCTTTTTGCTACCAGGAAAATACTGTTTTGGGTGCATCTATCTCGTCCTGCCTTTTCCTGCTTTTAAAGCTTTGAATTTAGGAGCTCAGCCTCCAGAATGCCAAGATTACATATATAAGCCACCACACTGGGTTCCTCCCTCCCCTTTCCTTCCCTTCCTAAAATTCTGCTTTGAAGGCCAGATTAACCTAGAACCTGGTGTGATTCCAGACTGGTGTCCAACTCACTGAAACACTCTTGTGTCTTGTCTCCCCAGTGCTAGGGTTAGAGCCTTGAACCAGCACGCCTAGCTTGGAACTACTCTTTATACAAGGCTTATTTGTCAGCTTCTCTCCAAAATTCATTTTCATTTCAAATAAAATTAAGCTTGTGCTTCCTCTGCACTGGAATTAGAGGTGAGTCAGACTGTTTTCTGGGGGTGCCTAGGGATCTGGACTCAGGACCTCTTGTTCACTGACTGAGCCCTCTCCCCAGCCCTGTATGCCCTACCCCCGTTTGTGAGACAAGGTCTCATGTAGCCCAGGCTGCTCTTGAAGATGACCTTGCTGTCTTCTCTTTACACATACTGGTGTGGTCCAAGGCCTGCCACTACCATGCATGCAAGTGCTACAGTTACTTTACACACATAGCTCTTCCCCTTTCCAGGTCCTTTGCCCCTGACCTTTTTCTCCCTGTTCCATGTATTACATAGTTGTTGTGATCTTTCTTCCTTTGTCGTCTTCCCTTCTGAGAGAGGGCTTCATTTGCAGGAGGTTCCAGTGATAAAGGCATTGGTGCCTCAGTTTAGAACTCTGAGTGAGTTGGTTTTCTAGCAGAGAGTTTGATACGGCTCGTGAAGATTAGTATCACAAAATGAAAAAGCACATGTCAGGTACAAGTCAGTTTAAATTGACTTTTGTACAGGGCAGTATTCTGTTTCTAAATGAGGGACTTAGCTTTTGAAATGAAATTGTCTGGAAAGGCTGTCTGAATCAGACCTGTAGCCTACACCTCAGGAGTGCTCTAATATGAGAGACTTTGGCCCTTGAGTGTGGGCTGGAAAGTGGACATGCCCCACCCTTCTCGAGGCAGCTGTGCCAGAGGCATTCCAGCAGCTCTTCAGTATTTGGAAATATTTCTTGGTTTGGAGATTGGGCCTGTGCAGATAGTTAAGCTGGTGCCTCCAACAAAGAAACTTGATTATTCTTCAGTGATCACGCCATAATCTGTACAACAAGTGAACAATTTTACTTTAGAAATGTAGGGAGAAACCAGAGGGTGTTCTGAAACTGAAGCTGTTAAAACAGTTGTCTTTTCACAGCAGGGTTCTTCCAGAAAACCTTCTGAAGGCTACTGTAGTGCAGCTGGGGTAAAAGGGGAGCGCACAGTCCAGCAGTGGGCTCGTGTAATTTCCTTTTGTTGTTTTTGTTTCGAGACAGGGTCTATGTAGTCCTGGCTATTCTGGAACCCCATGTGTAAATCAGGCTGGCTTTGACTTACAGCTACCCACCTCTGTCTCCCTAATATTGGAATTAAAGTTATGTGCCACCATGCCCAGCCTCCCTCCGCCATTTACTTTCAATGCAGAGACAGTAAGAGTTTTTGGACATAATCATCTCTGGTTGGTATTAGTTCTAGAAAAGCAATACAATAGCTAGAAACCTTGATTAAGAGACATGAAAGTTTTCATCTTATTCATTTTTTTCTCCAAGATGGCCTCACTGCATTATCCAATTAGCCTGAAACTTACTTTTGTAGACCAGGCTGCCCTTGAACTCATAGAGAATCTGCCTGGGTCTTTAGACATTTTTCTTACATCCCGACCTCTCATGCTGACTATCCTTTATTTCCTTATCTCTTGCCTAAGTATGTAATTTGAACTAAGAACAAGGTAATTTCTTTGGTCTTAGATGAACTAAACTCACGAATCTGAAAGTTAAACTGGAAAGTCAGTATTGGTCAGTGTGGACAAGTGTCTTGTGTCTCTGTGGGTAAACATAACAGGGAGTCAGAGGCCACAACCAGAAGGTTATTTGAGAAAGAGCTGGCACAGAAACTTCATTAAATGGCCTTGAGTGCCCAACACTCAAACTTTTTCTCTCAGGGGTCTTGGTGGCCCCTGCTAGCATTTCTTTCTGACTTTTCTTTTGATGCTGATAGAGTTCTCCTTCCTTTCTGGCAGACACCTGTTCCCTGGCACGTGGGAATACACTTATCCGCTGAACTTGAGCCTTGCTATGTAGGGAACCTCACTCTCTTTCAGATAGTATCTCTGCCAGTGTTTTCTGGTAGGAGGTTTCTTGTGAGTACTTCTGTGAGTATATCTGCCTTTATCTCAGAATTTTTTTTTTCAGGTTTCAAAAATAAGAATGATTCCTGATTTTCTCTTTACTTTGCTCCCAGAAAGTATTCCTTTCCTCACAGACATTGTGTGTTGGCTTCAAGTTTAGCACTCAGAAGCCATCTTACTTCATATTGAAAGCAATGCTGGGTTACTCAGCATCAGCACCTGTTGAAAACTTGGCTTCCTCAGCCTCCTGCGCTAGGATGAGAGCATCCGCACATGTACCACGGCACATGTGCCACGTCGCTTCTTTTCCTTAGACATTCACTTCCTGATCCCACTGTCTAGTAAAACTGTTCTCAGTATTCGTTTAGTAAGTTTTTCTTTAGTTCCCACGTAGGGTACTCTGAGCTTCCATGTGCCTGGATTAAAGAATGAATGAATTGGATAGGTTTCTTGCCCTTTAAAACCTGAATTTTACTGATCGCAAAAGAGAATGTAAAGAGAAAAAACAATGCCCATAAGGCGGAGTAGGAAGTGAACACAAGGCCTGGGCAGGATGGAATTGGGGAGCTTCAGTATTCTACCTTAACAAAAACAGAATAAACCGGCAGTTTGTTCGGATGTGTAGTGTAAGTCCCCAGGAAGGTCTTTGAGGAGGTGGCATTTAAAACGTAGCACAAAGAATAAGAAGCAGCAGCTCTCTGTAGAAACAGGGAAGTCGGGGAGGTGGAAGAGACAGACAACGACCTCCCTGAGGAGGAGGATGCTCGCTGCTGTTTCAGGAAACGAAAGTCAGCAAAGCTGAAAGAGGCAAAGGAAACTGTGCCTTCTGTGTCAGTCCCGTTGTTGGTTGGGTGAGTGAGTCTACATGTGATTGGTGTAGGTTAAGATCTGATCCACACTTGCAGTGTTACAATTTGGAATTGTAAATGTATGTTTTTGCATTTCTTTTCTGAGATGTTAGTAATCAAAAATGATTGAAAGCTACTGCTCTGTCGTACGTGAGATGTGTCCTATAATTTGAGGAAAATCGGGAAGGAATTAAGATGTGATGAGGTCCTTAATGTGATGAGGTTGTTCGAGTCTAAGCAGACCCAGCTGTGCGTGTCCTGCCCTCCTCGGGCCTCAGTCTGTGTGGCTGCTGAGATGACAGGCCTGAGCCATCTGTTATGTCTCAGAGGCACTCAGTTCAAGCCTGTATACTTTTGTTCCTAACCGACAGGGAAGAAGAAAACTCAGGAGTTTAGCCAGCTTTTCCAGGTCAAATCTTCCTACCACATCTACACCCACTCTGTGTATGTGTCTAGGTTGGTTTTCTCTGATTTACTACATGATCTGGGGTTATTTTCCTCCTGAATTATTTAAGAGATATTCCTCGTGAGCAACTTTATTCTTTGATTTTCTGTCTGTGCCTCTCAATAGTTCCTTATTGTTTGTGCATATTTAAATCTCACAGTTCTGTTAGTTACTAGGTTAGCATAGAACATAGCCACTTCCGTATTATAGTTGTAACAAGCAGCCTGTTTGTTGCTATGTTAATCACCTCTGGTGTGGAGCAACCGACCGGTCCTGTTCACATGGCAGGTGCCCTCCCCCACACCTGTTACTTGTATGGTGCTGAGAATAGCTCAGTAGTACCCTTGATTCACATTGCATAGCTGGTTACCATGTCCTTTCATGTCACTGCTCCCAACTTCCCAGGGTTTTGTGCTCATTTATTGAAATGATTATTCCTTTTTTTGAGTTTTGTTCATTATTGCAGATATGAACAGTCAGAAGACAACTTTGTGGAGTTAGTTTTCTCCTTTCTGTAGGTTCCAGGGATTGAACTTGGACCTCTATGCTTGTGCTGCATACACTTTTATCTACTTACACCATCTCACCAGCCCAGTATTTCTTTACTTCTTTTTCAAGGGTGTCTGTCTATGAGTGAATGAATGCCACATGTATTTGGGTGCCCTCACAAGAGGGAAGCACATCCATTGGAGCTGGAGTTTAAGGTAGGTGTGAGCCACAGAACGTGGGTGCTGGGTACAGAGCTTGGGTGCTCTGGAAGAGTAGCAAGGGCCCGAGAGCTCATGTAGGCCAGGATGCTCTTGTACTCACTATGCAGCCTTGGACTTCTGATCTTCTGTTTCTGCTTTCATACTGCTGCTGTTACAGGCATGTGTGTACCACCGTGTCTGGTCTCGGGGATTCTGGGGGTTGAGCTCAGAGCTTCAGGCAGGCTACACAAAACCAACCAAGCTGTTATTGCCTGTCCACATCAAAGTTTCTTTTGCTTATTTTTACTCAAATATTGATTTATTTGTGTGTATGTGGCCAGTGTGTGGAGATCAGAGGAAACTTGGCAAGACTCAGTTTGTCATTCTGTAATAGGGGTTCCTGGGTTGAACTCAGGTCTTTAGTGTTAGTCTCACTAATCTTTTTCCGGGTTGGTCTTGATCTCGCTCTGTAACTCTAGGCCTCTAGAGGACCTGGGTGATGACCCGCACGGCCAGACCTGGGTGGTGACCCGCACGGCCAGACCTGGCTCCAGGGAGTTGTGAGCAGACTTTTGTTGTTTAAGAAGCTGCTGCTGCTGTTCTCTACATCACTGTAGATTGTTGTAAAATAAAAATCTTATGACTTATAGTAATTACTATAACCTCTTAAAAGACTTGCCAGTGGTCAGTGCAAACTGGGCTCATCTGAATGAAAGCATACTAGTTTGTTTTGGAACATAGAGTTTTTTATTCAGTAGATCACATGAAGATCACATTTAACATACCAGCTAGTTTATTTATTTGTACTTTGCTTTCCTCAAATTTTGGCAGTGAGTGATCACTATCACTTTTTTGTGCATGTTGCTTTAAACAGGCCTAAGTGTGTGCTGTTTCTGATTTTTATGAAAGCAACGTAGAATTGGTGTTAATGTCACTCAGTAACTGACGTCTGCTCTGCACGTGGAGTAGTAAAGAGAAGAGCGGGTGTCAGCCGTTGATGTGTTGGAACACAACTAGCAGTCATGGCTGCCTTGCATTTGGCTCGCATGAATCCCGAGATAGCCGTGAACATGGCCCAGAATGTTTGCAGGTGACAACAGACATTACAGTGTCAAAAGGTTGGACAGTCTGAGAGGAAACGAAGCTGTATTGTCTGTGGTCAGATCTTCTAGAGAAGTGATTCCATCCTGTTCATAGGGTCACCTAGCTGTATGCAGATGTGTGGTGGTGTTCCTCTGGATTTACAAACATATTTAATGTTTAAAAAGCTTGTCTTAGAAGACATTCCTTTCTTGTTGGATTATTGGAGTCATACAAGTCACATAGGCAATTACTGATCTCAGGAACCTACACTAATACATTAGCTAGCTAGTCTAGGAAACAAAAGAACAAAGAGTAGGACCAGCCACATTCAGAGTTGAAGACCTTGATCTTTTTCTAAGTAGCTCTGTGACTTAGTCAAAGGTGTGCTGAGTGCTCTATAGAGAGATGACAGCACATCTAAGATCTTTCGCTTCAATTTCTGCATCCATTTGTTGTTAACACTTCGATAATGTTCATCTGTTGAATGGATAGCAATACTTACTATTAAAATTATTAATTTAATTCAGTGCTTTAGACTGCTTGACCATACATCTTTCTTCTTACTCTCTACTTTGTAGATGAAGTATGTATGTTACCATGAAAAATACCCAAGAAAATATTTCTTTGTAGAAATGACACTGCTTTTTTATAAATGATTCCTATGTGCCTTGGTTGTAGTATCTGAATAATGCTTGTAAACACTTGGCTTATCTCTGTCTTCAGGTCTTTAGGGACTGCATTGGCATTGCTCTCTGCATGTCAGGTGCCGCAGAAAGCTAGTCTCTGCTCTCTTAAGGTTGATGTGGTTTAACAGGAAGTGATGGTCAAGATTAATTAATGGTGGCATGCCTCTATTCACAGCACTAGAAAGGCAGAAGTGGGAAAATCATGAGTTTGAGGCCAGCCAGGTTTACAAAGGGAGACTCTTTAAAGATTTATTTATTTCATTTATATGAGTACACTGTAGCTGTCTTCAGACACCAGAAGAGGGCATCAGATCCCATTACAGATGGTTGTGAGCTACCGTGTGGTTTTTGGGAATTGAACTCAGGTCCTTGGGAAGAGCAGTCAGTGCTCTTAACCACTGAGCCATCTCTCCAGTCCTTATGTTTTAGTGTTTGTTTGGTGTTTGAAGCAAGGTCTCACACTTTAGCTAAGGCTTGTCTTCTGAAACTCACACTTAGCCCAACTTCGCTTCAGACTCTTGTCAGTTCTCCTGCCTTCCTTCTTGAGTGCAAGGATTATAAGTAGGAGTCACCATGCCTGGACTGTAGTTTCTACTTAGCATGTCTTATGTTTCTACACTACATTTTTAGGCTTTCTTGTAGACACACTGTTTAAGAGTCATTTTTGTTTGGCATATGCTTATGTAGAAGATCGGTAGAATTTTAGTAAACAAATTTTGATAGAAAGTTCTGTGGTCTTTTGCAGATTTAATAGATCCACACGATTCCTCATAGACCAGCTTAAGGAGCGCCTGTTATTCCATACAGAAAACTTAGAACTAGTTTTGGGGGAGACACAGAATATAAAACTACTTGGCCTTAAAAGATGACATACATCCATTCATTTGTTGATTGCCCTGTAGTGTTTCCTTCCAGATTCAAAGAAACATGATTTGCCCTAGTTCTTTATATTGGGGATTTCATCACTTCCCAGCGTCTGTGTGTCTGTGTTTCCCCTCCCATTTCTGAGATAAGTTCTCATGTTAAGGGTAGCCTCAGACTTGCTCTTAATAAGGCTGCCCTTGAGAGCTTACGCCTTGCAGGTAGTGCTTCACAGGCACGTAACACCCCACAGCTTCAGTTCCTAAATTCTTAAGGCTGGCTGGGCTATGGTGGCGCACGCCTTTAATTCCAGCACTTGGGAGGCAGAGGCAGGTGGATTTCTGAGCTCGAGGCCAGCCTGGTCTACAGAGTTGAGTTCCAGAACAACCGGGGCTATACAGAGAAACCCTGTCTCGAAAGAACCAAAAAAAAAAAAAAAAATCTTAAGGCTGAGATCAGCGATTGTACTTCCTGGAGCTATAGCTCTTTATGGCTGTTACTATTATTTATACAGCCTATGAGGCAGAGTTTCAGACTAAGCAGGATAGGATGCTATCATGAATCCCAGTTACCTCAGTACAGAATTAAAGAAAGAAAGAAAATTAAGGTCTAGAACGATGGCTCAACAGTTAAAAGAGAACTGTTTGCTCTTCTGGAGAGGACTGGGTTTAATTCTAGCACCACACAGCTACTCAAAACCAACTCCAGTTCCAGGAGATTTGTTGCCCTCTTCTGGCCTCTGTGGATACTGCACACAAATAGGGCAAACACATGGGCAAAATACCTATACATGTAAAATATAAGTGGACCCAGTTTTGTTTCTCAGAACCCATAAAAGGTGACTTACAACAAATAGCTGGTAACCACTCAGATCCTGCAATTCAAAACCAGTGTTGTTTCTTGCAAATAGCTTGAGCCCCTGCCCACAGAATAACGTTAGGAAGCAAATTGTAGATGTGTATGTGTATTTTTACGTCTTAAATACTAAATATCTCCATAAAAAAAATTTTTAAAGATTTATTTATTATTCTATGTATGTGGTGTACTGTCACTGTCTTCAGACACACAAGAAGGCATCAGATCCCATTACAGATGGTTGTGAGCTACCATGTGATTACTAGGAATTGAACTCCGGACCTCTGGAAGAGCAATCAGTGAGTGCTCTTAACTTCTGAGCCATCTCTTGAGCCCATACATAAAAAGACTTTTTTACAAGCATTACTACTACGTGTGATAATTTTCATATTGATAGACAGGTAGTTGAGAGCTGCTCAATTTTTGCAACTTTCCTTTGTGGTCACTTTAAAGGAGCGTTGGAAACAACCTGATCTCAATGTGGAAAGAAGCAGCCGTACATCTTCTGCTTCTAAACAAAAGCACATTCTTCACCCTGGTGCATCCCTGGGACACAGCTCTCAAGACCACGTCCTTGGTAAAGCATTATCAGCAGCTGAGGACCCAGTGGTGTCTTTGAGTCCTGTGCCCTTGGCCTGGTAATGCCATTCCTGTGGAATAGGTTTAGTCCTTTTTTCTCCCTTTCTGGGAAAGTTCTGAACTATATAAAAATCACTTAAAATCCTGATAGACACATTTTGCCAAGAATGCCAGTTATCTCTTGACATTTGGCATCCACCTTTAAATATTAGATTGTGCAACCATAATGCCATTCAGGGAAATAAGGTGGTGGGTGGCGACGGACTTGAGTTCTTTGATGCTAATCATTGTTCTGCTGAAACAGAATCCCTAAGGTGAAGGGCTGAATTGGTAAGATTTTGTGACTAACTTAGAAATGAATAAAATGTGATTTATGGGTTTGACAGATTTTTTTTATCAGCAGTATTCAGAGAATTTGTAGATTTCTTTTTAATTAAGTCAAGAAAAAAAAAACTTTTCTAACACCCACCTCCTCAGATGATAAAGGAGTCTTCTGAGTTCCTGTGTTTTACTAGCCTGACCATCCCGTTTCAGCAGATGGTGGCTGTTGTTATTTTAACCAGCCTTTTGTTCCCCCTTGTCCCTTGACTTAGGAGCAGAGAAGCTAGTGTCCTCTGCTGTATGTCCATACTGTGAGCAGTCAAGTGACTTCACCATTCAGGGGACAGAGGGCTTATTTCAGTATAGTGTTTCTTTGAACTAAACTTGAATCCCTTTTTCTCTCTGGCTTAGTGTCTGTAAAGTTCCCCCACAGCATACAACTTAGCAGTTTCTTACTACAGACTTGTATTTTTTACACTTTTAATCAGGTTGGCCTGTAGATTCTCATACAAAATGGAGTCTGCTGAGGATTCAGCGTGTAATTAGAGACCTGTTGTATCTGGCATGTGGGTTATACTAAAGACAGGAACATTGATCTAATCTTGTTTTAACATGATCTAGGAAAGAGAATCTTGGTCAACTAGATGCAGGCAGATTAAATCCTAAGCAAACCAGAAAATAATTTACTGTTTTATTGCAGCCTTTTATTGTAGGACAGAAAAGATGCTTTTAGTTGACACCCACAAATATAAGTCACAATTGTAAATATTTAAGATTCCTTCTGAAGCGGGGGAGGCTGTCATGCTGGGCATGGAACCCTTGGTACATGCTTTATCATAGCCGCAGCTTCCGTCTTCTCAAGTATGGTGTTACCCTCTGTTATGTGACTGCCACAGTTAACCCTTTTGCAAAAGGGTTAATGAACATTAAGATTGTTCCTGGTATTTGAATGTTAACACATTACAAGTAGGAGCTTTGGTGAGCATAGCTATAAACTTGTTGGCATGTATTTGGGAGGAACTCTTAACTACATAGGACATGTATGTGTGCAGATTGAGGCCGTCAAATTTTTTTCTCCAAATATATGTGTTTTGGCCTGTGTGTATGTGTGTAGTACCCAAAGAGGCCAGAAGGGAGAGCCAGATCCCCTGGAACTGGAGTTACAGATGCTTGTGAGCACTGAGAATCGAGCCTATATTCCCTAGAAGAGCAGCCAGTGCTCCATCTCTCCTACAGGTCAGTTTCCAGAAGAGAATGAAGTCAGATCCCACTGTTACCAGCAGGGGCTGGCTTCAAAAAACAAGCAAAGCTGTGTGTGGTGCCTTTAATCCCAGCACTAGGGAGGCAGCCATAAGAGGGTCTCTGAATTCAAGGCCAGCTTGGTCTACATATAGGGAGTTCCAGGAGAGCCAGGGCTAGCTATATAGTGAGACTCTGTCTCAAAAAAAGCAAAACAAAAAACGTCTTTGACATAAGATTTGAATAGCAGTAAGTTTTATTCTAGGTTTGCATTGGGGTGGTAGACATGTTCTCGATGTGCAAGTCTGTGCCACATGACACTGATGTGGCTTTTTCTGTCACTTCGTAGCAGGGACATATTTTAAAGCTTTTTAAATACACCGAACCCTTTATACTATCTTTTCCTTTTAGTTTCTTTTTAAAGTTTTAATTATGTGTGTACGGGGGGTGTGATTATGGTGCCTGAGGAAGCATAGATCCAGTCTCCTGGAGCTTCAGGCCTTTGTGAGCAGCCTGCCAAGGCTCTGGGGATTGACTAGGGCCATTTGCAACAGCAGCGTGTCCTTAATCACGGAGCTCTCTCTAGGCTCCCTGCTTTCTTTTTTGACTTTAACGGTCTGGACTTTTGTTGTTATGGTATCTTCCTCCTCACTCCTCTGATATCTTACTTTTTTCAAATTAACTTTGAGGAAGAATGCTGGAAGTAGAATTCAGCTTCTTATGCATGGGGAACATGTTAGAAGTCACGGGACTATCTATCTATACCATACCCACTCAATAACTTTTTGTCCTTTCCTGCGTTGCCTAGTTGTGTAATTCTGCACTGACTCTGAAGTCGTGGTATAGCCCAGACTGCCCTAGAACTCAGGTCCTCAGCCTCCCAAGACCCCTCCCCACCCTTGCCATATGCTTCCTGTTTCCTTTACCAGATTCACATTTGGCCTTGGCTTTTACAGTATAGAGAAGGGGGGAGTGGGACCACACGTGCACACATATACATGTGCATTTATCTGTGTGAATGTGAAGGCCAGAATTCTGTGTATGTACACATGTGCATTTAAATGTGTTTGTGGGTGTGGAGGCCAGAGAGCAGCCTTAGGTGTTGCCTTAGCTATCTACTTTGTTTTGGGGGAGTGGCTTTGTTTCTAACAAGGTCTCACTACATAGCCTTGACTGTAGAACACACTAGCTTTAAAACACTCAGAGGTCTACATGCCTCTGCCTCCTGCATGCTGGAGGCATTGGAGGCATGTCCATTATGCCTGGCCTGCCTTGGTTTTTTGAGGCAGGATTTCTCACTCGGATATAAAGCTTACTTGTTAAACTGGCTGGCCATAGAGCACCTGAGATCTGCCTCCTGTCTTTGCTTCCATGTTTCACATAGGTGTTTACTGGGATTACAGCTTCATAGCATCATGCCTAGCTTTTGATGTAGGTTCTGGGGATCAAACTCAGATTCTCATGCTTTGTTCAGCAAGCACATTATAGAATGTGCTGTCTCCTCAGCCCCAAATCTTAATACTATGAAAGAGTTTTCAATATGTTTCAAAGCTAGGCAGGTGTTTTGAGGAGAACCAGAAGTGTTGCCCAACCGTGATTAGCACCCTGATTCACACCTAAACCTGTAGACACAGCTAAAGAGCAAAAGACTGAGTGACAACAAACGCTGTAGCTTTGCTCCATTTTCTCTCTTTAAAGTTGACACAGTTTGCAGAGGGAGAACAAATACCCAGAGAGTAAGTTTATATTGCTAGTCTATCTGAATTCAAAGTGTATTCCACATTCTTTTCATAAGGAGTACAAGTTGTTTCTTACACTACTAGAGTTGTTCTGTGTATTTTATGTTTCCCCAGAGTTCTATCAGGTTGGGCAGCATTGGCAAACCGACATGTCTGGGTATCACCTGTAGTTATTCACGTTGTCCCAGAATTCTGTCAGGTTGGGCAGCACTGGCAAACCGGCATGTCTGGGTATCACCTATAGTTACTCACGTACGCTAAGCCCGTGTGATTTCCTTTACCTTCTACCACAGCATTGAAAGCAAACATGAGGTTACAATCCTAGGAGGACTCAATGAATTTGTTGTCAAGTTTTATGGACCGCAAGGAAGTAAGTACAATGTGTGGGTATATGTTCTTTTTTTAATAATCTTTACTAGACTGTTGAACTATCACCAGGCATGGCTTCGGAAAGTAAGTTTTAACTACTAGAACCAGCGGGTGAAGAGATCTTTGTCATGCACGCACTTACCTTTTCACAAGTTCTGGGTTTTGTTATGGATGGTCACATAGGTGTTCCTTGGGAAGTGTATTTTCTTGTTCTGTTTTTGTTTGGGGGATTGGTTAATGTAAGAGAAAAAGGAGCACGACTCTCTTTACAAACAAATGAGTAGTGTTCCGTAGGGTCAAGTAAGAGAGTGAATATCTGCTTAACTCTGGGTATTTTAAAGGAAAATACATGGTGTTTTTTTCTGGTACTGGTGACTGGCCTCAGACTTTGTGCACTGCTCTACCACTGACTTAGATTCCCTCGTCCCTCCCCACCCCCGCCCCTGCCCCTCTCTTTTTAAGGTTTAAATTTTTTTTTTCCATGTATGAGTATTTTGCGTATGTGTGTGTATGTATACCATATGTGTACCTGGTGTCCTTTAGAGGTAAGAAGAGGGGTCAGATCCTCTGGGGTTGGGAGTTACAGTTGTTATGAACTACAGTGTGGGTACTGAAAGTTTAATCTGGCTCCTCTGCAAGAGCAGCAAGTATTCTTAACTACTGACTCATCTTCTCAGTCCCCTTAGTGAGGTGCAGGGTCTCACTAGTTGTTCATGGCTTGAAATTACCCTTAGTTCAAGGGCCCTTGAATTTTGGGTCTTCATGCCTCAGTCTCCTAAATCAGTAAGGAGAGACTCTGATGAGAACAAGATAGCTGTAATAGGACAGATCGATTCCTGTCAGCTACAGTATAAAGAGGGACACATTAATCTGAGATGAAGTACAGACTCTGCGGGTTGTAGTTGGTCTTGGGTTTTTTCCCTTTATAACCCAGGCTAGCCTAGAATCCACAGCAATCCTCCTGCCTTGTCTTCTAAGTGCTAGGGTCACAGCAAAAGTCCCCTTGTTCAGCTGGTTCCTGGCTCTTTTGGAATTGGTTTGAGGCCTTTTGCAGGAGAGAGGGATTTAATGTTTGTTTACCCTTGGGTTTAGTTACTGATTTGGAGATACAGTTCTAATGGATAACATGTTTTATTTCTGTTACAGCACCATATGAAGGCGGGGTGTGGAAAGTTAGAGTGGACCTTCCTGATAAATACCCTTTCAAATCTCCATCTATAGGTATGTGATGCCAGTTCTGAAATCTAAGAGGAAAATAAAAACCGTATATTTTATGAGAGATGATTGTCCAGAAATTTTTGCTGAACTGAATTTTTCCTTTCTTGACTTTTTAAAAAACACTTACATGGATGTTATGTCTATGTATGTGTCTGCACACCGCAAGAGGAAATAGGATTTCATGGGTCTACAGTTGCTGTCTTCACCATCTTCAGAACTGATGCCTAGTTTCCTGCAGTTTAGATTAACCCCAACTCTAGCAAAACGAAGTAAAACATCCTGAAGTTTTGCTTTAATTCCAGCCTTCCACATTTCCGTGTAGTACAAATAGTGTGTTAGAGTGACGTAGGGTATTAAGGATGATCCCAGAACTAAATCCTATCAGAAGTCGCAACCTGTACCAGTGTCAAACCACTTTACTTCCTGTAGAGTTTTATGTCATGAAAGAACATCTGTAATTCTTCCTTAACGTGAGGAATTCTTAAGGCTGTTCTTTCCTTCAGGTCCTGAGGTAGGTTTTCTAAACCTGCACCCAACCTGGAGAAATTTATGGATAAACGGATGAGAATTCACTTCAGTGCTATAAGATCCTGCAAGCAGTAGGACACGGGATGGTGGCAGCATAGCTGTGAGGGGTTGAGTCTGATGTGTTTTATATGCACACTGGACATTAGACCAATGTGGCTAGGGGTCAGAGCCTTTCCACAGCTTCATTCTGTGGTAGAAAAGCAGAAAGAAGAGCCCTCATTTCACAGGACTCTTCTGCTGTGCTTTTCCGTGCCTTGTTTATTCTTGAGTCTCTCAACTTCAGTGTTTCTATTGAAATGTTTCAAATATAAATGTTCACATATGTATCTCATAGACTTATTTAAAGTCAGAAAATTGGCATCCCAAGTGTAGTTTGTTACCTTACGTTGCTATTTAACAGCAGACAGTAGGGCTTGTGGAAGCCAAGAAGCAACTATGGGAATGCAGCCTGTGCTGTAGAAATAGAACTCTTCCTCAAGCTTTAAGCCACTGTCCCAGGCAAAGGGTACATGTCACTGAAACTTTCTGAAATTTATCCTCAAAAACCATTTTCTACTCCATTGCTGGGATCAGACTTGGAGCCTGACTCATCCAGGGGGCACCTCCACCACTGAGCTACCACAGGCATCTTCTCCCCTAAATACCTAAGCAGAGAATAGTGCTCTAACTAGTCCCTTAGCTAGTGACAAAAGTTCTCAAGGTAATTTAACATTCATAAGTTTTATTTTGCCTTTCTGTACACTTTTCAGAATTTGATGCTCTCTACATATGAGTATCATTTTCCCTTAAGGAAGTTTATATAGTTGGAATACGTGTATTAGCTGTCCTTTCCTTTAGAGGAGGATTTCGTCAGAGTTTTAATCAGTTTGTGACATGATCCATTTTCAGGTCATCAGCAATGCAATACTATTAGCATTTTGAGAGGCACTAGCTCATTGAAAAAGGGCAAGTTTATTTACTTTTTGAGTTGTATAGACATAGAATTAAACAGAAGGGAGAGAAAATGAGATAATCTTGACTCAGTGTTCTTTTAAAATCTTTTTCCCATAGTGTCTGACATGAATACTGATGATGAATTCAATTTGAGCTCCTAGATATTAAGATGTGGAATTGGGAGGTATAGCTTGGTGGCAAAGTGCTTTCCTGGAATGTAGGAGGCCCTGAGACCAGCCCCCAGCACTTTAAAATGATACATAAATGCAAGTTTAGATTACGTCTCTCTGTTGCTCTCTGTCTGTCTGTCTGTCTGTCTGTCTGTCTGTCTGTCTGTCTCTGTGTGGGTGTGGTGTGTAGACCCAAGTAGTCCTTCAGCCTCAGCTTCCTGATCTCGGGTGTATGGTGTCACCCCCAGCTTGGATGTTAAAAATATTTATTAGTATAGAATCGGTGTGTGTGTGAATTAATGTTTGAATATGTGTGCATGTGTCGTGTGTATACATGTTTCTGTAATGGAGGCCAGATGTTGATTCTTTAGAAACTATCTACTTGATCTTTGAGACAGAGTCTCATAGTTGGACTAGATTTCTTGGCCAGTGAGCTCGAGAGATGAACCTGTCTTTGCCTTCCAGTTCTGGGATTAAAGACATCTGCACTGTGCACAACAGTTCTGGTGTATTTTTTATAGATGTTTCCTGCCTTGCATGTTAGCAGTGCTGCTGGTTGTTAGTAACCATATATAGTTATATATAGTCAGGCATCCATGAGTAACAAAGTTATCACTGGTTATCAGGAAGAATTCTGGACTTGATTTTAATTTTCCATGAAGTGATACCCATCTATCTGTTGTTGCCTTCTGGCAAATAGGACACTAGACAGGACCATGGTACTCATCTGTTTAGTTGTAGCTACTCAATAGGAAGATTGCTTGAACCTACAAGTTTGGGGCCACTGGACTATCTATTGACCCCGTCTCTTTAAAAAATAGAAAGGAATTTGCACCTGGTGGGTGGTTCATGCCTCTGTAGTACCAGTAATCAGGTAGTTGAGGCAGGAGGATTGCTTGGAGCCAGGAGTTGTAAATCAGCCTTGCAACATGGCAAGATGTTATCTCAGTCATATATGTGTATTTTTTAACAGGCTTAGTGGTGCATACCTGTAGTATCAGCACTTGAGCAGGTAGAGGCAGGAGGATCAGGAGTCAAAGCTGGCCAGCCTGAACTACAGAGGACCCTATTAGAATTAAGTGAACTGTGTTTGTTAACTGTTCGTGAAATACTCAAACATGTTTGGCCTTGACATTAGGAAGGTTAGTAAGAATAGAAAGTACCAACCATCCTTTAGACGATGTGTGAGACAATGCCTCTGTGTAGCAGAGAGTGTAAAGACGAGTTTTTATTTTTAAAAAAGTGTTATCTTTACAAGGCTTTGAAGATATGAGGATATAAATGGAAAATTTAAGAACTATTTGGATTCCCAATGCTGGAATTTAATCTAGAGGTTGCTCCCTAAGTTCTCATGCCCACTTCTCCAGACTCCATTTGTTAGCTGTAGCATGTGCTTTGCTGTTAGGAGCTGCACCGCCACTGAGCACATGTGTAACAAGGCAACACTGTGCATTTACACCAAACCAAACCATAGTTTATATAGTAACTATATAACATAGTCTAATTATGAATATATATTATATTATATTATATTATATTATATTATATTATATTATATAGAATGCTGTATGTGTATGTGTCCTGGACAGAGTAGTGTAGCATTTCAGAAACAAGAGGCAGGTGGATCTCTGTTAATCCAGTTTTAGCCTGTTCTGCATACCTAGTTTCAGGCCAGCCAGGGGTACATATTAAGTCCCTATATTCAAATAACAAATGTTTTATGTGTAGCAAAAAGGAGTAAAAATTTAAAATAGTGAAGTAATAATGTGGTTGAGCTACAGTATGTGCTTGAAATATTGTTTGTTTGTAGCCAGCTTAGTAGTATGTATACTGCGTGGTGAAGATCTTAGATCTGTGTGGTGCGTGTGTGTGTGTGTGTGTGTGTGTGTGTGTGTGTGTGTGTGTGTGTG
>JANHMN010000016.1:37167069-37219741 GCA_030674055.1 Rhabdomys pumilio | reverse complement strand
TGTGTGTGTGTGTGTGTGCGTGCGTGCGTGCGTGTGTGTGTGTGTGTGTGTAGAGATGGCTTTGCAGTTAAGAGCACTGGCTGGATTCAATTCCCAGCACCCACATAGCAGCTCACAACTGTCTGTAACTCAGGTTCCAATGAATTTGACAGCCTCACAAACACATCCATGGAGGCCAAACCCCAAAAGATTAAAAAATTTAAAAAATTTTAAAAAAAGGGCAAACCAGACACGGTGGCACACACTCATAGTGCCAGCACTTGGCAGCAGAAGCAGAGGGATCAGGAGTTTAAGGTACTCCTTGATTATATAGTGAACTGTACTGAGCCATAGCACAGATCTTTAAATTAGATTAGGCTGTCAACTAAGTAGGACAGTTTAGGTTGTCAGACTAGTCAAAATCCCAATCTGATTCATTTTTAATTAGAAGCTACTCTGGTAATCCACCATATTTTTATGCTTGTGCCAGAGAATAAGGGCAATGCATTTCAAGTGTTTAATTCACTTTATGCAAAGAATTGATGTAATGAGATAGTTATTTTGGATCGGATATTTAAAAATTAATTCTAAGCCTCTCTTTAACCAAGTACATCTAAACTATTACTTAAAGAAAAGACAACTCTTGTCAGGGAGATCCAATCAGGGGCACACATAGGCAGTGGTGGTCAGGCAAGGCTCGTAGTTCATCTTAAATGTAATGGAAAGATCATTTAAAGGTTGGATTCTGTGTGTTCTGAATTACAGTTCTGTTGAGAAGAAAGCTGTGGGTAGAAGCAGTTATTCCAGCTGCCATCAGAAAGATCCTGTGTGGACAAGGATTTGGAAGTTGAGATATCAACCAACATTTAACTTGGGGTCACATACATGAAGTCCTAGCTCAGGAGGTGGAGGCAGGAAGATCAGAGTTCCAAGATCATACTCTGGCCTAGTGGGTTCAAGGCCAGCCGTGGTTATATGAAACTCTGTCTCACCAAACTAAAACAAAGTCCATCAAAAGAGAAGATTTGAGCTTTATTTTATTTTGGTATGGTTTTGAGTCAGGACCTTGAACTCAAAGAGAACCACCTTCCTCTACTTCCCAAATGATTAGGATAGAGGTATTAGGATTAAAGATAAACCACACCCTTAGCAGTAAAACAGGTCTAATTATGTATGCTAGTTGTCCTGAAACTTGATCTGTAGACCAGACTGGCCTTGAACTAAGAGATCTGCCTACTTCTCTCTCCTGAGTGCTGGGATTAAAGACAAGTACCATCAGGCCCAGCCTATTGGGTGTCTTGTCTTGTTATTTAAATGGGATATTCTGATGTTCTCTTTAGGGATTTGTTAAAGAAAGAAAAACTTGGTTTAGTAGGGTCAAGTAGGAGCCATGCCTTCAAGGAACAAAAGGGTAAAAGAAGGGAGAGTGTGTTTGCTGAAGATGTTAGAAACAAAATAGAAGGCCAGGCAGTGGTGGCACACGCCTTTAATCCCAGCACTTGGGAGGCAGACGCAGGCGGATTTCGAAGCCAGCCTGGTCTACAGAGTGAGTTCCAGGACAGCCAGGGCTACACAGAGAAACCCTGTCTCGAAAAAGAAAAAAAAAAAAAGAAAGAAAATAGAAGGCCAGGCAATGGTGGCACATGCTTTTAATCTCAGTACTTGACAGGTAGAGGCAGGTAGATCACTGAGTTAGAGGCCAGCCTGGTCTATAAAGCAAGTTCCAGGACAGCCAGGGCTACACAGAGAAACTGTATCTCTTAAAAACAAAAAGAAAATGAGAAAGTCTGCTGACTGGATAGCCCTCTCCATGAAAACGGACTGTTGAATGGATTCAGGAGAAGAGAATGGAAGATTTGCAGGATGGGATAAAGCATAAAGAAAAGCCACTGGAGAGTAGGGAGCTGCAGAGAAGAGGAGGAAGATTTTAAGTGGCAGACGGTCCACACAGAGCTGAGCACATGTGACAAGTTGCTGTATTTTAAAAAATAAAAATCGGGCTGGAGAGAGAGCTCAGTGGTTATGAGCACTGATGGCTCTCCCAGAGGTCGAGTACAATTCCTAGCAACCACATGGTAGCTCACAATCATCTGTAATGGGATCTGATGCTCTCTTCTGGTGTGTCTGAAGACAGCTACAGTGTATTTACCTACATAAAATAAATCTTTTTAAAAAGTAAAATAAAGTAAAACTCAGTAAATAGACAAACTCTACAGAGGCTCTGTTTTGCTAACAACCCTCATGCCCAGCAAATACTCAGAATCTGTTGGCTTTGAAGAACTTTAGAATGAACATATTTCTTCTTAGTGTCACCCTAATGTCCAGGTACAATTTACTGCCTAAATCCAAGGATTCTATATCCACTAATTAAACCTCACTTATGTACCAAAACCAGTCTAAAAGCCATTTCATCAATTTGAAATGTGTACAGCATTCCCTGAATTGTAATAGTGCAACTAATCACAGCATATGCATTGTATCACTTACAGTAGTCCAGAGAAAGTAGAAATTCATGGAAGGATGTGTCAGCCATAGACTGTGTCCCTGAAGAACTTGAGTGGGTTTTGGTTGGGAGTGACAGTGGCGCTGGAACAACTCCATCGAGGGGATGCAGAGGGACACCTGGCTAGCAGAGAGACACTTTCTGTGGGAAGGAAGGGCATGGGATTTGCAGGGGAAGGCTACAGAGTGATGTTTGAATTAGCTCTTCAGTCTGAAGTTGAATAAAGACTAGCAAGGTAGGAAGAGGAATTTTTGAAGATCCTTGGTAAGGACAAGAGACTGGTGGAAAGGAAAATGTCTGGGTTTGTGACTGCCGAGGCATAGCTGTTTGTAGACATGGCAGTTCTTGGCGTGTCCTGGGCATGTAGAGTGGAATTCGATGTGGAGGAGCAGCAGATGAGGAGGAGCATAGAAGGCCGAGAGGAGTACGGTCTTGATGATGATGATGAATGGAGTGGGGCAGAGCAAGAACTGGGTACCAGATTACCACAGAGAAAAGCCAGCTATTAAACTGGTCCTATTGGCATGAACCTGCTATCAGGGACCATTTCAAATGAACTCATCTTGCTGGTCACTAGGAGTTCTCCTCTCCTCTAAGCATTGACCTTGCCTTTATGTGCTACTGAATAGAGGGCTTAGCCATTTCCTTTTTGAAGCTGACTTTGTAATGCCAGTTTAAATTCTGCCTTGAACAGTGCCTTTTTGTACTTTTTTTAAAAGAATGTTTGTTTATTAGTTATGCATAGTAGGTATTATAGCATTTTCATACATATATGTAATATATTTCTATTGTATCACCTGTTACCCCTACTCCTGATAATTCCCTTTCTCCCTTCCCATTCCCAGCCGGTGTGGGTGTGTGTGTGTGTGTGTGGGTGTGTGTGTGTGTGTCAGTCAGAGAGAGAAGGAGGGGAGAGCCAATGAATTTCATTAGCTTACTGAGTAGCTATACCACTGAAGACTGCGTCTCTATCCCATATTGACCATTAACTTTGTAGTGCTCCATGGATCCCTCTCTATGACAAGACAGTGTTAATGGGCCAGTCTTGGAGTGATCTTATGTCCTGAGTTGAGTGTAATAGCCATGCCATGTGTTGTCTCATCACACTCACCCGTTTGCTCTGCCTCTTACAGCCTTTCTGCTCCTTCTGCTTTGTTTCCTGAGCTTTGGAGGAATGGTATAAATATCCCGTGTTATGAGTTACACAGAGAACCTTCATGGGATAAGTCTGACAGCAGCACTGATCGATGGGCACAAACATAGTTATTTAGAAGGCAGTTTGACAGGCATATCCTGACCACTTAACAAAACAACTGCTAGAGCTTCTTGACTATTGCCTATGATTTTCTCAGCCAAAGACTTTTGCATGGGTTTCCAGTACCTGCCATGAGTTTCTCCTGTGGAGCAGACATGGAATTCAGTCAGGGAATAGTTGGTTACTCCTGTAACACAAACTTGACACTACTGCTGAAGTAGGCTCATCCTGCCTGGTGAGTCATCATTGTGGCAGAGCCCACACCTGAGTAACAACTGTTGGTGGCAATTCTCCGCTAGTGACCTGCATAGCAACATAATAGTACCTTTCGACCACAGGTAGGAAGCTTCTAGCCGGTTCTAGCTACAAACAAGATATGGTTATAGAGTTTTACCATCTAGTTCTTGCAGGCAAACAAGAATAGTGGTAATTGCCTGTATCATTTAAAAAGCCCCAGGGAGTAGTCTACTCTTGGCACTACTCCTTTTTTTTTTTTTTTAAGATTGATTGATTGATAGATTGATTGTATGTGAGTACACTGTCGCTGTCCTCAGACACGCCAGAAGAGGGCATCAGATCCCATTACAGATGATTGTGAGCCACCATGTAGTTGCTGGGAATTGAACTCAGGACCTCTGGAAGATCAGTCAGTGCTCTTAACCACCACTGAGCCATCTCTCCAGCCCTTGGCACTGGGCTTTCGTTTAATAATGTATGACTTCTGGACAGTTAGTTCATTATTGCATAATCTTGTTGGCTATACAAAAAGTCCACCTTGCTGCCTCAGGTTCTACTTTAAAATAGGTGCTCTTCACATTGTGCTGGTTATTCTGACATCTTTTTGGTATTTGGTCATTTCTTGTTAAGATTTGATGTTAGAATGCAAACATAATCTTGATGTCTTAGAAGAGACACCATATCATGATCATAGCAATTGGGCTGACGTAAGAGTTTCAGAGGCTTCGTCCATTATCATCACGGTAGGAAGCATGACGGGGTGCAGTCAGACACAGTGCTAGAGAAGGAACTAGGAATTTTGTATTTTGATTCACAGCTAGCTTTATGCCATACTGGGCGTAGCTTGAACATATATAAGCCCTCAAAGCCCACCTCCACAGAGGCACACCTCCTCCAACAAGGCCGCGCCTTCTAATAGAGCTGCTTCCTATGGGCAAGCATTCAAACACAATGAGTCTCCCGGGTCATTCTTAATCAAACCAACACATTTGTATTCCTTTTTCAAACCTATGACATGGTAGATTTTAGATTTATCTTTATTTTTGTGTCTGTATGAATGAATGCCACCTGTGGATGTGCTTGCGGAGGCCAGAAAAGAGGGCATTAGATGCCTTGGAACTGGAGTTACAAGCAAGTGTGAGTTGCCCAGTGTGAGTGTAAGGAATCACATTTGGGTCTTGTGGCTTTTAACACTGAGCTATCTCCCCAACAAGTTTTTTTTTCTTTGAAATGAATTTAAAGAAGAAGAGGGAAAAAAAAGAATTATGCCAAGCTGTGCTTGGTGCCACACATCTTTAATCCCAGCACTTGGGAGGCAGAGGCAGGAGGGTCTTTATGAGTTCTAGGCCAGCCTGATTTACAACTCAAGTTTCATGACAGCCAAAGCTACACAGGGAAACCCTATCTCAAAAAATAAAAAATACCCCACAAACAGTTGTGTTTTAGTTCCCTTTGAAAAACATGGTCACACCACTTGAGATTTGTTTATATTTTGGGTGTTGTTGACAACCCTGTTGTTGACAGGCACTTTATAGATGCTTTCATTTGGTTGCCTCATAAGGCCGAGATGTATCGCCACACTGGTTGCCAAATCTGTAGTGTTTGCTTCCATCCTGGTGAGGGTTTTCTGATTGTTTTGTGGTCATATTCTGTTAGACCAAATTCTATTAGAATGCCATATATATAATAACTATTCTATTTTCACTATGAGAAGAATATATGAAACATAATATCAACGTCAAAATACCCCCTCATCCTTGACAGCTCCTAAAAGAAGTTGTTGTGGGGCATGAAGAGACGGTTCAGCAGTTAAGAGCCTGTTGTTCTTGCCAAAGACTAGAGGTCAGAACTTCACACCCGTGTTGAACAGCTTACAACTGCTTGTATCTCCAGCTTTAGGGCATCCCAGAGCCCCCTTCTGGCCTACTTGGGCATCCATGAGCATACACATACACATAAACAAGATGAGAGTAATATTTTCATGTGCTGGAGAGTTTCATTTCTAGGTTGTGAAGAATAGCATGAAGTTACTTAGGTGGGTATGATAGAGCAAACCTTCGGCAGCAGGGCAAGAGGGTTGTACGTTTGAGGCTAGGCTAGCATGGTCTTCATACTGAGACTTTAGCTCAGAAAAGAAAGAAGGATGTAATTTGCTTAAGTTCCTTATACTGAAATTACGTTCCTTTTCTTGTTGTTGTGTTGTGGAGCTTAAACACAGCGCCTGGTGCCTGGTGTAGTCTAATGTTGAAGAGTGTACTCAGCCTTTGTACTGTCTCCTGGCTTCTGAATCCAAGTACACACCACCATTCCCAGTGGCCCAAGCTAACATTACTGAGTGCTTATAGTATGCCAGTTACTTGTATTAACTCAGTTCCTGTTTCTGACATTCCTCTGGTGTGTTGATGAAATTATTTATTCTAGTCTTAGGATTAGCAGTAGAAAGACAAAGCAATTCACGTGTTGAGACTTACTGCATTGGGCAATCTAACTTTTTAAGTATCAGCTTTTAACTATGACTTTGTTAAAATCGCTAGAGCCAGATGTGGTGGTGCACACCTTCAGAATCCCAGCATTTAGGGCCGTTGGCAAGCACATCTCTTCTGAGTTTGAGGTGTTATCCTAGTCTATGTAGCAAGTTCTAGGCTATCCAGAACTACACAGTAAGACCTGTCTCCAAAAAGGTGGGAAAAAGTTAGAAACCTGAAATTCTCTACTGTCTTCCTGCTGCTCTGAAAGTCCTTCCAGATCTCTCCTTGTGGCAAGATGGATGACCAGGACACTGGAGGATAAATTGTGGCAATGGGGACAAGGTTAAAATGAAATAGCAGGGAATGGGCTAAAGGCTTTCGTTACCTACTAATTTGATAAAAGAATCATCATTTCTTAGTTATAAATGAATGTCTCTTACCTAGCCAGCCCTTTCCTCAGATTCCATATTATCAGAGAAACAGAAAAGAGGACACCCTTGAACACATAGGATCAGCTCAGAACTTTCCATGGCACGGGGTTTTGAGAGTAAGCTCCTCCTTGCTTGGTTCCTCACCTGAAAAGATACAGGCCAGGTCCGTCTCCTGAGTAGGGAACGTCCCAGAAGAGTCTTCTGTACTGGTGCAGGCCTGAGGTCTGAGATGGTGTGTCAGTGCACACAGCTGAAATGTGGCTGTCACCCTTCTTAAGCTGGATAACTCTGACTCTGGTCACCTGAGTGTCAGGAACTGAGATAGAAGCTATGACTCTATCCTGAAAGTCGGCAGTGGTGGCACATGCCTTTAATTTCAACACTTGGGAGCCAGATGCAGCTGGATCTCTTAAGTTCTAGACCAACCTGGTCTATGAAGTGAATTCCAGGATACCTAGGGCTACATAGCATAGAGGAGACCCTGTCTTGAAAACCCTGTTTGTGTGTGTGTGTGTGTGTGTGTTTCGTTTCTGAGATACTAGTGCAAGGAAAGATAGCATTCAGCCTTGTGTGTTTGTGTGTAGGTTTTTTTCTTTCAGTCCCAGGAATTGAACCTATGACTTCATACTTAAATAAGCATAAGCTCTACCACCAAGCTGTAGTCTCAACCCCTGAATATATTTTTAAAACTATTTTTAAAAAATGCTTGGCTTTAAATCATCTACTTTCTGAGAAGGTTTGTGTGGGCATATGTGTCCTAACAAATACCAAAATGACAATGTTTTACTTAAATTTCTTGTAGGAATTCATACACTACGGTTAAATTGCATCAGCCACAGCAAACCTCAGCCACTTTATTTCTGGCTCTTTCTGTCCCTTGGACAGAGCTACATTTTTACCTTTGGCGTTTCCCCTATTGCCTTATTTCCTTGACTAGTCATTTGCCCCAGCCTCTCATTATATCAAGATAAACCTGTCAAATTCCCAGATTGGAACTGGACCCCAGAATATTTCTTCACCCACAAATTTGATCATTAGTATGTCTGCTAGCAAGTAAAATGTTAAGCCATATAGATTAAAAAACATACATGTTGAGGGATTCGGATCGTTTCCTTGTGTCCGTGGGGTCCTGAATTCAGTCTCCCCATGCTTCCCCACTCATTGTCTGTCTCTGGGACTTGCTGTCTTTACTTACCACATTCCCATAAAGGCTGTTTTCAAAATATGTCCTCTTAAAATATCTTAATAATAGTTTGTGGTGGAATGGAACAGGCATCAGGGAGATTGTCCTGCTGCAGACACATTAGTGTGGTCATAGCGATGCCAAAAGGAAGAAGATGGTGCCAGGGCAAACACGCTCAGTCCTGAGAACGCTCCTTCTCTGAATTTCTAGTTTGTTCTCTCCCAGTCATCTCCCTTGAGCATCTAGAAGTTTCTGTTGGCATCCTTGTCCAGAATGGAAATGACTGTGCCAGAAACTGTGCACAGACTGTGCAAGAGCAAATGGGAGGAAATAATTTTTCTTTTTATTGATTGGCTTTATGTTTTTGTTCCTGGTTTAACAATTTGAGGTATGCATCATGGCATATGCCTCTAATCTTTGTACCTAGGAAGCAGGAGAATCGTTGCAAGGCAGTTACAGCTCAGTCAGTGCTACATAGACCATGTCTGAAGCACACACATCCATATACACGTTCTCTCATTTTAAAAGCCTGCTAATAGCCTTCCAATATAGTCTGTGGGGGAAGGGATCCAGATTGAATAAGAAAGTGGGGAGTAGGAGAGATATGACTAAAATATATACACATGCATGGAATTGGATAAAATACATGTTTTTTTGTTTGTTTGTTTTTTGTTTTTTGTTGTTTTTTTGTTTTGTTTTTGTTTTGTTTTTTTGTTTGTTTTTTTTTTGTTTTTTTTTCGAGACAGGGTTTCTCTGTGTAGTCCTGGCTGTCCTGGAACTCATTCTGTAGACCAGGCTGGCCTCGAACTCAAAAATCTGCCTGCCTCTGCCTCTCAAGTGCTGAGGTCAAAGGCATGTGCCACCACTGCCCTGCTACATGTATTTTCTTGTACATGAAAAACCTGCACTAGGAAGAACTTCTGTGGCCTGGGAAGGTTTCTTGTGCAGTGTTGGTCTAATAGTGCCTGGTCCTTGAAGACGAAGGTGTCAGCTAATACTGCCCACTTAGGAATAGTCAGTGGGTGTTGTACTTACGTGTTATGTTTTCAGATAGTCTGCGGAGCAGCACCGCCTTACAAAGTCAGTCTCCTTTAAGGACATCACCACTGGATGTTTCCTTTTAAATTTTCTGTTCTTGTAGATCTAGACACTTAAGAAATCCTAGATTTTTGGCATCCAAAGGACCTCTAGAAATAGAGTAAGAACGGGAGTTTAGAGATGACACAGTTCAGCTGGTTATTATCTTCACAGATGAGATAAACAGACCCACCCTTTGAAGAAAGGGACTGGCCCAAAGCCTGGCGTTGGTAACAGTGGGGACCAGGACATCACCCAGTTAGTACTTTGTTCTGTGCATGTGCTTCTGGCCCCTGCCTCAGCATTCTGATGCTCGTAACTCTTAGCATGCTGGGGGACTGCATTCTGGGTTCCAAGTCTTTGGG
Source organism: Rhabdomys pumilio (assembly GCA_030674055.1). Classification (NCBI taxonomy): domain Eukaryota; kingdom Metazoa; phylum Chordata; class Mammalia; order Rodentia; family Muridae; genus Rhabdomys; species Rhabdomys pumilio. The sequence continues at coordinate 37,210,243 of JANHMN010000016.1, read as the reverse complement.
GTTTTGGTCATATTATATACTCCTGTATTCAGGACAAATTTGGAATTTAATTGAAAACAGTCTAGAAGCCATGGGTTTCAAATGTACTTTCAGGCCAAGGTCAAAGAAGGGGATACTGTAATCATTGCCTGACAGTTTATAGTCCGAGTTCTTCACCAACATCATTCTTATTTTTTTAAGGTACCCCATGGCATCGGAATGCTAACTCTTAATTCCCATGTAGAATTTCTATTTATTCAATTTGCTTGAGGTACATGTTGTATCATCTCTCAAATAATGAAAGTGCTGGGAGCTGAGCTGAGCTGTCCTTTAACAAGCCTTTTTATGTTTTGTTGTTGGTCAGCCATTTGTTTAAAAACAAGAAGTGATGTTCAGACACTAGTTTCCGGGGCTTTTCATTTTCCTTTTATTGAAAGCTAACATCCTCTCTGCCCAGATGGTCCCTTATCCCTTCATTTCAGCTATGTCTTTGCTGATCTTCAAAAGATGAGTGATGCAGACTTCCAGTGCGGTTCACACTCCACTGTTTGTATAACATAGGTGTTATCTTGGGTACCAAGTGCTGCTCCTACTCCCACTTGGTGAGGTACCTTTTCTGCCACAACTGAAAATTGCAGCCTCTACTCTAGCCTTCCTATCTTTTCTTTCTCTATGACGCTAATTGCCTTCTAATCTAACGTTATTGTAAAGAACTCTCCAGAAAAGCCTCTCCTGTAGTCAGCACAGGGAGCGTTGGCTTCAGTAGGGCTCACTGCAAAGTCTAGCAAAGCAGGATGCTAATTGCCAAGAACATGTGTGGATTATCAGTAGTGGCGGAGCTACTGTAATTCATATAGAACCATCCTTCTGAGTTTGAAAAACTGTGATTCAGTCCTGTTTCCTCGTCATTGGAAGGCTTTTGTAGGCTGTGGGGTAGATCAGTATTTCCTATAGAGTCTGTGAGGCCCTTGATTTCATCCTGGTGCTTAGAAAGGCAGGAGTAGGAGGATCACAAGTGAGGCCAGGCTCTGAATTCCTTTATGATTGGGATAATAGTGTGCTCTTTTTTTTTTTTAAGATTTATTTTATGTGAGTACACTGTCACTGTCTACAGACACACCAGGAGAGGGCATCAGAATCCATTAAAGATGGTTATGAGCCACCACGTGGGTGCTGGGAATTGAACTGGGATCATCTGGAAGAGCAGACAGTGCTGGTAACCTCTGAGCCATCCCTCTATCCCCAATAGTGTATTCTTAAATGTAACAGATCTTGGGTAGCACAAGGTAAAGGAGGTTTTTTGTTTGTTTGTTTGTTTATTTTGTTTTTTAATAATGGAATCTTATTTTATTTAAACAGAAAATAAAAGATGTTAGCTTTGGTTTTATTGATCATTTTTCTTTAAAAGATGGAGCACTAGTTTACATACATAGTTTAATCTGTTTTAAAAACTTGATACTGTTTCTACTTATTTGAAAGGTTTTTAACTTTTAAGATTAAAAATAGAAACTCAGGAACACTAGGAAAGGAAAAGTAGAAATACTGAAGTTATCAGTCAGATACCCAACGCTCATGGGGCTTGTCAACATTGTTGAACCCTAGTTCTGGTTCTGAGGAGGTAAGGGTGGGGTAGGCTTTTGAAAATACTGTGGTGTTTCAACTGAGAATTCTATACTGTTGACCTTTGAATGTGTTTGCTTCCAGCTTCCTATCTATGTGCCTACTTGCTGGTTTTTTTTTTTTTTTAAAGGCAAAAATACCCAAGCACTTTTTCTCTCTTTTTTAAAAAATATTTTTTTTATTTTGTATATGGGAATCTTACCTACATGTGTATTTGTATACTATGTATATGCATACACTGCCAGAGGAGGGCATCAAAAAGGACTGGAGTTGCCAATTATTTATTAGCTCTTATGTAGGTGCTAGGCTTGGGGTTTTCTTAGTTCTTGGCTTTTTTTGGGTGGGGGGTAATCTCACTTTGTAGTCCTAGCCAGTCTGGAACCTCACTATGTAGACCAGACTGACCCCAAACTCATAAAGATCATTCTGCCTCTACCTCCTTAATGCTGGAATTAAAGGTGTACCCTAATCGTGCCAGCTGTTAGAATCTTAACTTTCAGTATTCTCATAGCTTACCCTGCCAGTGTATGTTAGTAGCATTTTTTTAGGGTTACAGAGGACTTTTCTCCTTTTAAGACATGAACTTGGGCTGGAGAGAGTGGCTCAGAGGTTAAGAGCACCATCTGCTCTTCCAGAGGTCCTGAGTTCAATCCTCAGCAAGTACACAGTAATGCCCTCTTCTGGCATGCAGATTAGAGCACTCATATCTATAAAATAAATACATAAATCTTTTTTTAAAAGGCACGAGCATTTTATTAGCTTTTGTTAAACCCAAGAATGAAAAATTAATAATTGATGCAGTCTTTTGCATTGGTGTGGGTTATACATTCTTTTTTTTTTTTTCTTCAGACTTTACTTTTTGCAGATTTTTACTGTTGCAGACTTTTTTGCTGCAATAGTAGCTAAAGCCTTAACATAAAGCTGTGAAGACAGGAATGGAAGAGTGGGGCTGTTTGAGACGGCTAAAGTCTGAAAGTGTCTGTGCGTTTGTGTTCCTGTCCCTATCACCTAACTTGAGGGATGTTTGTAAGGTTTTTAGAAGTCACTTAAAGCTGTCCTTTGAGTTGCCACATCTGTGTTTCCGTCTCCTCTCCCTCTTTCCGCATGTGCTCTGACTGTCCGTACTTAGTACACATAGCAGTTACTTCCTTCTGTCTCTTGGCCTGCCACTGCAGTGACCACTGGGAGGATAGTGCTGTCTCATTCTTGTGCCCTGACTAAGTGACTGCCAAGTAGGTGCTGACAAGAATATTTAGAAGGGCAGATAGACTCTGGGAAAGGGCTGAGAGGGTGAAGTGGGGACTGTGGTGATAAGAATCATCCAGAGAACTTGTCCAAGGTGTAGTAGACTGCACAGTCCTCCTCGGGGAGCACCGTGGGAAAACAGCACCGTGGGGAGCTCTGAGTTCCTTCTGAGGATAGTGCTATTTCATTCATACACTGATGAAATCATTAACTTTAAGTTTAAAATGAATAAATTTCTTCTTGGAATTTAAACAACAAAATTTTTAAGTTTATACTTTCTCTAGGAATGTATTTTTAAAGTTAAATCTGACAGATTAAACTATCTTAGAAAATGTATTTTAATTCCCTTTGCTTATTTCTTGGTTGCCTCAATTTTAATTAAAATTGACTTCCTTTGAGTGTATAGACTCAAAGGAGCTGCTTTGGTCACTGCTGTTGTGAAATGTTGTGGTTTGGAGGCACTGTTCTCCTAACTTGAGTAGCTCTGGTTCGTGTTCCACTGTGGTCAAATGATACCCGTAATACACGAGAAGCTCAAGTGTGGAACTTGTAAGTTAAGCACAGCTGTTAATAGTGCTGTTTCGTGGCTTTCATCATGGTACCAGTAATAAATCACTATTATATATTCTCTTGGCAAGTGCCTGTGTGATTCAGAAGACAGTTGCTTGTAAGGTTATCTGATCCGGGTGGTGGTGGTGCACACCCTTATTTCCAGCACGCGGGATGCCGAGGCTGGCGAATTTCTTGAATTCGAGGCTAGCCTAATCTACACAGTGAGTTCCAGGACAGAAAGGACTACATAGAGAAAACCTATCACCAAAAAGCTGAAAAGAAAAAAGATTATCTGATACAAACAGCTGCACAGTCCCAAAGCTTACTTGGTTGTTATTATAGGACTCCGTATTTTAGTTAGTTTGGGTGAATATATCTAATCTTATGTATTCTATAAGTAGCCAAAAATCTAGGGTTGAAAATAACAATTTAATTTACTGCCTTTTCCAGTCCTAAGATGGTATCTAGTACTAACAAGTTAAGACTCATCGTTCTCTGCATACTTTGTGCTGCTAATTAACATCTCTCTTTGCAGGATTCATGAATAAAATTTTCCATCCCAACATTGATGAAGCGTAAGTAACTATTTAAAAATGTTTGAATTTTAGCGGCAGCTGTTCTTGATTAATTAGAGGTCATTCTCTTTCACAGATATAAAAGAACTCCGTTATCTTTTGGGTTTTATGGAAGGCAGGACTATATGAATGGTCACTTAAACTATAGATTTCTAGGGACGTGATCACCTAAGCCATTGAAGTTCCAGTACAATTATTGATTGTACTGCTCATGTATTTTCCATTTTCACGGCTGGGCCTTTCATTTTCTTTGGTATCTAGCTGAAATATTCCGCATCTCAATTCTTACTGTATAGACCCAAAGACCTCTTTGTCAGCATATGGATTTACTGTTTTCAGCCCTAAATGTATTTCTTGGTTCTTGAGGGACAAATATGAATGATAATTTCATTTTAGCTAATGAATCTTAATTACCCATTTCTTAATGATCGTTTTTAAATGATGTCATCATCGCAGCCTGTCTTTCCCATGCAGTGCGGGTTATCTGGACTATACATTTTTCTTCGTCCAGCTTTAGTTTGGCTGTCTCACAACTAGATAGGAAATTTTTGTGACATGTCTATATTGTGTTTCTTAATCTTTAATACCTCAGTGTATCTGCCATCCTAATGACAAATATTGTTCTCTTAAGTAACCACAGTAAAGTAGATTCAGGAATTTAGTATGATGTAATACTTTTTATCTAATGTGTAGAGCAGTAGTATAAGGTTCATATACTGCCTTTAGTTGTCAAGTTTTCCGAAGTAACTTTAATCTCTGACGTGTATAATATTTTTAAAAATATAGATTAGTTAGTAAGTGTGTTTTTCTTAGGAGACTCAGAACATTCATACACTTAAAATCCTGCACTGGGGAATCACAAGGTCTACTTTGTTCCCTGGTCATTCTCATCACCTGGGTCAAGTGTCATCTTCTTGGAATGCTCACTCTTGTTTCTTGTTGATTGTAAAGGAAACACAAAGAGCTTATAAATCCTGTGCTTCTCCAGTTTACTCCCAGCATCTTAAAGGATCTATTATAAAGTATTTTTGATAAAATTGGCTGCCAGAAACATGGAACTAGATTTCTAATTTTTAAAAAGTGCCATTTTTTCCATCTGTTTCAGGTCAGGAACTGTGTGTCTAGATGTAATTAATCAAACTTGGACAGCTCTCTATGGTGAGTTTGGCCATGGAATGTTATTTGGAGATACTGAGATGCCATTGCCTCAAAAGAATGTTGTTTGGCTTTTCTTCAGTTGTGTTGTGTTGGGAATGGGAAAGAATTTTGAGGGGCTGAGTGGGAAGGTTTGCTTGATGGGGGAAAAAATGGGGTGAACAGCGGGGCTAGGGAGATCGCGCAGTGGGTAAAAGCACGTATCACACAAACACGAGGACTGGAGTCTGGATCCCAGGTGAGCATGGGCCCTTGAAGGAGTTCCCCGTGCAAGCCGGCTAGGGAGATGAGCCATATCAGGAGCCTCTGGCTTAATTGAGGGACCCTGCCTCCGTGAATAAAGTAGAAAGAACACATAGGCACATTATACACAGACAACCGTGAAAATGGAAAAAGAAACAGACTTTTTTTTCCTCTGAAGTACAAGCTTCAGTTTAGTAATGCAAATTTAAAATAATTTAATGAAGGGCTGAAGAGATGGTTAACAAGGCACTCCTGTGTAGGACCTGACTTCATGTCCTGCACCTGTGTCAAGCTGCTAGCAATTACCTATAACTTCAGCTTTGGGGGGGTCTGATGCCTCTGGCCTCAGGTACCTGTGTTCATGTGAATATACTGCCCACCTTCCACAGACAGACATAATTTTAAGCATTTTTAAAATCTTTAAAACATAAAGATTCTGTGGGCCAGGAATGGTAATTTCAGTACTCAGGAAGCCAGAGCAGGAAGACATTTGAGGGCTTTCATTGTTGGCTGTGTGGAAAGACTGGCTGGAAGATTAAAAACAAAAAGAACCAAATCAGTTTGTAAGATTCTGAACTAAACATACAATAATACATATGTATAAATAAATAAATACAAATACACAAATGTTGGTTGTTTTAATTTTAATGAGTATATCCTGAAACTTGTGTAGTTTTAGAGAAAATCCCTTAGCAAGGTGGCTCCAGGATGAGGTGAGTACCGAAGTGAGCAGGTGCTGCAGGGACCACTTAGCCATCCTTCAGTTCTGAAAGTGTGACCATCCATTGTAACAAACCAGCCAATGACTGAGTCAGTTCTTCAGGATACGATGCTGAATGTCATCTGCTAGGGGATTAAAAACAATTAAAAGTCTGTTGAAAATGAACCAGTGATTCTAAACAACGTAAATGTTTTTACTTTTGGTCACAAGTCCGAATCCACAGACTTGGTAGACATTCCCCTCTCTGGTGTCCCACCCCTGAACTTCTCCTGCACTGTTTCTGCTGTTCGTAAGCTCTGAGTATGTCTGACGGGTTCTCTCCTACACCCACTTTGGTGTTGGCTGTCTGTGCCTATTAATTTTTTGTTCTGCTAGATTGTTATCTACCGTAAGGACTGTTAAGTGTGTCCAATTTGTCTCTAGGTGGGACTTTTAGCACAGTGTCTTTTGCTAAAAAGGATTGCAAGAATGACTAAATAGATCATAGTTGCTGAAGGCACATAGAAAGGAGGGAAATAGAATCGGGCAGACACAGGATCTTTGAAGTTTGAGGCCAGCCTTGTTAGAGAGACCCTGTCTCAAAAAAATTAAAGCCTTATGAGAAGACCAGGCAGGGGGAGGAGTTGGTAAGAGGAACAGGAAGGGAGAAATGTAATTATAATCTCAAAACATAATATTCTTGACCCACCCAGAGCCCGAGCCACTTTCCCAGACATCCCTGACTAGTCCGTAGATGAGCCCGCTCCCAGCATGCAGTTCACCCCTGTATCCTCCTCGTTGAGTGAACGGTTCAGGAAGGAGTTCCTCAGTAGAATTCTGTCTCTTGATCTTTATGTGGCTGACTGCTGTTTTCAGCACAAGCATTACTTTCTCAGATGCCCATCGTAGCCAGCCTGTCTAGAACCTCTTGTTTGCCCGTTTAAACCTCGTGTTTATCTTGATCTACTGGATCGTAAGCTCCATTTGAGCAGGACTTGAATTTTCTCCATCTGCAACCCCCTTTTAGCACAATAACAACTTCGAGTTTGGGGGCTTGTGTTGTTTTTTTGTTTGTTTTTTTGAGGTAGGGTCTCTATGTAGCCCTGGGTGTCCTTGAACTCACTCTGTAGACCAGGCTGGCCTCGAACTCCGACATCTGCCTGCCTCTGCCTCCCAAGTGCTGAGATTAAAGGCGTGTGTCACCGCCACCTGGCAAAGAAAAGCTTTTTAAAAATTTTCTTTATTATGTTTATGAGTGTTCTGTCTGCATGTTAATGTGTATCACACGCATGCTTAGAACCTATGGAGGCCTGAAGAATGAGTCAGATCAGCCATGTTGATGCTGAACTAACCTGGAGAGCAGTTACCACTCTTAACTACTAGCTATCTCTTTAACCCGTAGACCAAGAAAATGTTTGTGACCCTGGATATATAAACATATACAACACATACAAAAGTTAAACATTTACTGGCAACAACCACAAATAAATTTTATCTTAAAACAATTCTTTGGCATGCATATAATTTTACCATTTTTAAACATGAAAGCAAACTTCCATACTGGTTACATTAATGAATTTGTACTTAAAAATACAATTTAATTCTTTAAAAATAATTAAATATTAACTGAATTTTTGACTCCTCAAATATAGAGCATTTTGGATGTTTCTCAGAGTTGATTAATAATGGTCAATATTGGAAGAACCACCTAGATTAATATATAATACAAAATGACAGCTATGTTTAAGAACATTTCAGAAAATGTTGGAACTTCTAACGTGATACTTCCGTGTAGAAGACTGGTTGTAAAAATATTGAAAGTATTTGCTTTTGAGCAGAAAATATGCACAGTAAAGGCACCACATCTCTTACCAGTGGAGTCTCAGGTCTTGGGAGCAAGCACTCCTGGCATGGGGTAGCATGTCCACAGACACAGTGCAAAGTACACATCTGTGTTCAGAGCTAGGGCTGCATAAATTTCACAGTGCAATACAGGCAAGGACTGCTGTGATCTTGGTTTCATTATATGTTGGATTTTGAATTTTGGTTGTTGCATTTTCCAAAATGCTATGCTTTTTTCCAAAATATTTCCGTCTTTCATTCCCTCCGTCTATATGGCATCACTGTCCTCAGCTGTGAGAAGCTGAATACTAGAGGAGGGACTTGCCTTGGTCGTTTCTAAAACACACGTCTCTTAGAATAGGGAGGGCCTGCTGGACAGTACTTTTTGTTGAACTAAATCAGTGTATGACCATGTCCAGTACTGCTTTCCATAAGCTTTGGGGACCAGTGGCTTAATAAGGCAAGGCAACCAGGGGTGACCAAACCTGGTTGGGTAGGGTTTTGGTTTTGTTTTGTTTTTGTTTTTTAAAAAAAAATTCTGGCAAGCTACCTGAACTACTTGATGTAATGATGTGTTTCCTTAAACTGTATTCACATTTTAGAAGTATACATAGGAAAATACTCCAGCCTGGTTTCAGTTACACTCAAGTGAGTTAGATTCAATCTCACCGACTTTTGTACAACTGGCCAGCAAATCTTTCTCTGACTCTCAAGGAGCTCATGTCTCCAAAAGTTAACACGGATTTATTGATTATAATTTGTGTGACTCAGACAAAGTGACAGTTTTTGTTTTTCAGTTGTGTGCAAGCTATCACCACCCCTTATCCCACAGAGAAAAACACTTGCTAGCTAGCACCACACATACATATCCCTACAACCCTGGAGCACCACCAGCCTACTTGTTAAACGTTTGTAGATTCATCTGCTCTGAATGTCTGATCAGTGTGTGCCTGCTGGTGACAGGCTCTTTTCAGCCTGCATATAGTCTTAGAAGGCTTGTAGTATGTATCAAATTCTTTTCCTGACTGAGCAGTCTCTTAGCACATTTTACTGATCTGTTTGTCAGACGACCATTTGAGTAGTGCTTTGGTAACTGTGTACAAATGAAACTTTGTTAAAAATTTGTTTTATGTGCATGAGTATTTGTCCTACATGTGTGTCTCTGCACTGTGTGTGCAGTACCTGCAGAGGCCAGAAGAGTCCGATCTCCTGGAGCTGGAGTTAACAGACAGTTGTGAGCCACCCTGTGGATGCTGGAAACAGCCTGTGTCCTCAAGAAGAGCAGTCAGTGCTCTAACCTCTAAGCTGTCTCTCCAGCCCCTCGGTACAGATTTTCATGTGGCATGTTCATTCATTTCTCTTTAGTGTTGAGGAGTTAACAAACTTATTTGCAAAGTGCTGCACCATTTTTAAATTTTTGTCAGAAGGTCTAACTAAGATTGTCAGAAAAGATTGAAGAGTAGAAGCCAGTGAGTAAAGTTTTGTCACACTTAGAAAATGTTGTGTGCATTCTTCTATTCTGTTGTAAGGCATTTAATAAGCAGTGAGTGGTCAAAAAGAGTTAAAGTCCACTTCCACAGCACTCTGAGTTTTTCTGTGTGCTGCATGCTGTGAGTGTGGCCATTCAAGCATCACAGGTAAGTGCAGGAAAAATGTACTTTGAGATCTGTCTAGTCAAAGGTACAGTGAGCATGAGGAAGATTGTTTGACATTTTGCTTCTAAACAACAAGGTATTTCTTTAGAAATTTCATCATACGCCAGATATTGGTAGAGTTAGTTCAGGTGCCCAAGAAGTTTTTGTGGGAATGAAGATTTATCTGATTTTGAGAACTGAACTGTTCCTGGAGACTCAAAGCCTGAGCATTGAAGGGTTAGCACGCAGTTGTGAGTTCTGAATCACTGTCCCATGTCCTGCAGTAGTTTGTAGGAGTCTTAATTTGGTGGAGTTTGGCCAGGCATGATACCACATGCTTTAATCAAAGCACTTGTGAGGCAGGGGCAGGCGGATCTTTGAGTTTGGGGCTTGCTGGACTACAAAGTTAAGTTCGGCCAAGGCTGTTACACAGAGAAACCTTGTCTTAAAAAGACACACACACATAAGAGAGAGGAGAGACAGACAGACAGACAAGACAGACAGACAGACAGACAGACAGACAGACATAGTTGAAAAGCTCCAAAACATACATTTCAAATATATAACTAAATAACTGGAGCTGGGGAGATAGCTCAGAAGTTAAGAGCACTGGCTGTTATTCCAGAGGATCTGAGTTCAATTCCCAGCACTCACAATGGCAGCCCACAGCTGTTTCTAACTCCAGAGGATCCTTATACCCTAGCACAGACACACAGGCACAAATACACAGGAAAAAAAAAAGTAATTTTTTAAAATAAAAAAAAAGACTAAATAACTAATCAAAGAAAGTTGGCCTAACATAAATATTCAACTGAAAGCATAAGGCTTAGCATGGCCCCCAAAACTTGTTGCAACACCTACTCTGTATTCCATGGAGAAGGATGGGCCAGAAACTCTGTTTCCTGCTGTTAATGGGGCTGTGGGCATGTGCTGTGCAGTGGACACAAGTGTGTTTAGAATAATAATTCGAACTCAAGGTTCCAGGTCTGTGCCTACCATAGCATGTTCATTCTAACAGTAAATTTAGTCCTTCATCCTTGCCAAATAAAGCCAATTTCTGTTTGCCCATCTAACTGGCACGTTGCTTCAGTTCTCTACTGTTGTCTCTGCCAAGTGCACCTGCAGCTTGTTCCTCACAAGTTCTTACTTGGTGTGACCATAATTTAATCAAGTAATTTTATATTGCTTGGAATTTCTAGAGAACTAATTGTAGTGGGTAATATGGTTGCTTGTGTAAAGATGATGTCGTCAGTACGAAGTTCTCTGGCATTTATCTAGCAGTTAACTGTGACACTCTACGACATTGAGAGAAAATAGCAGATGACAGAAACTGATCCACTCTGGCTTATAGCATGACAGAATCTTTTCTTCCATTCCTTCCTGCTCTTGTAGACATCAGTGATGAAAGCACTGGAAAACTTAAACTGCAGCCAAGGGGATCTGGGTTTCAGCGTTGAAGACAAATGTAATTTAAGAATTGGTGGAAGCTGGGGAGAGATGGGGCTCACCAGTTAACTTAGTGCTCTTCCAGAAGTTGTTTCCCAGTATCCACAGCAGAAGGCTCACAACCACCTGTAGGCCCAGTTCCAAGTCTGTGCTGGGTTTTGTTTACTTGTTTGTTTTGAGAGGGAAGCAGCTTAAATGACCTGGAGTCATCAAGAACCTTAAAATGTTAACATGAGATTAGCTTATAGGTGTTTTGCTGTTGGTTTGGCTTGACTTTTCAAGACAGGTTTCTCTATGAAACTCCAGGTACTTGCTCTGTGCCTCTGTCTGCTTCCTGAGGGCCAGGATTAAAGGCGTACACCACCACCTGGCAGGAATGATGATTGATAGTGCGTAATTCCAGCAGAGGCAGATGAATCTATTCGAGTTTGAGACCAGCCTGGCTACAGAGTAGTAAGTTCCAGGACAGCCAGAGCTACACAGAGAAACACAATCTGAAAGAAAAAAATTTTTTAAAGATATTTTTTGTTCATGTATATTCTTGTGTGTCTTTATATATGCAAAAACATGTGCATGCACGTATCCAATGAAGCTGGAAGAAATGACGTCACTTCCCCTGGAGCTGGAGTTACAGGAAATTGTGAGCCAGGCAGTATGGACATTGGGAACTAAGCTACTACAGAGACTACTCTTAACCACTGAGCCATGCCTCCGGGCCCCAGTATTGATGTGTACTTTTTAAATTCTCCTTCTGTTTCTTAGTTTTTAAATTTTTCTTTGAAACACTTTTTTATTTTATTAAATAATATTTCTTTTTGTAGTTGCTATATCAGCCCTAGGACTCCTATATCACACTCCTAGGACTGAGGCAAATTCAGTCTTGTGTGAGTTTGACCCCTGTACCCTTCATTGTATTGATCTCTGGTGAATTGTATTATGGATCAGATTGTGGACAAGTGAGGTGAAAGACTACTTTATTTAATTAAAAAAAGGGGGGAGGGCAATTTACAGTTCTTTTTTTTTCTTTTCTTTTTCCTTTTTTTGAGGGTTTTTTTTTTTTTTTTTTTTTTTTTTTAGACAAGGTTTCTCTGTATAGCCTTGACTGTCCTGGAACTCACTCTGTAGACCAGGCTAGCCTCAAACTCAGAAATCCGCCTGCCTCTGCCTCCCAAGTGCTGGGATTAAAGGCGTGCCGGCCAATTTACAGTTCTTATCCTTGATTGCTAACCAAGCCGGCTAACACTGGAAGAAGGTGGAGACAGGAAGGAAGAACCAATATTCAAGGTTCTTTCCTTTGTTTGGAGCAAGCACTTTAGCAGAGGTCCTTAGAAGTGGTAGGTGGATCTCTTCCTGGGATACAAGCAAGCCCCTCGCTCTGAGACTGGCAGTCTGCAGCACCTGTAGACACAGCCTGACTCCCCAACCACGGCTGTGCTGCAGACATGGAGAGTTTGCCTCATCATATATTCACTCATCAACACAGGCAGCATGATAAAAAAGTCCATTTACCACGTAACCTCTGTGAGCCTCTTTTTTTTTTTTTTTTTTTTTTTTTTTTAAGACATATTTATTTTATATATGTGACTACACTGCTGCTCTCTTCAGACACACCAGAAGAGAGGACATCAAATCCCATTTCAGATGGTTTTGCTAAAAGTCCTGTGGAAGTCTAGGAATGACAAGCTTTGCCCCACTGAAACCACAATTAGCCATCATTTCAGGGACTTTGACTTGTAAATTCTCTACTTTTTAGATGTTAAACCACCATGTGGTTGCTGGGAATTGAACTCAGGACCTGTGGAAAAGAGCAGTCAGTGTTTTTAACCTCTGAGCCATCTCTCCAGCCCCAGCCTCCATGTCCCTTTATTTGTGGAGTGGACTTGGTGACCACTTCTGGTCAAAGTGAAGTGCTCAGCAAAGCTCAAAATGTGTCTGGCCAAACGGGATGTGGTGGCCCACGCCTATAATTCCAGCCTCTGGGGGGGTTGGGGGGGGGGTGAGGGGGAAAGGCAAAAGGCTTGAGAGTTTAGGCCAGCTTGGAGTACATGCAAGGTTTTGGCTTGTGGTTCCTGATCTGTATTGATCTGCCACTGTCTTCTGTCACTCTGTCTTCCCTCTTAGAACTGTTGCTGATTCCCCTGCTTGGGCATTGTGGTTGCAGAACTCTTTTTTTTTTTTTTTTTTTTTTTTAATCTCGTATATGTATGTGAGTATGTGTAAGTTCAAGTAGCCCCAGAGATGTTTCATCCCCTGAGCTGGAGTAACAGGCAGTCATGAGCTACCTGATGTTGGTGCTCCTGACTCGGGTCCTCTGCAAGAACAGTGCGAACTCTTGACGGCTGAGCCACCCTTCCTTCTCTTAATGTATTTACTGTTTGGCATTTTTAACCCGTTGTCTGTCTGGGGTTTCGTTATTTTGTTTTGTTTTTGTTTTTTGAGACGTTCTTCCTGTGTAGCCTTGGCTTCCTGGAACTCATAGTGTTCCAGTGCTGATCTCAAACTCACAGAGATCCTCCTGCCTCTGTGTTCTCCGTGCTAAGATCAAAGGTATGCACAACACTTAACACCGTTGTCATACTTAATTCATTCTCTCCATAGTTAAATTGGGAATGCAAAGAAAGAACAAATTTTTTTCTGGTCTTGTTTTTTGGTCTTTGGCTTGGTTTGTGGTTGTTTTGTGGCTGGGAAATAGGTCTCATTGCATAGTCCAGCTGTCTCACACACTGCACATCCCTTGTGCCTAGATTACAGGAAGGTACCACTGAGTCCCAGCATACTTTGCATGTTTTATTATATACACCACCCAAATGCTAGGTTCACAGGTGTGCTGTGCTGCACCTGTGTTCTGTGTGGGGTGCTGGGGTCAAACCCAGGGTTTTGTGCATGCTAGGCAAGCACTACCAGTTGAGCCACATTCCCAGACCCTAAACATGTCTTTTAAAGATATTGTTAGCTGGTCATGGTGCTAACATCTAAAAGACCAAGGGAGGAGAATCACCACATGTTTGAGGATGTTGCTTCTAGATTTTAAAAATTGGTGATGAAATTCTTAGGAAAAATTGTTTTATTTGCCCTTTTGTTTAAAACGTTTAGCGCAGGGATCCTGTTGTGAGACAGGATCTGGTCTACAGAGTAAGTTTCAGGACAGCCAGGACTACACAGAGAAACCCTGTCTCGAAAAAGGAATTTCAGTAGCTTGGAATGGAATAGATTATTGGGACGTAATGTGTAATAATGGTGTGTGTTTCTCAGTTTGGGAAGTGGAGTGAACTTAAATCAGGAAAATGGGGCTGTGGACATACCAGTCTATCGTAAGATCTTAACAATTTGAACTCTCAACAATTGCAAAAAAGGGGGGAGGGGATAAAGGTTGAGAAAATTGCCCTTCAAAGAGAATGTTGTGCACATGCTCGTGGCTGCTGGAGTTGACGTTTTAAGTGTAGTTGGTGTTGGTGTTAGCGTGGAGCACACCTCTGGAAAATCATCTCCACTGTAGCTTAGTGTTTAAGCTGGTAAGCAAGACAGGGAGAAGGGGGTCTGTGGTTAAGAGTGCTTGATGCTCTGGTAGGAAACCTACCTGTAGTCTCCGGCACCCTTTGGCCTTGGTGGGCATTTGCATGCACATGACGCACACACAGTGATGCAGCCTAAAGTACATTGGTGTAAGTAAAAGCAGTATTTGTAGAGAGAGTATTCTTGACTACTGAATTCTAGTTAATTAGGTGAAATTGCATGTTCCCATGCATGAAGTGGGTTTTTTTTTGTTTGTTTCAGATCTTACCAATATATTTGAGTCCTTTCTGCCCCAGTTGCTGGCCTATCCTAACCCCATAGATCCTCTCAATGGTGACGCTGCAGCCATGTACCTCCATCGACCAGAAGAATACAAGCAAAAAATTAAAGGTAAGAGGGCTTGTACTTTTAGTTGGCCATTTAGAGTGTTTTGTTATGTTTGAGATAGGGTTTCTCTGTGTAGCCTTAGCTGTCTTGGAACTCAAGAGATCTTCCTACTTCTGATTCCTCAGTGCTGGGAGTAAAAGTGTGCACCACCACTGAGTCAAAGCCTCCTTAAGCGACTCCGTTCCTTGTAGATTTTTCTCTAGTCTGAGAAGAGACTGCAGTGGCCTGGCCTCACTGCCCCCCTCTTAGGGTGCAGAGCCCATGTTCCCACACTTAGGTCTACTTGCACAAGGCTGGGTATAGGACACCTAAGGCTTTTGTTGAATCAGCTTACCTTTTCTTTCTCTTCAGTGTGTTATGTGGGTTGGCTAGAGCCACCCCTGCCTGTAAAAAGTGCAGGTGCATAAAACACCACACAAAAGCCAGAGACTGGGGTGTGGCAGTGTCTGCTCCTTGTGCTTAGATGCAGGCACTAGGTTCCCTCGAGTTAGGTAATGATGTGCTCATCTACTCGGGATGCAGAGCATCGGGAGCCTCCGTGCGGTCAGAATCCACTTGCCCACAGTAGCAGTAAAGGAACATTAGGAATACGTAGGCTTCCTGTTGAGTTGTGCAAGGCTTAAGTCAGACAGCAACACTGGGGACCATGTGTTGAGTAGTGGTTTCCTTCTGTTTGTTTTCTCCTGTCCCCAAGTCTCTATGGAGTATTTTTGAGTATTTTTGTTTAAATAAAGTAGAATTATTTATTTTTACAGGTCTCAAGTACTTTGCAAATTAATAAACTAATTTAATATAGCACAGTAATGCACATAGCCAAAAAACACCATGTAGTCCAAGAAAAATGTAATTTCAACCAGATAAGATTTTGTTGGAGAGCTGGGCAGTGGTGGTGCACGCCTTTAATCCCAGCACTTGGGAGGCAGAGACAGGCGGATTTCTGAGTTCAAGGCCAGCCTGGTCTACAGAGTGAGTTCCAGGACAGCCAGGACTACACAGAGGAAACCCTGTCTCGAAAAACAAAAAAAAAAAAAAAAAGATTTTGTTGGAAAGCTATGCTAAAATTTTGAAATTGCCTTCACTTACCAATGTCTGTAAACCATGGGTATCTTCATACAAAAAATACTTCCATAGTTCTCACACCCGTTATGCCTTAGCAATATAGTGTTACCCTGACTATACTATAGGTTCACCCTGGTTCTGCTTACCAAAGAAACCAGGCCCGTGTTCATCTTAGGGTAGCTAGCTACTTCTGCCTCAGGACCCCTAACTTCCTGTTACTGAGAGTCAGTTTGCAATCCTTGGTAGTCTGAGGTGGCTGTGGCTGTTGAGCCCGAGCTCAGCCCCGCTTTCTGTTGTACTTTGTATACTAACTCCATCTTCCCTATGCCATTCAGGAAATGAGCGCCGCCTTATTTCTCAGACTCATCCCCTCACCACCTTGTTCGTTTGCTCCTTTTGCTCCTGGGATCCATTTCTGAAGCCCTGGTCTGCTCCTGTGGCCTCCAGGGACTTGGGCTTCTGCTTTTTGCCGTGAAACCACACTACTGTTTCCCTTCTCACTTCCTCCTCCTCTGTGAACACTTTTCAGGCCCCATTCCTGGACCTCACTACAGCTCTGCTGTTTCCTTCCACTCTGAATGGATCTCATTCCATTCTCTGATGACCAATTCATGCTTTTACCCCAACTCTCCCCTGAGTTCCTTATTCATGGCTTTAGGTAGCCCTCTAGGTATATAGACTCAGAGTGGGTATGTCTAGGCCTGACCCTTCTCCCAGGTTATCTTTGCAGTGGTAGTCACAGCTTGGCATACTTCATCACAGAAGAGTCATAAATACTTCCCTCCCCTAGGTGTTAGTTAGCATTTAGGTCTACGTGGTGCTGTTCAGGAATGCAGCTGTGCCTCGCAGGGGTTGCTAGAGAGATAATGTCTCAACAGCTAAGGATGCACATTACTCTTCCAGAGTGACTATGTCACTGTTCCGTTGCTGTAAGGAAAGACCAGTGACATAACTCCTCCAATAAGGCCATGTTTCGGGAAATCAGGACCAGTGGGGAGTTTTCATCTCGGCATACTCTCTAACCTGGAGCTCCCAAACTCTCTCTACCCAGCTCTCTAAGTTCCCACTGGCAGTTGTGGTGCACATCAGGCAAACCCACGCTTTGCCACTGTACCTTTCTCTCTGGAACCCAATCAAGCTGCCGCACACAAACTTAGTTTAGAAACAGTGGTAACTCAATCTCTGGGCACAGCAACTAGAATGTGAGCCATATTAAATCTAAATCCTCCAGTGGTGAATCCTGGTAGATTCGCCATATAAGCCAAGAGACACTAGTAGCTATATCTTGCCCAATTGCTATCTTGCCCCAAAAGGACCCTCTCTCTCCTGCTTCCTCTCTTCCCCTATCCAACCCAGAAGTCCTGCCTACTCACCCAGCGATTGGCTCCTTTATTCATTAGGGGATGGTTCACAAGTCACCTGAGTACGCAGCCCTCCCAGGAGAGCAGAATTAATATCAAAATACAAAGAGTACAGGGCCATCCACAACAAGGCCACACCTTCTGATCCTTCCCAAACCGGTTCAATAACTGGGGGGCCAAGTATTCAAATAGATGAGCCTATAGGGGACATTCTATGTACCTTTCTGTACCTTTCAATGCACCACACAGATGATTTAAGTTCAGTTCTCAGCACGAGTGCCCACAGGTCACTGCTGCCTGGAATTTCAGCTTTAGAGAATCCAATGTCTCTGGTCCCCTAGGGTACCCCACACACGCGCCCATATCTACATCAGTAAATATAAAAAGAAATCTTTTGTAAAATGCGGGTGTAAGCCGGGCGATGGTGGCGTACGCTTTTAATCCCAGCACTTTGGAGGCAGAGGCAGGCAGATTTCTGATTTCGAGGCCAGCCTGGTCTACAGAGTGAGTTCCAGGACAGCCAGGGCTACGCATAGAAACCCTGTCTTGAAAAACCAAAAAAAAAAAAAGAAAAGAAAAATTCGGGTGTAAAGACAAGGTTGAGTGCTAAGCAGCCTGTGGGTGGACATGATGGGGACCCTGGCACTGTCTAAAGACAGGTAACTCCCCTGATCAAAACCTTTGCTAGTAAGCCAGCATTCAGGATGTAGAGGCAGGCGCATCTCCAGTGAGAGGCCGGCCAGGGCTGCATAGAAGACCCTGTTGTAGGCAGTCTGCTGCTTTGTATGCTCTTGTCTTTCCTACCCCCACACTAGACAGAGAGGGGAGGGAGGGAGGGAGGGAGGGAGCGAGCGAGCGAGCGCGCATGTGCCGATCCCCGAATCTTAATTTCTGTCTCTTTGACCTACGACTACTAACAAAATGCAACTGACCCACTGAACAACCAACAACCTCCAGTTGGGGCTCTAACATTTATATATTCTCCAGAAGTTTCCAGAATTCCAAAATCACACAATTGCAGAAACTGTCTGGGAAAACCATGCCTCTGTTAGAGCATGAGGCAAATTACAACTGCTGCAGTCAGTTTGAAGCAGCCCCACATCCCCACACCAGGGATTAAAACAAAAGAATACACACACACACACACACACACACACACACACACACACGTACATATTGTTGTTGTTCTGTTTTTAAAGAAACCAAAATTCCAGAATTTTCACTACACCTTGCCTCGATAAACCAAACAAAACCACCTTTGCTAGTGGGACTAGAGAGATAGTCAGTCATTAAAATACTTGCCTCATTAGCGTGAGTAGGGAAACAGGAGGATCCTTGGAGCTGCTAGAAGGTGGAGAACAAACAGGGGGCCTAACACCAACCTCTGGCCTCCATGCCAATGCAGGTTTGCACACACTGTGTTGGGGCATCAGCTTGCCAAGGATCTTCAGTACTGAGGTACTCTACCTCTTTTCCTGAATTGGGTCACACTGTGACGGTCTAGTTAGTATGAAAAACTAGCCTGTAGAGCAGGTGCTCCCAACCTTCCTAATTCTGAGACCTTTAATACAGCTCCTCGTGTTGTGGTGCCCGCCAACCATAACATTATTTCACTGCTACTTTATAACCATAATTTTGCTACGTTTATGAGTTTTAATGTACATATCTGATGTTCAGGGTATCTGATTTACAACCCTGGTCAGAATTTCTTGATTAACATGTACCCACCAAGATCTCAACATTCTGCCCCATTTTCTCCAGAGTTTTACTTCTGTTACCATTTGTCCCTTTTGAAATTTTTATTGATTGATTGATTGATTGAGGCATGGTTTTGTAGGGCCTTGGCTGTCTTGGAACTGGCTCTGTAGACTAAGCCAGCTGTGAACTCACATAGATCCGCCTGCCTCTACCTCCCAAGTGCTGGGAGGGTGTACCTGCCTGGCATATGCACATATCTAGCATATGCACACCCTGGGTTTGGTCCCGGTACTACACATGAACTAGATATGGTGTCACGTGCGTAGGGGTTTGAGTCAGGCAGGTCAGAAGGACAGAGTTATCCATAGCTGTGTAGAGATTTTTGAAGCTAGCCTGGACTATATGAGACTGATTTTTTTTTTAAGTTACTGTTCAGTTTTCACAGCCTAACCACATAGTTTTGGTGACACTAAAACTTTAAATGTCCCCTTTGTACGGAGTTGACAGTGTGGGAGCTAAAGTCTCTCTAAGCCCTCATCCAGCTCCATCGAGTTGCAGCTTCTGCCTTGTGTCTGTTTAATTCTCTCCGACAGTGGCCTTGTTTGTAATGTCTTGGCCTTCTGAAAAGCCTTCTCCTCAAATGCTTTCTAGATGTTTGCTTGTTTGTTTGTTAATATCTTAAAAGGTGTAACAACTTCTGTGAAGGGAAAGTAGATTAGCCAAGAGTCAGAAATAAAATCCCTGGGCAGGAGAAATGGCTCAGTAGCTAGCAGCAGTTGGTGCTCTTTCAAAAACCCCAGGTTAAGTTTCCAGCCAGCCATAGGGTAACCCGTGTCTGTAACTCCTCCAGCACCTGTGCACACATATACACATAATTTAATATGTTTCTTATTCTAAAAAGTGTGTTTTTAACCAGGTGGTATAAACCTATAATCTCAGCATTTGAGAAAGGTCAGAAGTTCTAATCTAATCATCCTTGGCCTCGAGTTAGAACCAGCCAAAAAGACAAAAAATCTCAGCTACATCTGTTATGGTTTTAAGGGCTCTAAGTCTCAGGTCTCAAAGCTTTGTTCAAAAAGAAAGTCTATCCTCTCAGAACTTGTGTACAAATGGCAGGAGGCTCATGGCAAGTTAAGTGAGTACACTGTTGCTGTCCTCAGACACACCAGAAGAGGAAATCCCATTAGATGGCTGTGAGCCACCATGTGGTTGCTGGGAATTGAACTTAGGACCTCTGGAAGAGCAGACAGTACTCCCAATCACTGAGCCATTTCTCCAGCCTCCCTCATGGCGAGTTTTAAGTTAGTCTGGTACACAGCGGGTTCCAGGCCAGCCAAGAATACACTACTGTCTCACAAAGCAAAACTGAAGGAAAAAGGGAAATGTTCCTGCCTAGATGCCGTGCTGTCTGGTCAGCATTGGCAGGCCTGTGTGGTCTTGCCTGCCTCCTTACAGCAGTAGTCAGCAGCACCACCAGAAGAGACACAGCATGAGGATATGAGGGGCCGTGTGCACAGCTTGTGTCTTGATGGGATTCCCACCACTGCCCTTCCGTAGTATGTGCTGGCAAGTTACTTACAGAGTGTACTTTAGGAGCAAATGTGTTGTTATTCAGCACTTAAGTTCTTGTCGCCCGGCACTTTGGCTCTTGAAGCATAACTTGAGGTGATAGTGAGTGCATGGAAGAGCCTGAGCCTCCACATGGCCGCCTGCTCCTGAGAAGCAGACTGAGACCATTGCTTTCGAATTCAGTGGGTAGGATCATCGAGCTGTGATTGATTACGCAGTGGCAGATCCTTGAGGGGTGGGGTGGGATGGCCAATAAATCACTGTGGAAGCATTACTGAACCTTTGCCCTTCCAACCTGGTCACTTCCTCTTTGGAAGCCGCCTTGGCTTTTCATCGTCATGGCACTGGGATAGCGGTGAGTTTGTACCTTGGGGGTCATTGAGCTCACACCTGTGTTTTCTTCACCCACCCTCCCCCGTGCAGAGTACATCCAGAAGTATGCGACAGAGGAGGCCCTGAAGGAACAGGAGGAGGGCACTGGCGACAGCTCGTCGGAGAGTTCTATGTCTGACTTCTCAGAAGATGAGGCCCAGGACATGGAGTTGTAGTAGAGAAGGCATCTGCTTTTCAGAAAGACTATTATTTCCTAACCATGAGAAGCAGACTCTAATATTCATATTTAAACAAAGCAATTTTTTTTATTACTAAACAAGGTTTTTATGAATAATAGCATTGATATATATATATTATATATCACCCTTTAGATCTTGATTTCTTGGTCATTTCTCAACCTGAGGTGCATAGCATATTCCCACATTCCATTTTGGTAGCAATATGCGGTCCGAATGCATGCATTCATAAGTCCATTGGCCAAGTCAGCCTGTGTGCTACTGAACTGTCAAGAGATTGCCGATCTGATAGGTAAACATGAGAAAAACAGGAAAAGGTTGCTTCTTTTTATTGATGGTTCCAAAGAAACAAACCAAATCTACCAGCTCTTGGATGAAGGAAGAACAGTGCTTTTCCAGAGTGGGAAGGGTTGGGATGCGTGCTGTGACGGCCTGTGAAGCCATTCTGTCCTTGTCAGCTGCTCCCTCATTCTCAGTGGCTATTGGCAAAGAGCAGCATGAGACAGAGTTGAGTGAGAGTTGAGACTTAGGGCTTTTGGTTTTTTTTGACTCAGATTTAAGTGCATTTTTTCTAGGTAGATTCCTGCCCTCCATGCTACCAGACCTGCAGCCACATTGGTTTTTCCTTGGAGAACATTTGGGAAGCATTTTCTGAACCCATTTCCTTTTGGGGATGCACAGCTTGTCATCCAGCAGAGTTTTTTGAGAGGACAGGACTGGAGGAGAAAAGTGACTGGAAGACGCAGAGTGACATCTGACCCTGGCCTGGGCCTGTTGGAGACCATTGCCCTGGGCTGAGCTATGAAACTGGAAGCAGTTTGGTTTGGTTTTTTGGTTTTCTTTTTTCTTTTTCTTTTTTTTTTTTTTTTTTTAATTTTAATTTTTTTTATTTGTGTGAATTGTACTTAGACAGGTTACAGATTTAATTTTCACCTACCAAGAGACAGTTTCCTCCCTGGACAAGGCGCTCAGTGGATCATCAGATGGAGGAAGACTGGCCTCATCGCTTGAGCTCCTGCGTGACCCTTGTACTCCAGCCTTAGCTCTCCTCCTGGAAGCTGCCAGCTGCTTATGGGAGTTGGGTAGTGTGGGTATTTGAGACTCAAAACATCCTAAATTTGGAATGGGTAACAGTTGAAACAAATGGAAGTTTTTGTCCCAAAGTGGCTCGAGGTGGCAAAGAGCCACTTTGATGAATTGTTACAGAGGCAGATTGAGGGGACAACACTTTCTCCCTCTGAGGTAACAGCCAGTCAGACAGCTGGAAGTGCCTGGCCCGCTGCCACCAGCTAACTGCCATCAGAGTGCCCAGCAGTTTCAGACCTGACTCTGGAGGGGATTTGGAGACAGTTTAGATAGCAGCTCTACTCTGTATTCTTTTTGCAGAAACCAGAACAGTAGAAGTAGCCAATCATAAGACCCTCTGAAGACATTTTGAATGTCCCACTGGACTAACCTTTCTTTTGATGTGTGTTTTTAGTTTAGAAGTGCTATATTCCACAAGGGTTAAGTCAATGAGGTTGGAAAACACCTATCTTTTTTTTTTTTTTAATTCAAAAAGCACAATCAGTCTTTCCTTTGAAAATCTATATAAAGTACAACTTTTAGCATGATTATTTTCCTAAATAAAAAGACAAATAATTTACTTTATGTTAATTACGGGCACGAAGCAAAAGGTTTCTTGGGGAAGATGCAGTTCTGTGGTGCTGGGTTGGCTCACCGTGTGTCCTGGCGCCCTGGCGTGGTAAGGTGGCTTTAGCCGTCTGCCCTGTAACTGCTGCCCTGGGCCGTCTCCACTGTTGTAGTTAGGAGGGTTTCTGCTGGCACTTGCAGCTTGCTTCCCTGCAGATCAGCCCTTTGCTCATGCTGTAGCCTACATGTGGGTGCTACCTAGGACAGGCTTGGACTGCTGGGTGGTGATTGTGAGTTCAGACAATAAAAAAAAAAATGTATTTTTTTCAATACTGTATAAAAATAGTATTCTGATTACCTCCCCCTCAATAAAAAAAAAGTCCAGATAATTGCTTTCGATATTGATGGAAAAAAATACAAAACAAACCCAACAAAACAGCCAAGTTTGGGGAACGGGTGTGAGCAGCTCCGGCTCTCGACCCTCCCCGGAACCCACTTTGCTCCAATGAAGAGACACCATTCCTTCCCGTGCCTCTGCACGACATGAGTGCAGTGTGTGTTCGTCCAGACATATGGTGAGCTGTCACTGGGCTCTGCAGCACTGGAGTTTTTGTGGTACCAATTCTGGTTCTGTGCATGTTGCAGCTCTTTGGGCCTTGACTCTGTTAGAAAGTATGCAAGCTTTCTGGCCCTTCCGTGCTCCTAGTTTCTAGATGATCATACCTAATTGCAAAGGACCAGAGAGAAAGCCCGGCTGTGGCTGAGGACTGGTCTCTGTAGTAAATAGACAAGAGCTGAGGCAGGGCTGCTTTAACACCAAGCCCCTGTGCAGCTGTGGCTGCCATCTGCCCACCCTGGAGCTGCTGCTGCCGCCATCTGCCCACCCTTTAGCTACTGTTTTTTGAGGTCCTGCCTTGTGCTTTACGAGTGGAAGCCATCCTTTGCCCCTTTGATGGCGAGCTCTTGCCAAACACCGACAAGCAGAGTGGCTGCAGCATGGCAGCACAAACCTGCCACGTTCCTGTGCCCCTGGAAACCCAGCTCCGGGCCAGTGGGCTGTGTTCCGTGGTTGCCAACCTAGACCCTGGCATTTGAATTTCTTTGTCAGCAGTCTCCGCCCTCTTGAGAGTGCCGAGCAGTTTCAACAAGCATTTCTATTATCAAGTTCTCAGAATTGCAGCATCTCTCCAGCACTAATGTGTTTTGTCCGCTTCAAACGCTGTCTAATTGCCAACCGGCTGATCTAGGCTCCTGAGGAATATCCCTTCTCAGAGGAACTTGCCCTGAAAGAAAGGTCTCCCGGAAGTTCTAGGTGGCCTTGATACTTGCATTTTCTAGGCCACCCTTTGGGGTGGCTAAGAATCATGACAGATCCTCTGCCAGTTTCTAGTCTCTCTGGGTCAGGTTTCTGAGTACTGGCATTGGATTTTAAATGGCATGTGACCCTCCTATGTTTTAGTGATTCGGAAAAGTGAAGCCATTTGCAAAAGTTAGTTTTGTCAACTTCTAACTGGGTCACAGCCTTGCTGAGTGAAACCAACTCATTTCTGATTGGGCACAAAGAACTGCATTCTTTGGACTTTTGAATCCATGCTCATCTTCCTCTGGCCACTGATCCTTGGCCAGCTCTTTAGGAATTGGGTGGAGTGACAGCCCTTGGGGGCCATGGGTGTGCAGCTTTCCACTCACCTGAGGAGTGGCCAGGACTCTTAGTTTAGCAATTACTCGGCTGTGGGTGTGGGAAGAAATGGCCTTTAATTACTGATTGTATTTGGTACACATTGTGTGATACTTGAAGAGATAAAAGGGACTTACCAGCCCTTAATTGAAATCTAAGCTTTTTATCGCTTTCCCCTCCTCTCCCTATCTCCTCCCTTCCGCCTTCCTTGCATTGTGATGATCTAGTGGGCATGTCTGTCACCTGGACAAATGCCTCCTCTGACTATAACCTCTTAATAGTTGTGTATAATGAAAACTGTAAACTTTTTTAAATAAAATGTGTATATACCTTGGCAAATGGCTGAGCTTGATCCATCAGAGATGCCCCCCCACACACACCCAACATGTCAAAGAAAAAATCAGGCAGAGAGTGTGTCACTCTCAGGCAGCAATAACCAAAAGGCCCACCCACAGACAGATGGCTGAGGTGTGAGCATCACAGTCATCCCTGCAAAGCCTAGAGGGCTGTCGCCATCCTGTGCGAGGATGTGAGCTTGGTCTGGACTTAATGGTCAGTTTCTGGACTGGAGCCTGTGTGCCCAGTGATAACTTGGCCTTTCCTGGGGAACTGCCTCACACCAGCCTTTCAGTTCCGTTATAGCTCACATGCACCAGCCAGCCAGCAGGTGGCAATGCCATCCAGTCTTCTGAGCTATCAGAAGACCTGAGACAAGAGCTTCCTGGACTCTGTTCCAATGTTTTGTTGTTAACCAGGCATAATGATGCTGTCTCCAGCGGCCTATCTTCATAGCTGCCTGTTAAGAGAAATTTGGCAAGGGGCAGGGGGCAGGCACCAGACACCTGAAACTGTTTCTTGAATGAGGTAGGGCAACCAGGCATTCCTGAAACAGCAGTTCAGCAGGTGATCCTCACTAGCCCCTTACCCAAAGGCCTGGAAGCCAGAGCTCTGGAGTCCAGTCTCTGTAGGAGCTGGGCTACCTCAGTTCCAGCCCCTGTACCCTTCAGGTGCTTCTGGCATCAACTCCATGCAGACCTGAATCAATACCATAGCACACTATCAAAGGCTACGGTGGGATCCTCCACTTGGAGCGCTAAGATTTTAATTCAGGTTTGGAGTTTTTAGACCCAAGAGGCTTTGGGAGTTCACAGAACCCAATTTTGATTGAACAGGGAACTAGGGGTCACAGCCCCAGGAGGAATCCACAGCCCTTCCCACCAATGACCTCTGCCCACAGCAGCCCCTGGGTGTCTAAAGCTGATCCTTCTTTCCTGACGCATAGCTCCTTTTTCAGGAGAAGGGGTGTCTAAAAGTTAGTGATTTTAGAAAGTTGGAGTCCGGGCTGGAGACATGGCTCAGTGGTTAAGCGCACTGACTGCCCTTCCAAAGGTCCTGAGTTCAATTCCCAGCAACCACATGGTGGCTCACAACCATCTGTAATGGGATCAGATGCCCTCTTCTGGTGTGTCTGAAGACAGCTACAGTGTACTCCTATACATAAAAAATATTTTTGAAAGAAAGAAAGCAAGCAAGCAAGCAAGCAAGCTAGCTGGAGTCCCAGAAGTTGCACTTTACCAATGTCTCTCAGTCTGAAGGCCAACAGACCCTGGGGGTTGAGCTGCTGAAACACTGGATCTCAGGGTACCCTACCTACCAGAGAAGGAAGACAAGGTTTAGGATACCCACAATTCCTAGACCCACCAAACAGACACCAAGGTAGTTACTGTGGCTGAGGCCTTGTTTCTAGAGCTACATACAACCTCTGGGAAGGGAAAGTTATCCAACCCCTCGAGTATTTAAAGTCACCTCAAAGGAGTGTTTCCTCTAGTTCAGGGCTGTTTGCCTGTCTATGGTGATGAATATACATATACAATGTATGTATTTTTCATATATGTGTGTGTATGTATATATATGTGTGTGTGTATGTATATATACACGTGTGTGTGTGTGTGTGTGTGTGTGTGTGTGTGTGTGTGTGTGTGTACATACAATTTTTTGAGGCCATAAGAGGTGACAGGGACAAATTTGCACTTCGAGTATCCTATTGTCATGAATCAGGAGAGAGTGCTAGAAGGTAAACATGGTATGACCTTCCTAGGTGCCTGCCACCTTAGCCCACAAACAGGGCAAACAGCTCCAGTACCCTGGCAACCTGGCTCCTATTTTTGTGAAGTCCATGGGTATACATTTGAAAAGATTGGAATGATGTTTTTTTAAAGATGCCCTTCTGGGCCAGGGATGGTGGTATATACCTTTAATCCTCTGACTCAGTAAGCAAAAGCAGCTGGATCTCAGCACAGAGTAAGCTTGCTGTACATAAAAAGTTCCAGAGCCAGATCCTCTCTCAACAAAACAAAACCCAAGAAACCCTTCTGCAGACTTCAGAAGAGATCTGTGCTGGTAGCACCAGGCAATGTGTCCTGCTGTAAATGCCTTCCTCAAACCTGTGGTCCCAACTCCTTTAGGGATCAAATGACCTTTTCACAAAGGTCAGAAAACAGATATTTACCTTATGATTCCTAACAGCAAAATTAGTTGTGAAATAGTAATGAAAATAATTTTATGACTGGGGATAACCGCAAAACAAAGATTTGTATTAAAGGGTCGCGGCATTAGGAAGGTTGAGAAGCACTGCTCTGGAGAGCCCTGTATGCAAAAAGCTCTGCTGTCTTAGGGTTCCATTGTGAGCTGGGCAGTGTTGGCGCACGCCTTTAATCCCAACTTGGAAGGCACAGGCAGGTGAATTTCTGAGTTTGAGGCCAGCCTAGTCTACAGAGTGAGTTCCAGGACAGCCAGGGCTACAACGAGAAACCCTGTCTCAAAAAACAAAAAACAAAAAAAAACAAAAAACAAAAAACCAAAACTGATTGGGAAGCCACTCTCTAGAGCAGAAATAGAGAATGCCAACTCCATAGGTAATTTCAAATGTTCTATTATTGTAGGTGGCAGGACACACCTTTAATCCCAGCACTTAGGATGCAGGGTTTGAGAATAGTCAGGGCAATGTAAAGAGAGAGTCCCTGTTTCAAAAAAACAAAATCACAGAAAACAAAAGCAAAAAAACCAAGTTTCTGGTGATTACTGTTTTTTTTTTCATTTTTTATTCATTAATCATTTTATTTGTTTACATTTCAAATGTTATCCCTCTTCCAGGCCTCCTCCCCACAGCCCCCCGCCCTCCCCTTTGCCTCTAAGAGGGTGCTCCCCCACCCACTCCCACCTCATCCCTCTAGCATCCCCCTATGCTGGGGCACCAAGCCTCCACAGGACCAAGCTCCTCCCTCCCGCTGATGCCAGACAAGGCTATCCTCTGCTACATATGCATCTAGAGCCATGGGTCCCTCCATGTGTACTCTTTGGTTGGTGGTTTAGTCTCTGTAAGCTCTGGGTGGCTGATACTGTTGTTCTTCCTATGGGGATGCAAACCCCTTCAGCTCCTTCAGTCCTTCCCCTCACTCTTCCATTGGGGTCCCTGAGCTCAGTCTGATTGTTGGCTGTGAGTATCTGCATCTGTCTTAGTCAGGGGCTGGCAGAGCCTCTCAGAGGACAGCCATACCAGGCTCCTACCTGTCAGCACATCATGGCATCAGCAATAGTGTCAGGGGTTGGTGTCTATGGATGGAATGGATTGCACAGTGGGGCAGTCTCTGGATGGCCTTTCCTTCAGCCTCTCCTCCATTTTTGTCCCTGCTTTTCCTTTAGATAGAAACAATGCCGTTTTTTTAAAAAGATAATATTAGGGTTTTACTTAACTCAGTACTACCTGTTTGCTGTACAATGGGTTATTTTTCACTTTAGTGATGGCAGCAACACTTTAGTCCAGTTTATAGATAGTCCAGTCTGTCAACACGGATAATAGTTTCTCAGAGCTCAAAGGCATAGCCAGTCTCTGGTAGGGTAGTGCCGAGGAATCGAGTAGAAAGCCAGCTTGGCCAATCCTGTCTCCAAAGATGAAGTGTTTCAGGGGGCTGGAGAGATGGCTCAGTGATTAAGAGCACTGGCTGCTCTTCCAGAGGTCCAGAGTCCTGTTCCCAGCACCCACATGGTGGCTCACGGCCACTCGTTACTACAGTGCCAGGAGGTCTATGACTTCTGACCTCCACCTGCACCAGGCACACAAATAAATGGTGCACATACATACACAGGCAAAGGCACCCATGCATAAAATAGAATCTAGATACAATGTTTGTTTGGAGACAGTTTTTCTGCCTAGCCTTGGCTCTCCTGGAATTCGATCTATGGACCAGGCTGGCCTTAAACTCTCAGAGATCCACCTGCCTCTGTCTCCCAGAAGTTTCGTTACTGTTTTACCAGAACAAAGTTTTGCAGACAAATGTACAGTACTTATTTTAAGATCTAATTAAGGAGTATATAACGTGAAAAAATGCAGTGCTCTCCCAGAGACAAAGTGCGAAGCGGGGAGAGGAAGGAGTGGAAAAGAAGTTTGTGCTCAATACCGGCAAGCGCCTCCTACCTACCCGCTGCTCAATGGAGGAGGCGCATCCTGGAAGCCTCCGACTGCAACTGCTGTTTTTCTGTATAGAAAGCAAATCCCAGAGCCTAGGAGCACTGAGGATAAAGGAAGTACCAGGCAGAGGGACCAGAGGTTCGCGGGGTGGGGGACTCTGCGGCTCCACCTGGCTGTTCCCTCAGCCTCATCCCCCGGGAGGGGAGGGAGGTGACTTCCAGGATCCGAGGACAGCAGGGCCCCTCCCCGCTGGAGAGTTTGTACAAAGCTGAGACCTCCCGCGGGGACAGATGCTGTGACCTCTGAGCTCCCGAGGCACCACCTGCTCTCCTGAGAGTCCCTCCTCGGTTCCGCCACCAGGGGGCGCGCGGGGCTCGTGCTGCTCCAGGCTCCGAGCCTCGCGAGGGAGAGCCTGGCTGGTGGCACAAAGCATCCCTATTAAAGACTATCACACCTGACCTCTGCACGCAAGACCCCAGCCTGCCAACTGCCAGCCTCTCAGGACCAAAGCACGGAAGCGAGACCGGAGCAGGAAAACCCTCAAGAGCGTTCTGTGGGGGAGACTGAGATCGCAACCCCGGCTACTATGCACCTCAAGTGCCTTCCCGTGGGGAGAATCACAGGGCTGGGAATTAAGACCGAAATGGGTATTAATTGGGTTCCCATCTTTCTGCCTAGTGTCCTCCCAACGTAGCTCTCACTTCCATTTATTCGAAGGGTCATCTCAAGATTTAAGACAGCCGCTGGAGCTCCAGAAATCACATCTCAAGTTCTAGGTTGCTGGGTAAAGGGAAGAATGAAGAAGGGAAGGTGCTTGCTACAAATAAGGAATCTTCTTGGAAGTCTCAACTCCCATTAAATCCCCTAAAACAAACTGAGCCACATGCCCCGCCCTGCTTCAGGGACGCTGGGTGTACTTATCACCAGAACACACAGTCCTCTGCGAAGGCAACCTTCTGTTTTTAGAACCTGATGAAGCAAGCTAGCTTTTTTTTTTTTCTTTAATTGCACATGGATCAGGGACAGTATTACAAGTGTGTATCTTGCAAAGGACCCTTGATTGGATTCCCAGCACCCACAAGGTTGTGGCTCCCAATCATCTGTAATTCCAACTTCGGATTATCTTGTGATTTCTGTAGACTCCTACATTCATGTGGAATACATATATATACTCAGGGATAATAATACATATTATAACATATAAGTATAAGTACATAAATCACCAGGCCTGGAAGCACGGCTCAGTTGGTAAAGGTATCTGTTGCTGAGTCGGAAGACCCGAATTCCCCTCTGGAACCCACATGGTAGAAGAAAAAAATCAACTCTGACAAGTTTGTCTTCTGACCTCGCCATTACAAAGAAAAAAAGTAGCTGGCATGGTATCGCACACCTTTAACCCCAACGCTAGGGCGGCAAAGGCAGGCAGGTTTCTGGAGGCCAGCCTGGTCTACACAGAGAAACCCTGTCTTCAAAGATCAAAATCAAACAAACAAACAAAACCTCGTGAGCGCCCCAGTGCTAGCTGCTCTTGAATTGACTATAGTATTCCCACACCTGTTTGGTTTTTTGAGGGGAGAGGATTTTGAGGCACGGTTTCTCTGTGTAGCCCTGGCTGTTCTGGAACCCACTCTATAGACCAGGCTGGTCTCACACTCAGAAATCTGTCAGTCTTTGCCTCCCAAGTGCTGGGACTACAGATGTATACCACCATGCCCAGCCACAAGAGATTCTGTTTTTGTCAAATTTGGTGGCTCACACCTGTAATCCCAACATTTGAGAGACTGAGGCAGGAGGATTGCCACCAGTTCCAGACCAACCTGAGCTGTATGAGTTTCAGGTCTGCTTGGGTTACAGAGGGAG
The DNA here is from genome assembly GCA_030674055.1 of Rhabdomys pumilio. NCBI lineage: Eukaryota > Metazoa > Chordata > Mammalia > Rodentia > Muridae > Rhabdomys > Rhabdomys pumilio. The sequence continues at coordinate 37,179,458 of JANHMN010000016.1, read as the reverse complement.
ACACTGTCTAAAGAAGCCAATTTGAAAACAATTTAAAGTCCTGATTTTAAGTGAATGTACCAAGGTCTTTCTTTTCACACGGGCATGTAAGGAGTGGGAGGAGGTAGCTTTGGGTTGTCTGAGCAGACAGTGCCCATTCAACAACACCTGGACTGAGAGCAGTCATTTCCAGACTGGCCTGAAGGAGGTGGCCTTTGTACTGCATGGAGGACCTCAGGGTAAGCTGGCAGACCCTAACAAGCAGACCCCTGAGGTCAGGGGACTGGCCTAGCACTGCTGCCAACTGTATGGATCAAGGTGCAGAAAGCTGGTGAGACTGTGTGTTTCAGGGTCTGGAAAGGAGCATATGACTCAGGACAATAGGGTTTCCTGCCAGTAATTCACTTACACCAAGCCCTGGAATGAGGGCCTCCCCCTATAGCTGCACTGCCTGCCCAGCATCTGTTCCCTCCTGTGTTGAGGACACAATGCCATTTACTCTACTCTCCCTGCCTGCCATGTGGATCCTGGGGGTTCCCTCTCCCTCCCTCCCAAGCAGGTTTTCTACTCTGAGTTCAGAGAATGGCAGAGCTGGGGAAAGAGGAGAGCCTTTGGTCCCAGTTGGCAGAGGCCAAGAAGAGCCTGCCTGCAAGCTGCCCTGCCTCTCACCCTGGTGGAAAGCTAAAGTTTCTTTGCCCTTAAGCCAGGTTTCCATACCTTCCTGACATTTGCAGCCCATGTTTCTGAGGACCAGGCCTCTTAATTTTGGTGGGAAATTGGATAGTGTTCTTATAAATCAGCCCAGTCTCTAAAGGACACTCACCCCTGAACCTGGTGATCTGAGTTCAATCTCTGGGATCCCTGTGGTGGGATGTCGGGCCTTGGACAAGGAACTCCATTTAACCTGCACCATCAATCATGTAGGACACAGGTAGAGGTCTCCACCTCCAGAGATTTAAATATTAATGAGTTATCTAAAGGGGGAGACTTAGCTAATTAAGTTATTCCCTCCCCTTTCCCCCCTCCTTATAAAAAGCCAGGCCCCTTGACTTTTGGGGGGAAAGCGCACACCATCTATACCCATTCACCATGCCATGAACAATAAAAGCTTTGGAAAACCGGACTCCACGTGTGGCCTGGGCCTTCCTGAACCACCGCCAGATTGCCAGCCTTTGAAACATTGAACTACAGTTACTACCTGCCTGTGGTGACTGCATGAATGTAGGACCTTCTGCCAGCGATGTGGGAAGCTCATGGGGACCCTGCCACCAGACTGCCGTGGAACCCCGCCTGAGTTTTTTTTTCCAACAGCTGGCGCCCAACATGGGGCACGAAAGCTGACCTCTGACCTCCACACATGTGCCATGTCATGAACACACCCCTCCCTCACCCATGAATACATAAATGTAAAAATAAGGGACCGTGGTTTCTTGAGCAAAACCTGTATTATGTTTATTATTATTATTATTATTATTATTATTATTATTTATATTATACACAAATTGGCAAGAGCCAGGTGGGAAAAGCTATATGGTGAACTTTAAGAAGATATATACCCAACCATGGTGGCATATGGTTGTACCAAGGAAGCTGAGGCAGGGGGATTGTTAGTTTATCAAAGCCAGTTTGGACTACAAGCAAAACACTGTCTCAAAACAAAAACAACAAAAAGACTTTGTTCTGTGTACCCCCTGAACTCACTCTGTAGACCAGATTGACTTTGAACTCACAGAGATCCAACTACCTCTTTCCCCAAAAGTGCTGGTATTCTTTTTTTTTTTTTTTTTTTTTTTTTTTTTTTGGTTTTTCGAGACAGAGTTTCTCTGTGTAGCCCTGGCTGTCCTGGAACTCACTCTGTAGACCAGGCTGGCCTCGAACTCAGAAATCCGCCTGCCTCTGCCTCCCAAGTGCTGGGACTTAAGGCGTGCGCCACCACATTGAACCTCACAAAGACATTTCTAAAACTACAGAGAGAGCTGGAGATGTAGCCCAGTGGTACAGTATTTGCCTAGGAAATGTACGGCCCTTGGTTCAGTCTCAGCACTGAAATAAACAGGTACAGTTAAGACTATGATTGGGGTTCAGTGGGAGCTTACTGGACTGGCATGTATAAGAAAGGCCCTGGGTTGATTCCCAGCACAGAGAGAAATAAGGGACGTGAGGGAGGAAAAGGAATCTACACCGAAACTTAACTCCAGGAACAATCATAACCCTTTAGTTAGACTTACTGTGGTGGTTTGAACATTCTTGGCCTTCTGTGGCAAACACTTTACCCCCTGAGCCATCTCCCCAGCCCCAAGTTTCTGTGTACACATTAAGCCAATTCTTCACTCAGAATAAATCCTGGTTGGCCGTGCTTTGAGCATGCTGGTCACATTGGATGTGTCTCAGTGAGAGTATTTGCTCCTATGTCCATGAGATGTTTGCCGTCTTATTTTCTTGTCTTTCTGCGCTGTTAGCATGAGACCGGCTGGGAAATGCACCGTTTTTTAAAGTGTGAAAAATCAGTTTCAATTGACCTTTAAGTGTTTGGTTGAGTTTGCCAGAGACGCTCGTTGAGCCTTGGCCCTCTGTGAGGAGCTTGAAACAGTAAAACTAAGGGGCTGGAGGACTGCTCAGCCTCTGAGCTCTGGCCGCTCCTGCTGAAGACCAGGGTTCAGTTCCCAGCACCACATGGCGACTCACTACCATCGGAATCTCTAATTCCAGGGAACTCACATCCTTTTTGACTCCTGCAAGCACCAGAATTGCATACAGTGTACATACATACATGGAAACAAGCAATCACAGACATAGAATATATAAATCAGAAAAAAAGTTAAAACAGAGATAAGTTCAAGTCATGTTATAAACCAGCCAGACCTTTTATTTCTCTAGGTCAGCAGCGGTGCCTTCCATCAAATTGCTGGCATCGTCCGAGTATCTTTTTGTTGACTACAATTATTCAGAAGTCACACCTTTTATCAGCTTTATTTACTTTTATAAGTCAGCCGGCAGTACTAACGTCCTCTTTCATTCCTGATTTTAGTAATTTGACTTAGCCGTTATATTTTTGTAAGACTATTTTTATTTGCTTTTGCGTGTGTGTGTGTGTGTGTGTGTGTGTGTGTGTGCGCGCGCGCACGCGCGCGCAGGTATCCCTAGGGTTCAGAAAAGGAGGTCGGATGGAGCTCCTCAGGCTGGAGTTATAGATGGCTATGAGCTTCCATGAGGGTGCTGGATCAAACCAGGGTCCTCTGAAAGAGCTGGAAGTGCCAACTCCGGGGGGCCCAACACCCTCTTTTGCCTCCACAGGGACCTGCACACACATATACAATAATAATAATGATAAATAAAGATAAAATCTTCAAACACATACATGGTTCAACCAACTTGGTGTGGAAAGGAAATTTCTCAGCTGAGGAAGGCCACCACTGAAGACTTCGTAGCTCACACCATCCAAGGGAATGAAAGAAGCCTCTCAGGATAGCTGCTCTTTCTGTTCCTAATTCATATTTGACTAGACAGATCTCAGTGAGTTCCAGGCCAGACAGGGCTACAAAGTAAGACTCTGTCTCAAAAGAGGGGGTTGGGTTAAAAGAAAGAATATCTGTGGATGGGAATGAAAAAAGTTTGGCAGTTTCTCAAAATTAAAAAAAAAAAAAAAATTTACTGTGCCTGGGGGCCATGCAGGCCAGAAGAGGGCATCAGGTCGGGCAGTGGTGGCGCATGCCTTTAATCCCAGCACTTAGGAGGCAAAGGCAAGTGGATTTCTGAGTTCTAGGACAGCCTGGTCTACAGAGTAAGTTCCAGGCCAGCCTGGTCTACACAGAGAAACCCTGTCTCGAAACCCTCCCCCCCCCCAAAAAAAAAAAAAACAAGAATGGAAAATGAGGATTCACATAGCTGACTATGAAATGCTATTCACAGCAGCCTTGATCACAATAGACAAGGTGGGCACAATTCAGGCACAGTCTGACAGAGGACCAGACAGCCACCGCTTTGTGCGGTGTTTCAATGTGTACACAGACGCACACAGCACACAACGATTTAACCTTAAGGAAAGATGAAATTCTGCCCCATGCTGCAGTAAGGTTGAACCCTGAAAGTACATCAGGGGAAGAAGTCAGACATTAAAGCTACAGACCGCACAATCTCACTGTCCTTAAAGAGAGGCAGAGACAGTGAATGGAGCAGAGGCTCCCGGTTTGCCAGCATGGAATGTTCAGAGTTGGAGATGAGTTGTTTCTGGCAATGGACAGACAGGATGGTCCTGCAGCAGTCTGAGGACACGGAACCCCATTGGCTTGCACACTTAAAGGTGGTTAACCCTACCATGTTGGCATAGGTCATCTGGGAACACAAGAGGCTGACAAAGAAGGACTCCACGTTCAAAGCCAGCACTACATAGTGACTGATATTCGGAATCTGAATATATATTCGGAATCTGGAACGTCTAGAAAAAAAAAAGAAAAGATAAAATAACCAACCAGTTTTATACTGTGTGTACTTAAAGTCCTAGGGTCAGGTGGGCAGATGTCATGAAAGAAAGAAAGAAAGAAAGAAGAAAGGAGGAAGGAAGGAAGGAAGGAAGGAAGGAAGGAAGGAAAGAGCCGGGCAGTGGTGGCGCACACCTTTAATCCCAGCACTTGGGAGGCAGAGGCAGGCGGATTTCTGAGTTCGAGGCCAGCCTGGTCTACTGAGTGAGTTCCAGGACAGCCAGGGGCTACACAGAGAAACCCTGTCTCGAAAAACCAAAAAAAAAAAAAAAAAAAAAGAAAGAAAGAAAAAGAAAAGAAAGAAAGAAGGAAGGAAGGAAACAGAAAATAGGCAGCTAGGAGTGGCAGTTGGCAGCTTTAATCCCAGAGGGCTTCAGGACCAGGGCAAGAAGTGAATACTTGACCCCAAGCTCTGAAATATGAATGTGACTGAGTCAAGGACAGAGACAACTGAGCTGCGTGCCAGGCCGCCACGAGCAGGGCAATTAACTGGGGCTGCCTTTGGGGTGCAGGAGAAGATGGCCTTGGCTTGGACCACAGTAAAGGCCAGGAAGGAGCTGTGACAAGGGACATTTTAGGCACACTGCATCTTTACCCTGATCCTGGTTCCGGCTCCGCCTGGGCAGCACCAAGGACTAGGCAAAGTGGATCAGGCCACGAGCTCTGTCCTCACCCCTGAAGACATGGAGACAGGTTGGAGGCTGAAAGTTTAGGCCATTGAAAAACTTTCAACCAGAGAAGAGCACCCTGGCCTTCCTGCACCCAATGCCCTGTCATAGTCTTCTTTTTGAAGCTATATCAGACTACCTGAAACTGGAACGTGGATCATTTTTATATCCCTGGGATTGAACTCAGGTCGTCAGGCTTAGCAGCAAGCCTGAGGTGTTTTGCCAGCTCTAGAGGTCTATTTTGTTTCTTTGGCTGGTTGGTTTGGTTTGGTTTTCAAGACAAGGTTTCTCTGTGTAGCCCTGGCTGTTCTGGAACTGGAGCTGTAGACCAGGCTGGCCTGGAACTGGTAGAGATCCATCACCCAAGTGCTGAGATTAAAGGCGAATGCCACTACCACCTGGCTTAGAGGTCTGTTTTGAACTGTAGTTCTGCAGACTTTTGAAGTCCAAGATCCAGCAGCTGAATCTGACAGGACATAGCCTGACAAAAGAAGGGACAGCCAGGGTACAGAGGAGGCAGGGCACGCCTCCTTCACAACAACCAGCTTCCACTCCTGAAGATAATTAATAATTAAGCACCCCCTCCAATGTCACCCCCAGGGCAATCAAAAGGAAGTCTGGGAGGCTAGGGTACAGCCCAAAGGTGGAGCATTTGCCTGCCCTGCACAAGGTCTTGAGTTTGTTTTAATCCCTACTACGACTAGAATGCTAATTACAGCGCACTGCTCAGAGCAATAAACTGCACTACACTAAATAAACTAAACCGTTCAGAGCAATAGACTACACCAGGCCACCTCAACCAGCAACACACGAGGTGGCTATGCTCCAGGAAAGCTTGGGGCTAACTCAGGTGGGCAAGTAGGAGCCGAACTTCTCCCTGAGAGTCATGGTCCTTCTGAGGTCACCAGCTTAGAGACACCTACCCCACCACCAATGAGGAGCTGGCTCATCCCTCCTGCCCAGTTTGTATCCCACTTTCTCAGTATTTCAGGTTGCCCCCATATCTGGCTTTCTCCATGTAGGATGTGCCCCACCCCCACCCCAGAATTTCCCTTCTACCCTGGCCTCCATTCCCTCACCCTCAGCCTAACTCCTGAGAGTATTTCTTTCCAGTGTGCTATGTGGTCACGTAAGGATGCCTTATCTGCAAGAGGAGAATTACAAGGACTCCTAGGAAAGCCTCGTTTTGGAACCCAAGGGTAGCTGTGAGCTCAGAGACAGCCTGGGGCTCTAAGGGACATCCAAAGCTGTTGCAGGAGTAGGAATTACAAGGTGTATCCAGAGGGAGGGATGAGCCCATCCGCTGCCCAGAAAGGGAAAGGGAGCTGCCTGCAGTCACGAGGCACGTGCATATCAGCTCACATTCCGAAGTGAAGCCCCTATCATCTTTCCCAGAATCCTCTCTTCTTCCAGGCCTGCTTGGTTAGTATACGCCTAGAACCTGACTTCAGAGAGGGCCTAATATAGACCTGATCATTTCCAGTTAGGAGAGGGAGGATCTGCCCCCAAAAACACCTTGTATGCCAGTAAAGGTGTCCTGAGAGACCTCTGGGATCATTTCCAGGCATTTCCGGTCCAGGAACCTCTATAACACGTGACCATATGAAGAGTTAAAATGTCCAGAGTTGGATGAAGCCCCTGTTTGCATTTCTGTTCGTTTTGAGGATGAGGGGAGGTATTTGGTGGCCCCACCAATGTAGAGTGGAGTCTGGGGGCATGAGTGTCTAAGTTCAGATTACCACCCTACTCTGGAAAGAGGGCACGGGGCCAGCAGGATCGGTAGCCATTACTAATTCATGTGCTCACGGGAGCCAAGTGACCATCTCAGCTTCCCCAGATGGGTCTCCAAGAAGGTCCTGGAGATATGCAGAGCCTAGAGTTGGCCCAATGCCCACAATCACCTCTGGTCCCAGCAACAACCTGGAAAACAACCAGCCCAGGGATTGGGAGCTCAGACAGGGAGGAAGAGGAGGAGCCAGAAAGGAAGCCCCGCCCAGTGCTTTCCTGTGCTGCCAACCCTGTGGCTCCCGTGTCACACTCCCAACCCCAGGCAGGAGTGGGGGTGGGGAGCCTCCTAGGGCACACGTGTGCCCAGATGCCTCTCTGGGCTCTGATACCACTCACATTTGAATCTCACTTTTGCAAGGGAAATGACCAGTGTTCTGGCCCCTGCCTCCACCCTGGACAGTGTCCTTACCCATCCCACAGTGTCCAGCCTCTCTGTTTTCCCTCAAGATGAGGTAGAGAGCGAGGCGATCCCTTATCCTTAGGTACCCGCCTTTCCTGGGTTTGGGCCTCAGTCTCCTCACAGAACTCATTGACACCTTTGTGTTTGCTGGTCTGTCTGCCTATACCTGACCTTGCTTTATAAATGTGATCGAAAAGACATTGAGGGCGTCATCGTTCCTACTGCCCCATGTCACTTGTCATTCACATATGCTTCTAGAGTGAAGCAAGGCCAGACAGAACTCCCCCAAGGTCACAGGCCTGGTTCTTTCCACAGGCTCATGTACTGCCCCATGAATAATTTGCGACCAGCTGGCAGGGCAGTCAGTCATCCACCACATCCCTCTTCTCGGTTTTCTGGAACGTCAACTCTGACTCTGCTCTGACTGCTGTGGCCCACATTCCTGCGAGTCGAGGGACACATGGTAGAAATGTGTAGCCAGTTGCCTCTTCTGCTGGAAGGACCACAGTCAGACAAGAGCCCCGTCCTCAGAGAGGTCTCCTTCCTTCAGGATGCCTGTGTCACCCTGATTACGGTCCAGTTCTCAAAATCATTCATTCTGGTCCGACCCAAACACCACAAACATGAGGTACACACACATTCTCTGCTCTGTCTCTGTCTTTGCCTCTCTCTCTCTCTCTCTCTCTCTCTCTCTCTCTCACACACACACACACACACACACACTAGAAGAGCACCTACAATAAAATTTTAACTGGGGCCCGGTGAGATGGCTTATTAGGAAAAGGCATGTGCTACCAGGCCTAACAGCCCGGGTTTTTTCCTTGGAACCCAAGGAAAGGGAAGGGAAGCATCGACTCCTACAAGTTCTTCTCCGACCCCCCAAGAGTGCTGAGGTAGCCGCCCCTCCCCCACTGCCACACATAATAAACGTATTTTTAAAAACTTATGTGATACCTAAGAACAGCAAGTTGTCTCCTCACCTAACCCTCCCTTGCTCTCTTCTGAGACTGTCCTCTCTCTCTCTCTCTCTCTCTCTCTCTCTCTCTTTCTCTCTCCCCTTCCCCCCCCCCAGAGGCTTGTTATGTAGCCCAGGCTGATCTGCCTTGTGCTTGCTTCTCCACCCTCAGCCTCCTGAGTACTGAGAGGTCAGGTGCACATTCATACACACACACACACACACACACACACACACACACACACACACACACAGAGTTACACAAACTCACAACACACTCACACACATACATACACACATACACACACATACACAAAAATTCACACACTCACATATACACTCACACACACTCACACATATATACACACACAATCATACACATACACACATACTCATATATACACACAGATACACTTACACATAACTCTCACACATAATGTACATTCACACATATACTCACACACACACATATACAAACATACACACTCACACACACATACATTCACACATTCACACATATACACTCACATATACACACATACATATATACACTCTACACATGCATATATACATTCACAGACTCACATACACACATATACACACACATATATATACACACAGATACACTTACACACACACATAATACACACTCACACATATACACACATACATATATACACTCATACACATACATATATATATTCACAGACTCACACATACACACATACTCACACATACACACACACACATATATATATATATACACACACATATACACACAGATACACTTACACACACTCTCACACATAATACACACTCATACTCGCTCACACACCCCCCTTCAGAAGCAGGCCTGACAGTCCCCTGAGGAAGCAGATGAGGAAGGAGGATGTTTTGACCCAACAGCAGCAGGGAACTCCCCCATGCCCATGTAGTTTTCCTTTTTCTTCCTTCCCCCCACCCCCAGACAGGGTTTCTCTGTGTAGCCCTGGCTGTCCTGGAACTCACTCTGTAGACCATGCTGGCTTCAAACACAGAAATCCGCTTGCCTCTGCCTCCCAAATGCTGGGAGTAAAGGTGTGCGCCACCACTGCCCAGTCTTTTTTCTTCCTTTTAAAACATGTTTGAGATGTTTGTTTTTTCAAGACAGTATTTCTCTATGTAGCTTTGGTTGTCCTGGAGTTTGTTCTGTAGAACAGGCAAGCTTTGAACTCAGAGATCTGCCTTCCTCCACCTTCCAACTGCTGGGATTAAAGGCGTGCACCACTAGCCCTGGTGGAGATATATGAGTGTTTTGCCTATATCTATGTAAATGCACCATGTGCTTGCAGTGTCCACAGAGGCCAGAAGAGGCATTGGATCTGCTGCACTGGAGTTACAGAGTGTTGCGAGCAGTTGTATGGGTGCTGGGAATTGAACCCTGGTCCTCTGGATGAGCAGCCGGTGCTATTAATGGATGAGCCATCTCTCCAACCTCCCAGGTTGCTTTCTAAATACTCTTTGGCACTAAAAGGACCCAAGACTTCTTAGAGCAATGTTTGATCCCAGACCTAGGACAAACACTGTACAAACAAGCATAGGAAAATCAGGATGTGCCCAAAGACACAGCTGAATGGGCTCTATCAAAGAGGTGTTAGCATCTGAACAGATAAGGACATTAACAAAAAAAGGTCTGAGAGTCCATTGAGTAAACCCAGTCCATGGGTCTATGCTGCTATAAATAAACAAATTAGGACTTCCATGAGAAGCAGGACATATTCATAGTCTCAAAGCATCTCCCACAAAACTTGTATCATTATCGAAGGGGACAAGAGTAACTTCACCCTCAAGAAGCCCAGCAGATCAAGTCACTTCACCCATGACATGGCAAGTGAACTGCTCAAGCCCTGAGAGGATGCCATGGAAACCCAGCAGACTTCAGTGACAGTCACGTGAAGATGCCAGTCTGGGGGATCTAATAATGAACAGACAAGATATGTCGGACAAACTCAAACCCAGGGCTGACCTGTACAATAACAAACTTGTACATTTCAAATGGGCCAGGTAGGGGCCAGCGAAGTGAGATGGCTCAGCAGGCAAAAGGGCTTGTTGAAAAGTCTGATGATCTGAGTTCAATTTTTTCTTTTCTTTTTTTTTTTTTTTTTGTTTGTTTGTTTGTTTGTTTGTTTGTTTGTTTTTCGAGACAGGGTTTCTCTGTGTAGCCCTGGCTGGCCTGGAACTCAGAAATCCGCCTGCCTCTGCCTCCCAAGTGCTGGGATTAAAGGCGTGCGCCACCACTGCCCAGCCTGAGTTCAATTTCTAAGATCCTCTTAACAGAAGGCAAGATCTGACTCCCACAGATTCTTCTCCTACCTCTACACACATACCATGTCACATCTGCTCCCCCTTCAGTTGGAACAGGGTGGCCACAGTTGCACCAAACGGAATGTGTCCCTGCTAAGGGTTTAATGTGTCCCCCAAAAAGCATACTCTGGGCATTTCATCCCCAGAACCACCGAGAAGCGATTAGACCATGTTCCGCAAAAGTCAGTGAGGAAAGGGTTTTAAGTCACACACTCCTGTGTGGACACCTGCTCTTTTTGCCTTCTACCACAGAGTGACACAGCTGCAAGACTCTCTCAGATGGAGGTCCCTCTCCACCTTGGATGTGCAGCCTTCAGAACTGCCAGTAATAACTCTGTAGCTTCTAAATTATCCAGGCTCGGGTATTCTATTGAGGCAGACAGCACAAAACAAGACAGTCCCACAGCGAGCAGTCCCTCTAGGGAGGGGAGTTGGAGGAGCCACAGCTTGGCCACACACCCTCCACTACAAGAAGTCTCTAGCGGCTTGCATGAGAAGTGCTTGTTTTTCCCCAGCCCTCCATCCTGCGGATCTGAGCAATGTCTTTACTCTGGAAAGACAGAACTGAGGTCACACGTCACCATGTGGGGGTGCAGTTCTGGGGATATGAGAAAGAAGAAGGGTGAAGAGGTGTTTCAAGCAGCCTGGGTGTCCGGCGAGAGTCCTATCCCAGGTTACTGTGACTTGTGCCACCTCAAAGGGCTGTGGGTGGAGAAGCAGAGTTTTTACAGGTTGTTTTGTTTTGTTTTGTTTTGTTTTGGGGGGGGTGGGTTTGGTTGAGGCAGGATCCCTCTGCATAGTCCTGGCTGTGTCCTTGAACTCACAGAGATTCACCTGCCTTTAATCTTGAGTGCTGGGATTAAAAGTGAGTGCCACTCTGCCAGCCTGAGAAGCAGGTTTGAGATTTTCTCCTGAGTAGCTTCGAGGTTCTCAGGGGACTAATGCCAGTGTTTGACCCCAAACTGGGTCATTTTTCTGTGTAGGAATTGTGGGCCCAATAACAAATTGGGCACAGAGTAAAGAGTAAGGAGTTTGATTCCTGGCTGAGGTGTGAGATAGGGGACACAAATCAATGTTTTGGCGTGTTGGGGACCAGGACATTATAGAGTAGGAGAGAGCTGGGGTGTAGCTCAGGTAGAGGAGAACTTGCCTAGCATACATAAGGCCCTAGGTTCTATCTGAGGATCACATAAGACAGTGATACATGGTGGCGTGGTGGTCCATTGCTGTATTCACAGCACTGGGGGCATAGAGGAAGGAAGTGTAAGTCATCTTCTACTACATAATGAATTTGAGGCTAACCTGGGCTACAGCAGATCCTGTCTCAAAAGAAAAAAGGGTAGACTAATAGAGGGTAGGATGTTCACACACTTTCTGGTCAGATTTCCTGGGCATGTGAAGGCCACTGTTTCCTTCCCTCTCATAGTTCTTTGAGGTCTTTCTGCCTCTGCCGTTATCAGCTGGCACAGCGTTGAAGGTCTGCTTCCTGTAACATAGTGGTGGGATTATCACAAAGTTAGACTTTGTCACTCTGGCTGCCATCTGAGATCCAGCCAATTGCAGTCAGCTCACTTACAGGTATCTTAGGCTTCTGAGTATCCTGTCCCCAAAGATGAACAAGACCGGAGTAGGGCAGAACTTCATCGAGGTCATATAGGCTGTGACAATCGGCAAAGTGCGACCCAAGGCACCACTGAAGCAACCGCAGGGATACACACTCGTGTACACCGTCACACACACACACACACACACACACACACACACACACACACACACAC
>JANHMN010000016.1:37079603-37167059 GCA_030674055.1 Rhabdomys pumilio | reverse complement strand
CACACACACACACACACACACACACACACACACACACACACACACACGCTCCTGACACCAGATGTGGGTTTTGTCACACATGTAGTAAGCAATTCTACCATTTGACTCAATGCCTGGACATAGTTACAGATCCCCACAGGCTGAGAGCTCATCCCTATGTCAGTCAAAACATGTTGGCTGCACTTCTGACCAATCATATAGGTTAAGGCTCCCATATCAGCCCCAAGGATTTAGTCATTTCCTAGGATGGCTCCCAGAATCCAGTGAGCCTTGGATTTATGACTGGTTGGTTAGCTGAAGAGGAAAGGGATGAATGGCTAGAGAGATGTCCAGGGCAGGTGCAGGGAAGGGGATTGGGGTTTCCATGTCCTCTCCAGGCACAGTCCTCTCAGCATCACTACCGAGATGATCTGTATCCTGGAAGGAAGGCCTTCAAGCCTTGTTCACAGGCCTTTTGTGGGTTCAGTAGTGTTTAGTCTCTCACTTCTCAAAGCACAGTGGAGCCAAACACTCAACTGGCTGGATCAATTAGATCGCCTCTGGAAGTTGGTGGTTCCAATGCAGAGCCGCTGAAGGCAGAGGAGAGGCAGAGCTAGACATGGGAAGGGAGTCAGATAGGGGAGGACACCCCCTTGCTCAGGGAAAAGCTCTTCCAGACTACAAGCCCCCTTGAAAGCTGCAGGCAGCACCCCAGGTCAACATCCTCATTCCTTCGTGAGTAGGTGTATATGGGTCCCACCTAAGCTAGTCTAGGTGACCCTGAGGGAGAAGCAGGAGGTGGGGCCAGTCAGCCCCAAGATCCAGCCTAAGCTGGATGGTGACAGTGGAGAAGATGTGACAGACATCAGAGAGCCTGTCCAGAGCTAGGTCATACTTCCTTCCAGAGAGTCTCTCAGCGACTCGGTGCCTGCATAAGAGGTGGGGATAGGAGTGTCCTGCACTAAGGTGGAGAAACCTGTGGTCCCCAGGGCAACTGAGAGCATCCTCCTGTGCTGTGGGTACAAGATCCACATCCTATATAGTGATCCACAGACAGTCACCTAAAAATCCTGCTTAGTGTCTCTTGTCCTGATGCCAGAGCCAGGCATATAGGCCTGTGTAGAGCTGAGGGGCACAGGCAAAGGGTGAGTGAACGTGGGGACTGGGAGCCACTTCCTGGCTCCTGATGACAGCTACCTGCCCTCTGCTTTGGGGGACAGATAGATAGGGAGAGACCCAGCTCCACCTGGGGGTGACAAGCCTGTCTTGGAACTCCATTCCCAGACCCTGTCAACTTCCAAAGCAATTTCCCTTATTGTTGGCACCTTCGGCTGGAACAGAGAGTAAATTAATGCTGGGAGCAGGTGGGCACAGTTAATGCCTGTGTATACTTTCATGCTCTCCCATGGTAAACAAAGATAACCTGGGCACACAGCAGTCTCTTCCAGGCTGCCCCTGCTGCCCCACACCTATACCCCCTTACTTTCCACAGATGAAGTCTTCTCTGGAGAAGAGACCTGGATCCTTTCCCCAGATCAGGACGGTATGAACTGCTAGATCCCAAGATGGAGGCCTGGCTCACCTGCCCCACCCTGCAGACTCAGTGTGGATGCCCACCACCCTTTGAGGCCCTCACCCACTGCCTTGTCATAGGAAGTCCTGAATATTGCAATTGTGATTATCGTGTGCCTCCTGGGGCCTCTAGGCCTGGCTGGCCCCTTCACTCCGTACCCACTGTATCTACTACTTGAGGACCCAGGACCGGAGGCGCCTCTCCCTGCTGGCTGGGCAGCCGGAGCTTCTGAGGATGTGTTCTTGCTCAGGAGGCTGCCCCCTCCCACCCTGTTTCACTTAAACCCAGAAGGCGAAAAGATTCTATCCTGACAGACATCCAGATGGGGTGCCCTATGACACGTCAGAGAATAAGATCCCGCTGGCTGCCAGTCTCTGGGGTCCTCACATGCTGACCATGAATGTGCTGACCACTCTCCACATGGTCTCATTTCCACTCCCATCTCCAGCCCTGTAAGACAGGCAAGGCACTCTGCCTGGGCTAGACAGTGAGGGCCACACTACTTTCATGAGCCCTTGAAGACAGGAACTCAGCCTCCTCCCTCCCCTTCTCTCCCTTCCCCTTCAGAGCAGGGGGCTTGGGGAGAACTGAAGCCAGGCCTGAGGTGTGCCAAGCAAACACAGAGCTACATGTCTGGCCCTGGTCAGAGGATGGAGTACCTGGCATGAGGTCAGGAGTCAGGGCATGGGCGGTGTCCTTTTACCCATTCACAATGGTGCCATGCTGCAAGCCCTCAGACAGCAGAGGACCCACCTCACCACTCATCCCACAACCCTACATATAGCCAGCTCAGGAAGCCTTCCTCTAAGGAAGTCTGTATGTCCCTCTCTCCCCAGCCTATAGCCACCACCCTCAGGGGCTGTGCTATTGATTTTCAGGAATCCCAGCTGCCTCCTGCCCTTCTGCTCCTTCCGTCCAGTCTGTCACCAGACAGCTGTCTTCACATCCAGGCCCACGGCCAACAAAATTGCATGGTAAGTTCTCAAGCAGAGCATGGTGACATACACCTATAATCCCAGCACTAGGGAGTGGAAGTAATGAGATCAGAAGTTCAGGGCTGACCTCAGTGTGGTGATGTGAAGGAGAATTGAAGATCCCCATGAAGAGCCAGTCCAGGCTAGAGAGAGATCCTGTCTCAAAACAAATAGCTCCATAGACGGCTCAGCAGAGCTGTCTGTCGCTTACCACCAAGACTGAGGACCTGAGTTTGAACGCCCACAAGGCAGAAGGAGACAAGTGGTCCTCTGACTTCTGCAGGGGTGCCGAGGCACATTTGTGTGTGCCCCTCCCACAAACAAACAAATAAATATTTAAATAAACTAAATAAGCAAAAGCAAAATAAAACAAAGACAACATGACTGGCCGGTGTGCTGGCAAAGACTTTTAATGCTAGCACTTAGGAGGCAAGGACAGGTTGGTCTCCTGTCAGGGCTACGTAGAAATCCCGTGTCAAAAAAACTGGAAAGTCATGAAGCTGAATGATGTCATTGGATTTCTGGGATCCATATTGTCTGCAGTGGTTTTATCTAGTGAGGGGGGTCTCCTTATTTAGTGAGGAGGTTCTCCTTATCTAGTGAGGAGGTGTTCCTTATTTAGTGAGGGAGTGCTCCTTATCTAGTGAGGGAGTGCTCCTTATCTAGTGCTGCTGCTCAGGGCCAAGGATCAGTTTTGAAGGAAAATTAAACAGAAAGAATCAAAATTCAGGACCATAATGGAACCTGGTTTGCACACCATGGTCCAGAAGGGTGTGAAACTTCCTTTTTGTGAGAGTCTCTGCTCACCACATCTCTGTCAGGGATCTTGCTTTCTGCTTATGAGAGGGATCTCCATCCCTGGGCTGCCGGAAGTAAGCTTCATCTCCTAGGCCCAGGCCAAGAAAGAGAAGCCCCTTTAGGCCCCCAGAAGCTCAGGCCTCCAGAAGCAAACCCTCTTGGCTCCCCTCACACTAAGCTTCCAGCAACTGGGGCGGGTACTCTGTGCCTCTGAGACTGGATAGATCTTTGTTAACTGTTGTGTAATAAGTCACCACCTATGGCTCCCCACCTGCAGAGACAGACACAAGGGTCCCTGGGTTCAGCGTGTGAGATATTAAAACTTTCCACAGATTATTGATTGTAAGACCAACCTAACTGTCCTATGAAAGAGAGACAAACTAGCCCCACTCTTAGGAGAGGAGGCCTGGGGGAATGGGGGTGGACAACTTGCTCACTGTGAGACTAAGAGGCCAGCAGGGATTGTTTCCTGACCTGTTCCTATGCCAGTCCCCTGGGGCATGAAGGAAATGGGAGGTCCTTTCTAGGGCCAGGTTGAGGGGAAAGATCTGGTAAGGCCTAATCCCACCTGCAGCCAACCCTCTGCCTGAGGAGAGGAGGTTCTTAGAGTTATTCATCTCCCCCACCTCCCTTAAGGTGTGAACCCAACCTGTTCCCAGGGAAACAGTCTCCTGAGGGCTGAGGTGAGAATGACTACAGCTGAGAGCCACCCTGCCCCCAGGGGAACCCTTTCTTGGAAAGGAGCAAGGCCTAATGTTCATTTCCTGAAGGCCGGTCCCTTCAGTGAGCCTGAGTTCTTAACACCATAAGGTGGTGCTGACAAGGGAGGGAGGAGCAGATTTGGTTTAGGAGTCCAGGTAGTATCACTACATTTAGAAATAAAAACTCACAGGCAGCTGGGTGTGGTGGCGCACACCTTTAATCCCAGCACTTGGGAGGCAGAGGCAGGCGGATTTCTGAGTTTGAGGCCAGCCTGGTCTACAGAGTGAGTTCCAGGACAGCCAGGGCTACACAGAGAAACCCTGTCTCAAACACCCCCCCCCCCCAAAAAAATGGAAAATAAGTAAATATGAATCTAATTCATAAAAATACAAGATTTTCAATCAAATTTAATTCAGATGAACCATGAATGCCTTTTGATTCACCCCTGTGTAATACAGGACATATTTACCCTAAAGAATTCCTTGTCCGTGTAAAATTCCAGTTTGGAGTGTCTAGTGTTGCATCTGCCCCACAGGTCTGCATTTCCTTAGCCCTGTATGTAACCACAGGGCTGGCTCCAGGCTGACCACTTTGGCCACTGTTATATCCAAGCAGCTAAGAAGAGGCCACTCTGGTTCTGGTCCAGGCTCACAGCTCATCTCAGACACAGTGAGGCCAGTCTGCTTCCAGTGCAAGGAAATAATGTCAGCAACAGGCCCCTTCCTCAAGGCCTGCTCGGCTTCAGACACCAGACTGCCCTCCTTCCCTGTGCTGCACCCGCCTGTATAGCGAGTGTACTGAGGGGCTCCTGTAGACTGAGCCTATAGACTTATCAAGGAGTGGTTGTTGGCAACTGGTGACTTAGCATGGCCTCTCCTAAGGGTGTCCAGGGGCCCAAGCTTGGGAGTTGCAGTCAGGGAATTACCCTAGTCAAGCAACTCTTGGGACAGTAGACTGCAGAGGCAGGAGAGGATTCTGACTCTAGTTTTGATTTTCATATGCTAAGAATGGAACCCAGCACAAGGGACACAAGTACTCTGCCCCCAAACCACGCCCCAGCCCTCAATGCTTGTATCTCAATAAACAAGTGTGTTCTCAGGTCCAGAGACACAACTGTGGCTCCAGGACTCAGGCCACGTGTCACGACTTCAAATGCTGCCTCATTACTCAGGTCCGTGGCCAGGATATGTGTGTCATGTTGTTCCTTATGAGGACCTAGTGTGTTTGACTTAAGCAATGTTTCATGTCTTACTTTGTCCTGTTGAGTCTCAATAAATGAAATGAATAGCACAGTGTCCCCAACGTCACAGATGCATAAACAAAGGGGCACATAAGAGTGTCACTCAAAGCAAACTTGGTGTGTGGTGTGGTTTGACACCAAGCTTGTGGTCTAAGCACTGGGAAGATGAAGGGAGGAAGATCAGTTCAAGGTCATTCTCCACTACCTACGGGCTCAAGGCCAGCCTAGGATATATGAGACTTGGAGGGAGAAAAAGAGGTGCTGGTGGGTGGGGAGATCCCAAAACTACTAAGATGGTACAGCACCCATCAGAGACCTAGAAGCACCTTAGCCATCCCAATCTGGGTGGAATAAAAAAAAAAAAAAAAAAAAAGCCCAGGCCCGGAAGGGGTGACTCATCGGGAAGAACACCTGTGTAAAGTTCAAATTTTTAGAACTCATGTAAAAAGCAAGACTTGGACCCTCACACCTGCAACCCCAGCGCTATGATGGGAGGAGACAGGAGGATCATTGGGACTTGCTGGCTGCCAGCCTAACTCTGGGTTTAGTGAGATACCTTGTCTTCAAAGAATAAGGTGGGAAGGGACAGGATAATCCATGCAGTATCCTTCAGGAAACACACGCGCGCACAAGCATGTATGCAGGCACACACGTGTGGGCGCACACATACACACACACACACACACACACACACAGACACACACACACAAAAGCAGGTGCTTAAGGCAACCAGTGGCTCTTTCCTCAATCAGTCTTTGGTATGTCCCAGATGAGACCTGGGTTCTAGAAACTCAAGTTCATGGGCATGCTCAGATGACATAGATGTGTTATGAGTTTGCCTGCAAAAAAAGAACTCCACAGTCTTGGGTGCTCCCAGGAACACATCAAAGACAACAGCGATGTCCATGGCAGCCCATCCTGAGCTGGCAAGGTGAATCGTGCCCGTGTGCTCCTCACTCCATAGCCTCTGCACCCTGTGTAGAGGTGCAGGCTGGCCTGGGAGTCCAGCTTTCTCCTGTCTGCTGGCCTAAGTGCATTACTTCCAATCTTACTGTCGCCTCAGTTTCCCTGTCTGTGCAGTGGGTGGAGCCATACTCTCATCTGAGGCTCACCGGGGCCCAACTGCTGCCCTGTTTGATTACAAAGTGGATTAAAAGTCTTGATCACTTGATACAAGTAACCCTATCCTGTGCACAGATAGTTTCGGTGAGAAGCAGCCTCTGCTGGCCTCTCACCAGCCTCCCAACATCCCCCCAACCCCCAACGGAATGAGCTGCCCTGAAGCATTGAATCGCTGTACTCCTAGGAAGACCCACTGAGCAATGGTTCCTAGGTTGTCTCTGGAAGGGGGCTGTAATCTGCAGACTGTAAGGCTGTAGTGTTAGAGTCAGGGGCTAAGGAAAGCCCATGAGCACTCAAACCCTGCTCATGCTGGGCCTCTCTGGGAGAGCCTGCATTTCTCTGACTGCAAGAGGATTCCATGTAACATCAGCTTAGATGCTGCCTGTGGCTAACATCCAGTCCTTCTACACACCATGGGCATTCAGGTGGAGGAAAAATGAGAGCTGACCCCCGAAGAGTGACTGGGAAAGCTAGTGTCACTATGTCCCTCGTAAGGGCTCTTAGCTCAGAAAATTAGCCAAATTCCCTACATAGACTAGGCTGGCTTCGAACTCACGGAGATCTTCCTGCCTCTGTCTCTGGAGTGCTGGAATTAAAGGCATGCACCACCATGTCCTGGAGTATGAAGTTCTATCTATCTATCAGGAAGGTAGATGGTGCTGTGAGTAGGAGCAGGGTCTTTGGGTGGGACAGCTTGGGATCCAGCTTTAAGGCTGAGG
The DNA here is from genome assembly GCA_030674055.1 of Rhabdomys pumilio. NCBI lineage: Eukaryota > Metazoa > Chordata > Mammalia > Rodentia > Muridae > Rhabdomys > Rhabdomys pumilio. Next base: position 37,159,952 of record JANHMN010000016.1, on the reverse strand, counting down.
GCTACCTGAAAAGTCACAGGCCGCTCAGTGCCGTCATATGAGAAGAACAGTCTAAGTGAGGTCAGTAAGAACTTGTTGGGGCTGGCTCAGAGCCAGGGTCAAATGTTCCTTCTTACTATTTGAATCTGGAATGTCCCCCACAGGTTCCTGTGTTTGTCCTGGTCCCCAGCTGGCAAGTTGGGAAGATACCAGCTGGCACCATGGTAGCACTGGGTATAGGCCTGGAAGGTCACCTGCCTCTAGCTTCAGTGTGAACTCTCTGCTTCCTGTTCACCAAATTGTAAGGCACCCCAGCCATAAGCTCCCACTGCCCTGGGGCTGCTCTTGCAAACCCATCCCTGCCAATGTGGACTGTGTCCCTGTAAACTGTGAGCCAAAATAAACCTTACCCTCCTCAAGTGGTTTCTGTGTTTTATCACAATGAGAAACAGAACTAACACCTAACACACACACACACACACACACACACACACACACACACACACACTGGTGGAACCCAGCAGACTGGTGGAGTCCCTCAGCCCAGACAGAGGAACTGGGGCTCAGATGAATCTCCTCAGGGATAAGAGGCAAAATCAGAGAGACAAGGAACTCTGGTTCAAGCCTCAGATTTGCCACTCACAAGTACTGGGACTTGGACAAATCACTTAGCTTCCCTGAGCCTTCCTCCTTTCATCTGTGAGGCTCGAGACCTTGAGAAGCATATCCAGCAACCTGTGGGGAAGTTTTTAATCAACAGAAAAGGAACATTTTCCAAACTGTGAGTGAGAAAGCCTAGGACTGAACTCCTTCTCCCTGCTGCCTTCTGAGGGAGCTTGAAAAGTCACCAACTGCTCAGGCCTGTTCCTGCCCCCAGCCACTGAGTGTCAGATCTTCCTGCCTGCAGAGGGCTGAGGAACATGAAAAATACCCAAGCCAAGCACAGCCCAGGCCATAATCACGGCACCTGGGAGATGAGGCAGGAGGATTGCTACAAGTTTGAGGTCAGTCTGAACTACATAGTAAGTTCCTGGACACTCTCTCCTTTCATCTTGCTATATGGGTGCCAGGGACTGATTTCAAATGGCCAGGCTTACCAAGCTTTATCAGGTGCAGCATTTTGGCACCCCCCCCCCACCCCCACAAGCCATCCCTCCAGCTCTACAACCAGGGTTTTGTTTGTTTGTTTTGTTATTGTTTTCTTTTGTTTTTGTTTTTGTTTTTCGAGACAGGGTTTCTCTGTGTAGTCCTGGCTGTCCTGGAACTCACTCTGTAGACCAGGCTGGCCTCGAACTCAGAAATCTGCCTGCCTCTGCCTCCCAAGTGCTGGGATTAAAGGCCTGTCACCACTGCCCGGTTTGTTGTTGTTTTCTATATAATCTCATTATGCTGCCTGGACTGGCCAAGGACTTGCTATATAGCCCAGGGTTGCCTTGAGATTCACCTGCCTCTGCTTCCTGAGTGAGAAGCTGGCCTGGAACAATCAGAGAAAACTTCCTAGCCAAGAGGACACCTCTGGAGAGAAGCCAGTTGAAATCAATCTACTTTGAAGTAGGACAAGTGACTCTTAAAAGTCACACCTACCCCAAGGTAGGCAGAACAGCCAGATGAGACCCACAGAAAATTACTCCTCCAGCAAGCCTCCCTGCCTTCCCAATCCTGCAGAAACTGGGGGTCTGGGTGCCGCCTAGCAAAAATGTTTTCTTGAAGGCTGGTGGAATTTGGAAAGCTGGGGTTTCTCGGGTTTAAAGGAGAGACTGCAGAGAGGAGACTCAGAGCAGGGAGGGACCAAGACTGCCGGCTGCCGTCTTTTGACATGTGTGCTTGGAGGGTTAGCATATGGCCAGTAATGACCAGCTGCTCTCTGTTGGTTCCAGATGGAATCTCTGAAAAATGAGCCTCTTGAACAGCAAGAAAGATTTAGGTGGTGCATAGTGATGAACTTTCCGAGAAGGTTCTTGAAAACAGTGGAGATGTGTGCATGTGAGGGTGTTTCCAAAGGAAAGGAATCTTACCACAACATTGGTATGATTCTTTCCTCTGTAGCATGTTAGGAAAGATAAACCTTGCTCTGAAATGAAGATGGTTCTCTCTGGTCTGGGGACAGAGAGCTGCACCCAGGCCCTTTCTCTAGGTATTCCGAGGGCAATTAGCTAGCTGGCCTATCAGTAAGACCCCCAAACCAGAGGTCTGCGGAGCCAGATGGATACTTACTGCCATGGCCAATCTCCTCCCAGACAGCACTCTGCACTCTCCTCACCATTAGAGCAGAAAAGACCATCCATCAGCATGGTGGGGGGCTGGTGATGTCACGGCCACAGGCCTCCACTGCAGAGGAAGCTGGCAGACCCCTCCAAGATGCTAAATCATTCATGGGGCAGAGAGGCTGGGTGGTAGGAGATTGCTGCTGAAGAAACACTTTAGGGAGTTGTGGAAATCAATTTCTTAAAGAGACCCCATCAGCTGGCTAGAGGCCTGGGGCTGAGGCAGACACAGTGAAGTGAGGTGGGCGGTTCCCCAGCTCCAACATGGAGAATGGGTCCAGGACTTGGGCCCAAGGAAGGGCAGCTTCTAACACTCTAAGAGAAGCAAGGAAGAGCTTCCAGCTCAGCCTCCCTCTGTCACTTGCAGGGTTTTGTGTCCAAACCCACAAAAGCTCCACAGGTGAGGGTTGTCCCCACTGACTTTTGAGCTTGCTGGTCCTTGGGTGCCAGCTCCCCACCATCCTCAGCCATGCAACTGCTGGAAGTTTCCAGAGCCACTGGTCTGTCTGAAGTAGTAGGGTTTCTTCAACATGTGTCCTCATGTTTGTAGGACAATGTGAGCTTAAATGCCCACACAGTCTCTGCTGTGTGTGATAGAATTCAAGGACTGGAAGATTCAGCTCCTGGGAGACTGTGGTAATTCAATGACTAGACATCTATTGTCCCATACCATGTGGTACAAGAGGGAGACTCACTCCTCTGAGCCTCAGTTTCACCATTTGAAAAATAAGCAGACTGCCTCCCTGTTATCAGAGGGGATAAAGAGAAAGTATATGTGACAGTGCATCCAAGAATCCCCTCTCAAGGTCAGGTCCTGCACTCTCAGACAGCTAGCATAGCCCTTGTAGCTCAGCTGTCTGCTCCAAGGCTACAGCACATCTCTTCAATGTGTCTTGGAAAAAGAAGCTGGGAGGAGAGGGGCGATGAAAGGAAACCAACATTGGAAAAAACAGATCTGATTCCAGGGTTTGTGAAACCCGTCCATAGCCCATGCCTAGGACAAGAGACTACAAAGAAAAAAGTGCGTGCAGGGGTGGGGGGCGGGGGATAGGGAGTGGGGGAAGATTCCCCTTAGCAGTCCCTTGAAATGGTTAAGTCCTAGGTTGAGGTCCTGCCAGCTAAAGCAGAGGAGAGGCCATCATGGAGAGACAGATCAGGGGTGTGAGCTCTGTCGGACTACACTCCTCTCACTGCTACGGAATCTGGGACTGCTCCTGGTAATTCCCCTGTATCATCTCTACCCCAGCATTCAAACAGACTCACGGATAACCTGTCCTAAGCCAGGCAGGGCAGATGGGTATGGCTCTTCCCTCTCTTTGGAGTTTTATCCCTAAGGGTTTGGGATAAAGAGGGGAGGAAGTTATTTTCCCCTACACCAACCCACCCGGAAGTCTGACACCAGGCTCCGTTCCACAGTGAGCTCCTAGCAGTTTGAGGTCCTTGCTGCAGAGCAAAGGCTGCTGCCTCCCTCAGGGCAGAGCTGACAGTTGCTGAGGAAGGCCAGCCCCGGCCTGTCTCAGTGGGTCTCCGGAGGGCACCCACCACTTTCCTAGTGGAAGCCGGTGAGCAAAGTGACCACAGCGCTTCAGAAATTCTCGATGCCCTTGCTGAACAGTTTGCTCCAACACACAGACTGATCCCTCTCCCTAGTCACTCCCTAGGTGATTTCTCATGCCCTTCTCCCTGGGAGGCCCTGCGTGGTCCCTGGGGCTAAAGAGCATACTGACCTAGAGCCAGGGCACTAAGACAATCTTTCTAGGCAGTCCATCCTCAGGGACGTCCCCAGAAAAATCTCTGCAGTTCCTGGGGTAGCTCCCTCAAGGAAGGCCCTAGGACTTTCCTAGGGGACCCTTAGAATCCTTTAATCTGTCATTCCGAATTCTCTATGGACCTTGCTCCCCCTCCCAGAGGAAAGATGTCTGGGCTGGTGTTCCAAGAACTGGACATTGGTATCCACTCTGCTCCCAATTACGGGCCTACCTGGGCTTTGGGTCATTTACCTGCAGAAACAAAGGGAGTAATAACGACAAGATTGCACAATACATTTCCTGGGCAGCTCTAGCACAAATGAGGAGGACTGCATCTTTGCCCTGGGAGCCTGAGGGCTGCAGGCAACTGGGAGAGAGAGTCACGCAGCCTGAAACAGCACTGAGAACACAGCAGGCTGAAAGCAACAGAGTTTGGCCTCAGAAGAGTGCACACAGAAAAGTGAGCTGAGACGCTGTGACCTGGGAAATGAGGGACTCATTCACACCAAGGGCAGCATTTGCAGTCTCAGACAACCTCATCTCCTAGAATGTACGTGACTGGGAGCCAAAAACAAAACAAACAATGAAGTCAACAAAACAGTCCCGATGAAAATGCACCTTGCCTTTAAAAAAAAGTACTTTAGAAAAACATTGTCTAATTCGATGTTCACAACAGTCGTCTGATTTGGGCAAGCTCCCATTTCACAGATTGAGAAACTCAGAAAGTGGAGAACAGCCCCCGACCCCCTGGAGAGGGGTAAGGTTCAGGGCCTCAGAAGAGTTCCTGGTAGGCCTGGGATTTGTGGTGATCCTCCTGCCTCTACTTCCCAAGTGCTGTGATTCTAATAGGTATGTGCCAGTACGCCATGCCCAAATATATGTTAACTGATTCATAAATACTGCAGATTATTGTTTTTAATTCAGGACATTTAAGAGCTAACTCTTCTAAAGGTCTCAATATGAAAAAAAATGCATTTGCATGCTTTGGAGACAAATTATTTAGCACAATTAAACTGTGCTTTGGATCCCTGCACTTAGCAGGCAGAGGCAGGCAGATCTCTTGTGAGTTTGAGGCCAGCCTAGTCTACAGAGCAAGTTCCAGGACAGCCAAGGATACACAGAGAAACCTTGTCTCGAAAAACAAAACCAAAATTCTGCTTTGGATTTGGGGAGTGAAACCTGGAACAGAGCCAAAGTATTATCTAGGTCATGGACCTCTGGATAATCTGTTGAGGGCTTCAGGGGAGCCAATCCCCCAAGAACTGCAAGCATTAACTGACTCAAGGGTTCTGAGCCTTGCACCCGGGAACTCTGAACTTGATTTATAGCCGGTATACTTCCCTTCTCTAGGTACAGTGGATGCTGAAGGGTTGCGGGGAGAGAGTGGGGGCGGGGAGGTGTCAGTCACGCAGATCCTTTCTTCAGTTGTGCACCCTCCCCATTTCGGAAACAGGTACGGAGGTTTTCCAGTCTTATTTTACCGAAAAGACAACCAGCTAAAGGTGGTCATTTCTGCTCGCCGGCTTTAGTCTGTGGTGACTCCGGTTAGAAATTCTTCGGAAATGATGCTCAAGACACTATAAAGAGGAGATGGAGCTCAGGCAGGCAGTCTCCAGATACAGGGAGGAGAGAGGCCGGAGCTACGAAGCCACGAGGTTCCCCGGCTTCTCTCCCATCCCCCACCCCTTGTTCGGGGCGATGGTTCCGGAACGGTAACTGTTCAGAGAGCTACGGCAGCCTCACTACGGTGGTCTGCAACGGGACTCCCGGGTGCCACTCCGACACCGCAAAACAGGTTGGGTAAAAAAAACCAAAACAACTTTTGAGTTTCCTTTGTAATTAAAAGGTCATAGGTAAGCATCGCAATTCGCTTGGCACAGCCTAGAAAACACACAAGACAAATCACAAAACACCAAGGAAAAAACGTTAAAATTCTACGATTTTCTTTAAAACATAAAAAGGTGACGTTAAAACACCTCACCCCGTTCATAATTTTTTTTCACAATCAGGAACCGCTCTGTCCTTTGTATTTTTTCACTGAATGCCCAGATAATTCCCAAGATATGGCCACATATCTATTCTATTTAAATGAATGCTCTAATTAATTAATTTATCGGGCAACAGGAACTGGATATGCATTCCAGGCTGGCCTTAAGCTGGCATCCTCTTGCTGCAGCCGCCCTGAGGCAGAGTCTACAGGTGTGCGCCTCCAGCCCGGCTTCTGGTTCTTTTGAGAGCTAAGTGGATTCCTATGAAGACCTTCAATCTGTGGGCGTGTTTCATTATTTCCGGCAGGACACCTCCGCTTTCCGCAGCTGGAGTGTTTCTCCTGAGCTTCAGCAGAGATTCGTACAGGATTTTGCAGCCTCTTGGAGAGAAACGCTCAGAGGCACAAACACAAACCCTTGGAGGCAGCAAGTTACTTGGGTTTTGAACAGCCCTTTGAGAGTCCATCCATAAACATCTAAAGCCCCACCCTTAGAGCTGAGGCTGGTACTGGGACAACACAGTAAGCCCACACCCGCATGAACGGCCCCGTTGTAAAAGGGGGAGATTTCTAAGAGGTCTGAGATATCGTGGCTGAACCAGGGTTCAGGGTTATCAAAAAATGCTATCCATTTTTGCAAGTGGGAAAAGCAAAGCTCACAGAGGTGAAGGGAATCTGGAAACCGTTCATTCTTCATATGATAAGCAGAACACAGCCGCTTTGAACAGTCCAAAAAGACATAAAAACAATAAAAACAAAACAAAACAAAACCCTCAAAACAAAAACCACAGCCAGAGCACAAGACCGATCTGAAAGCTGGAGGCCACCACTATTCCTAAGAGGCCAAGAAGTAGGCGGAACTACCTTTGGTTGAGGGCTTGTAGCCCATACAGCAACTCCATCCCCGAGGCTGATGGGTATTAATGGAAAAGGAGATGGGACCTGAGGATTAACTCTTCACTCAGCATTTTCGGCACAACGGGGGCCAACAGGAGTGGGGGGAGTGAGGAGTTGGAATTAGGTAAATTGCATGGGGGCAGCAGTTGGGAAAGAATAATGGACATACTGAGAGATATCCGGAGCGCCAAGTCTGAGTGCCCTGGCACAGGGCGTGCTGGCCTCTCAGTACCCCACTAGCCTAGGGATCAGGTAAGGCTCTGAGGTTCAAGAGCCTAAGCACAAGATCTTGTATGTGGGGGTAAATAAGGCCCTTCCTAAACCTTGATCGAGGGTCAGGAAACAAAACGACATGTCTCTAACTGACTGGGTCGTTGGTCGCTGAAAGGGAGGGATCTCTGGAGGTGGGGACTGCCGCAGCTCGTGGGCAGACGTTGGACCTGTAAGAGGAAGGGTAGGATACTTGCATGCAGCCGTGGGTACACTCGGCGGGCCAGCAAAGTGAGGACCTGGGTTCGTCCGAGCTCTTCTCCGACCAGAGCCCGGAGCTGTAAGCGATCTGGGATATCGGGTCCCTGGGGACCGCCCCCTCAGCACTCCGGTCCGGCTCCAGTTACTGGCCGAGCCTGCTACCTAAAATATGTATGAGGACCTTGCGGGTGCAATTTCACGGCCCCTCCTAGAGTGAGGCTGGGGGGTCTCAGGGTGAGAAGGGAGCTGCGGGGGCAGCAAGCGACGCTGGCTCTTGGGCGGGGGCTGTCTCGACTTTCAACAGAGCATTTAAGAAAGGTAGAAACCGGATCCATCTCACCCGCGCCCCCGCCCTTCGAGTCCCGACGGCGGGACCCCGCAGCCGAGCGGCTAGCTTTCCGTTCTGCGGTGTCTGGTTCTCGACAGCAGGTGAATGGGCCCTGGCGAGGCGCGGGGGGCGGGGCGTACGCTATAAAGGGGCGCGGCAGGACCAGGGGGCCACTCGCAGCCGGTGTGGCCTGCGCGTCTGGGCACACAGCGCTGTGACCGCCTAGTGCCGGACAGGCCTAGGGACCAGGTAGGGCGTGAGTGGAGATGCTGGCCGGCAGCGAGGGTCAGGGCCACAGGCATGGAAGGGAAGGAGGCGGGACAGGGAGGGTTAATGTGGAGTCACCACACCCCCCTGAGGTCTGTCGGGTCGTGCCGTGCTCCTCCCGTTCGGTTCTGGTGCATCACGTCCATCCCCAACTGTGCTGGGAGAGGGACAAGCGGCTCTCCGCCTTCCTGCCTTGGGGTGGGTCTTGCCTCCGGAGCCATCTGTCTGCAACATCGATGGCTGAAGCAGGTCTTGCCCAGGAGCTGAGTATATAGACTGGTTCGTATCTGCAGCGTCATTCTCGGACCCGGGCAGACAGCAGGGGAGGGAGGAATCTAGAGGCTCGGTTCCCCTAATCCATTTCCTTCGCTTGAACGCAGGGTTTTCAATCTCAGCGCAAGGGCCCTTTAGTTTTGTGGGGGGAACATCAGCTAAGCCCCACCCCACCCCCACCCCCGGTTTTAGAGGCTTCTAGGCGGTCAGACCTGCCCGGATTCATTGGGAGAACTAGGAGCTAAAAGGGAGGAAGGCGGATTAACGTTTTATTTTAATCTGGTTTTGAACTGTGGTTGCCGTCTGGGGCAGCCGGGCGCGGCAGGGAATGGGAGGGCGCCCAAAGCAGGGGAGGGGGATGAGGGCACTCTCCGGTCTCAGGATGCTGGGGAAGAAGGAAGAGGCCACTTCAGCTAGGGTGTACCTTAACTCTGCCCCTCCCCAAAGGCTCGGGGGTGGCGTCCTAGCTAAGGAGGTTCCGAGGGATCTAATCCCGGTCCTCGCCCCAGATGGCCCCGCCTCCTCCCGGGGGAGCCACTGCGGCAATGGAGGGGAAGGAAGGGAGATGGGAAGGGGTCTGGGGGCGGCTTCCCTTCCCCTCCCCCTTCCGGGACAGGCGGTCTTTGTTCCCTGAGGCGGCGGCGGGCGGACACCTGTGAGGCTTCAGGTCTAGGCAAAGGTGGGTTAGGACGAGTGGCGAGCCTCTGGTGCCCACTCCAACTCTGCACCCTCGGGCCGGGGTGCTCCCACCGAGGCAGAACAGACTGTGGCCAGTTCTCCGGGAGACTGCCGAGAACCGTCCAGTGTGGTCCCACAGTACTCCTGGCCTCCAAACGCACTTCCCCTCCCCCAGCCCAGAGTCGGGTTTCCAAGTTTGCTGTGCTACACACACCTTGGCTAGCAAGGGGTTCCAAGGGAGGTGGGATGGCAGGGCATCGGGGAGCCCTTCGGCCGGCCGCACCCCAGACCAAAGATAGGAGGCTAGAACAGAAAGTGGGCAGCGGGACCCCTTGGGGGCCAAACCCAGCTGGGTTGGGCGAACAGGCGGGGCTCGCGACGTATCCGCAGTCCGGGTCGGGCGTGCCCTACGACGCGCACCAACCGGAGCAACATTCAAGGTGAATCATCTTCGGTCCGCCTCCCGTCCCTCCCCCGCCTCACAGCACCTGAGCCAATGGCGCGGCGCGGGGGGCGGGCGGGGCGCTGGGGGCGGTAAAACCCTCCCGGAGTCATTATCTCCGCACTCCGTCGAGCCCCCGGGTCTCGGTGCCGGAGCCCGCCAGCCTCCTTCCTCGAACACGGTCGTCACACCTGGTGCACACCGTTCGTCTGCCTCTGGGGCCCGGTGACCATCCGGCCCTACCCCGCCTGCTGCGTGGAAGAGGCTCCTCCTCAGGTGGCTCGGCCGGGGCCTTCTCCTGCAGACCTGTCACCCGACACCCAGGAAGCGCGCGGCCCCATCCCGGCTCCTCTTTGTTCCCCCGCTGGGCTCCGCGCTCCGGCGCCGCCTCCTCCCGCCAGGGTCCTGGAGATTTGGGGCGCCGCCCTGGGCTCAACCTGGGCGCGCCTTAAGTTCCGTCCATTGGGCTCGCTCCAAACGAGGGCCCTTTTTTGCCTAGTTCCTCGGGTGTGGACTGGGAGCGGAGCAGGGAGGCGGCGGTGCGCCCAGCCGGGAGCCGGCGCAGGTGAGTGTGCGGGGCGGGGCCGGGCGGAGCCAGTGCGGGGCCCGAGAGAAGGTGGAACGGGCGCCCGAGGGCCAGCGGTGCTAGCACCCAGTTTTGTGGGCGACCGGAGGGGCAAGTAGAGGCCACGTCATGGCTGTGGCCTTCGGGGATGACGCGGCACTGTGAATTCCTGACTTCCTTGGCCTTTTGGCGGGGATGCGGACGAGGTGCCCGGGCCCGGGGCCCTCAGTACCATGTGCTCCGCATTCAGTGCGGTTCCCGGGTCGGGGGCAAAGCGGGGGTCATTTTGAGCCCAGATTGGGTTTGGCTTGGTGCCTGGCGCTGCCCGCCCTAATGTCGCCTCCCAGAGGAATTCGGTTGGGGTCCCCGGAGTTTCGCCGCCCTATTGGGCCTGGGAGGAAGTGCAAGGCCCGGAGGCTGGTCGCGACGCGGGCTTGGGGAGCGTTCCTGCGTCTAGCTGGTTTCTCCAGCCCCTTCTCAGGGTTTTGCTACAGGTTGGTTATCGTTTCCGTGGCCTGGAGCCTGCCCCGCCCAGTCCCCTGGGAAATGCCGGTCCCAGACCTCAGCTTGCCTTCCTTCGGTATCCTCTGGCCTGGAGCAAGCCGATACCAGTTCTGAGTCCAAACCAATTCGTTTAGCAAGGACTGCTCCCAGGTCCCCAGAATCCTGCTCCCGGAAAATGTCTTGGATGTTTTACTAGACGGTGTATCCGATAGTTATGGGCAGTGACGATGCAGCCCAGGCATCAGGGATCGATCAATTCTGAGGGGCCTTACAGGCTCCTTTCCTTTCCCTTCCTTCATCCTTGGCATCCCTACACTAAGTAGAAAGATCTGCCAGTGCAAGGGAAGCAATTCTAATTAGGAGATTAGGGACAGAGATGGGGGGGGTGCCCTGTTGGGCCCCATCTCTGTCAGAGCTAGGACCCTGCCTTCTAGGTTTTCTGTGGGCTTTGCTAACCTCCTGAGGACTAAGTCCAGTTTTCACACTGAGCCAGGTACCTACGCTGCACATCCGTCCTTAGATACCGGGCACCCAGCTCAGCCTAGCCTGCAACCCCCTTCTGTCTATCACACACAAACCTTGGGCATCACGTTTCCAGATTTCTGTTCCCAGGTCAATCAAGCCTTCTAAAAGAAAAACGGAGCCCACCTTTCAGCCTCCACTTCTTTTCTTTAGGGCTTCTAGCCACCCTTTCAGGCAGTGCTGGGGATCAGTGGGACGGACATGACTACACAAAGAAGAAACAATTTTACTGTAATAGCCTCCCTTGTGAGGATTTCGTTTATTCTTATTTTCCAGTATGAGTATTAACGGGGTCCAGTGGCCCCGGGAACGTATTTGTGCAGTGCACTCGAGTTTAGTGCATGCCTTGGTGGGCTTGGACGGCGTCAAAAGCAGCTTGAGGGGCTCCTAAGAGCTCATTAGCCAACCAGGAGGTTGGGCCACGCCCTGAGCGAGTGGAGAAGCTGACCGTCCCAGCCTTTGCAGCATTCGATGAAGATACATACGACCGGTGCTGGGCCGATCGCTGGTGGGAAGATTTGCAACGGAGACTCTAGATTCGTTGTATAGAGGTTGACAGGAACAGCTAAGTGACAGGGCTGAATGATAGCAAAAGATCCCTGAAGACTCCACCCTTACCACTCACCTCCAGGGATCTCTGGTACAGAGAATGGGGAGGGAAGAGGAGCAAACAGGTCTGGAAAGTGCCCCAGGAAAGAAACCCTCCCCCGCAAAGGGAGGGATGATTCTCCGAAGAAGTGTGTCCACAAAGAGTTCAGGAGAGCAGCCTAAGGGGAGGGAGACCTTGCAGAGGATGTAGGATACACACTTACTTACCAGGAGGACATCCTGTCCCCCTGCCAGTCCTCCTTATACACCAGCTGTGATGCTCTTTGATTGCTCACCTACCAGGCTGGGAGACAACCCCTTCTCACGGTCAGAAGAGGAATTTCTTAGCTTTTAATCTCAAGGTCAGGGTTCTGACCTACAGGAACAGCAAGAGACTGTTCCCGAGATCCTGCCAGAGCACCATCATGGGTCCCTTTGTGGAGTACCAGGGATGCTTTTGCAGAACTCCACAATCCCCATTTCAGGAGATCCTCTTTCCTCTGACCCAGGCCCGGTTCTGCTTCAACTAAGGTCTAGGGATTACTGCTCGCCTGTTTGTTGGGCGGACTCTGGCTGTGGACATGGGTGTGGCCCTGCCTGAGGACTGCAGCAGTATCTCCTGCGGCATTTGAATTAGGAGGGGCAAGGCAGCGCTGGGAGGAGCCTCGTTCAGCTGATCAGAACTGGATGCCCAGTGGGGTGTTTGGCTCTGTAGCTGTTCCCTGCTCGCCACCCCCCTTCAGTTACAGAAGAGGAAGATGTTGTCAGAAGGGTGGGCATGCCGGACACTTGGTCTGACAGAGCTATTCTCTTCCTTATGGTGCTTCAGTCCTTCCTGGGTGGTCCAGACCCAGGCTACTGGTACCTGAGTGTGTCTCAGTCTTTCCCAAGGCTCTTCCCCCTAGTGTCACTCCTCTGTTCCATAGAAATGAGAAAAAAAGAATTTAGGATATTGTTTCCTAAATATCCTGAGTTTTTAGGAAAGGAGTTTCAAACACAACTCGAAATAGCTTCTCTTTCCCAGCTTCACAGCCTTCGGGTTCATATTAAACTGTAGAGTTTTGAGTGGGCCACCAGTGTACATTTCAGGGGGCTCCTTGGTGATTCTGATTCTTACAGAGACCCTCCAAACCACATAGACCACACTGGTAACTATAGCTGTTACTTCGCTTGGCCCATAGCCTCATCCTCAAACCTCTAAATTCGGAGGATTACAATGGGAGAAACTGAGGCCACAGGCCAGGGAGTGACTTCTCCAGATTACCATTTGATCAGGATGAAATGGCCTTTGGGGCTGGAGGTCTAGAGTCTACTCATAGTGAGTTTTCTGTCAAAGCCCCGCAAGTATGTTATCAAGCCCAGTACTGAGGGTTTATGGAGGGGCTAGCCTGGAGTAAAAGCTTCCAAGGTTTCTGAGCTGGAGAACTCTATCTGACCCCTTCCAGTGTGTTTCCCCTTCCTCTCTACCTTTCTCTGAGGGTTCTAGGCTGGTCTAAGGGCAGGCTGAGCCTGTGTTAGCTCTTCCACATTGTCTCCAGCTCTCATGCCCTGGGCACCAGCTCCAGAGAGACTTACCCTCCCTCTCTCCTTCATCCCCAGGGCACCTGGCACTAGAGGCAAGGGCCTCCATCCTTCCTTCTCCCGTGGCAGCCACTGTGGCAACCACTGACGCAACCGCCCCAGCCCTCCCTTGGCTTTGTAGCCTCTACCTTCCTCCAAAGTACTCTCAGAGCCTTCTAGAAGCCGTTTCCACAGGCTCTTGCCAGAAACAGTTCACTCCAGCTCCTTCCAAGCTGTCTCCTTGTCTGAAGGAGCCTCCTGCCCTGATCCTGGCCCAGGTCAAGCAGCAGAGGTGCCCATCGGGGATACTTTGCAGTCCTGCCTTCTGGGCCTCTGCTTGTGTCACAGGGCAAGCTGGAACTGTTGGCCTCTGTCCTAAGAGGCCACGAGAAGCACATTGGATGTTCTTGTCACTGCCCATTTGGAAGGAGGTGAGGTCCAGCACGATAGTTTATGAGGATCTGGCAGCTGCTTGCTGACCTTGACAAAAAGGTGGCTTGTTTGGGTGATGGTATTGGGATGTGAGCCTTTGGGATGAGATGGAAAACTCTGCTGCCCTCTGCAAACCCAAGACATCAGCCTTTCTCCTCTCTTGTCCTTGTCTTCTTGAAGGTCACTTTGGGCTAGTACATAACAAGGATCTGGCGAAGGGCTGGGGAGGAGGGTGGCTAAGCTGTGGATGACAGCAGTGGAGGGGGGAGGAGGCTGTAGGATCTCCAGGAGTCCTTCTGGGTATGGAGGCTTGGAGGCCTCCAGGAGAGGGCAGCTGACCTCCCTGCAGGGTCTGCAGGCCGGAGAGTGTGACTCCTGTCCTGTGTATGGCACTGGTAGAATTCACTGTGAACAGTCTCGGTCAGTGAATTACCGAAGGGCCATAAACAGAGCAGAGACAGATCCGCGCGTGCCTTGGAGCGCCTCACCCCTCTGCCTGGACCTCACTGTTTCCCGGGGTGCTGGGGTACAAAGACCTCCTCTACTCTGTCCCAGAGGGCCTGTTCCAGTACCATCTGCTTGGCCGATTTTGGCACTAGCACATTTTTGCTTGTGTCTCTCCGCTCTGAGCAATCGTGTGCAGTGCCAATATGGGAAAAGCAGGCTGCTGCGGCCATGTTCACCTCCCCCTGCATTCCAGGGTCCATGTGTCTCACTGGTTCCCTGGCCCATCTGGCTTACTGTTGGGTGAGGGTATAGCCCTACCCTGGTGAACAGCCAGATCACCTTACACTGCCTGAGGCCAGAGTGGAGTCAGAGCTGGGCAATCTGAGCTGGGCCAACAGATGGAGTTGCTTGGGGTGGGGGGTGGGGTCACCATCTGTAGGGCCTCCTTCGGTGAAGCCATGAGTAAGAAATGCCCGCTTGGCTCCTCCTCCTTGAGGTGAGACCTCTTAGAATGGGGTCTAGCCTTCAGCTATAGGATTCCAAGGAAGCAATTCTAAGCAATGGGATATCCTGTGCTCAGCATGAGTGTTTTATGAGGCCGGCTGTCCCTAGAGCCTACCGTTGAGTGCCTTACCTCTGATCAGTGATGAGAGGGATACTCGTTTGTTTTGGCTTTAGAGTGCTGGGAATGTTCTGGAAGGGTCAGTTGTGACCTTTTACATCCACACACCAGTGTTGGTTTCCTGCGTCCTTGGAGTCCCTGTGACTTACTGGCCCTAAGCCGCTGATACATATGTTAGGTAAGGTATGTGTAAATTCTGGTCTCTAACAGCCGGATGGCATGTGCGGTTTGTCAAGAGTCATCTTACAGATGGAGAAAGAGGACTTGGGAGGAGAGCCAGGCTGGAGGTCCATGGGTGGTGAAGTAGGGTCAATACCTCTCTTCAGTCATCACAAGGTGTTGACCACCAGTGGTCTTGCTCTGTGGAGATTGCTTTCATCCCCCAGGGCTGGGTGGATCTTAGCTCTGACCCTTTATACATCCCTGGTTTTCAAGATGAAGAAGATCTGGACCTGGTCCGTAAGGGTTAGAAGGGTGGGTGAAGCCCTGGTGGTTAACAGGCAGTGAAAGCTGAGCTGGCTGACCTGGTCCTCTGACCATCTGGTAGCCATCGCATCTGAAGTCACTGGGCCAGCCCCTAATGAGGCTGTTTCTCCCCGGGGAGGGGGAACCTCATGCAAGGACTAGTTTCTCAGTCCAATTACTGAGTCATTTTAGGTGGCCAAGGTAGCTGGGGCTAGGTCAGGGGAATGTGTGGCGTTGAGTCTGGAAGTTAGAAATCAACCAATGCAGTTGGCTGCTCATCAGGAAGTGGCTGAGCATCTGGGTTACCTGCTTGGGTACCCTGAGGATTGTGTTGGGTAGTGAGGACATTTATACCTATCACTGCCAAACGAAGGCTCCCATAAATCTCTGGGGTATAGTGCTGACGGCCATCTGAGCACCTGGGGGGAAAGGAAGGATAGGAAGAGACCTCACAACTCTGCCCTGGTGAGAGGTCTGTTTCAGGTCTTCCCTCTGTAGGCCCTGGTCCTGTCTCTGGGGCTTCGGGCTATGGCTGTTGTAATCCCTACCTAAGGCTGTAACTCTATAGCTTTGCTCCTTCTGCCCACCACTCATAGCTGGATCCCTCTAACCAAAGCAGTCCTCAGACCCCGAGTGGTCTGGCCTCTCACACTGGCCCTGGTGGAGGCTTTGCTGAGACCTCACTAGCAGATGTTGGTGTGGCCAGTTCTATATTTCTTTCCAGGCTCAGGGCTCCACCCCTCTGTAGCCTGCATTCCCAGAGGATGACCACTGGCCATAGCTTTCTGGTTCTCATCTAGCCTGTTCTAGGCCTGGGTGAAAGTTCACCTATAGTAGTGACTGCCGGTGAGTGAGGCCACAAGGCTGGTTGGACTCCCCAGAAAATCAGCTTCCAGAGGACCGTGCTGATGAGGGCACGGTAAGAAGGGAGGGCTCACCCTGTCAAGCAGGACCGGTTTCTTCCTGGCTGTGTCTGATCCTGTGGAAGGACTCACCCTTACCCTCTCAGTGGACACTAGGGCAGTTGGTGAGGTTTAATCCACCTGGGGACCTTCCTGCCTTGTATTTTTCGGGCACAGTGGCTCCTAAGTGCCCGAGTCGCTACCTCTTGGGTAGGCTCCTTGCCTTGTTGCCTGTTGTTGGGGCTGCCTGGGTCGGAGGTTCCCCAGAGTCGTGCAGTGGACTATTCCAGACTTTGGCCCTTCCCCCACCCCTGCATTTGCTTATTCAATCCAGGCCATTATCCGGGTCCCTGCCCCAGCTCAGCAGTCCTCAGGCTCTTGGAAATGTGATCTGGCTCCATTGATCGAAGGCAGGCGGGGCTGCTCACTCCCAGCCTGGCTGGGGGAGCGGGGCAAGATTGAGCAGTCCAGGGTAGTGATAGGATAGGACCCTTCTCACTCATATTGGAATGGAGGGAGTGACCCACTCAACCCACCGGTGGCTTTCCTTGTAATGTGATAAAAATGGCCTGCCTTTGGGAGGTACATGGCCAAGACACCAAGGTCCTGCTTGTGTCCCCAAAGGGAACTCACTCTAAGTCAAGGTTTCAAGGACCTTCCTTGCCAAGCAGATCACTCTGCCCCTTGAATTCGGTATGGGATCACAGGTGTGGCCCACAACTCTGACCCAGCTATAAAGCAGATGTTTTTCTGGGCAGTGGAGTCGTCTTGGCACCCAAGCCTAGGCCACTGGCAGTGAGTGTCTAGCCTCAGCATCCGGGGTTTATCTGCAGCTCTGCCCCTCCAAAGCGTCATCTTTGAATCCTTCCTCCACTTTGCAGAGCAGGGAAGACAGAGGGGATGGTGGCATTTCCATCACTGGCTCCCCAGCAGCTCCCCTAGATTTTTGAAAATTAATCCACGGGTGGTTTGGGGGCAAAGAAGTGTACTGTCTTTGGGGTTCCTCGAAGGTTTCAGGAGTGTGCGAGCGTTTTTTGTTTTTTTGTAAGGGATGGGTAAGGAGATCTCTGCACTTGGGAGAATGCACAGCTATGTGGCTGTGTTTGACTTGGCTGACCCTGCTGGACTGCAGTGATGGCTGTCTATACTCTCCAGAGAAAGTCTTAGCCTAGGTGTTCTTCCTTCCCAGCCTCAGGGAGGAGACCACAGGCTTGGCAGTGGTTTGCTGCAGCTTGACAAGGAAATGGGATATATGCATTGACTTTTTACCTCCCTCCTGGTGGGGTGGGACAGCTGGGGAACTTTAGGCTCAGGGGAATGTCAGGAAGGGATTAAACAGGATGCCACCTGGGGCACTTGGTAGATGGCAAAACTGCCTCCCTGCAACTGTCTTCCTTGGTTACCAAGCAGGGGACTCCCTGACCCAAAGTGCACCCTTTCCCAAGCTCCTGCTGTCAGGTGCCTGGGGTGCAGTCTCTTTGAGAGCAGTGAATGGCTCTGTCACTGCCCAATGCCCCTACACAGGGACTGTGGGTCTCAGAGGGGGATGAGATTGCTGGGGGAGGGGCCTCAAGGGGGTTTCTACACTGGAGCAGGGCCATACAGGCTGAAGGACCTTCATCTGGACTTTTTGTCTAAACTGGGGAAGAGCTCTCTCCTCAAACCAAACTAACTGCTTCTTCAGCATGGGCTCACTGGTCTGGCTGCTGGAGGCCTCTCACCGTTTTTGGCAATGGTAGAACTCACACCGGTAAGGTAACGGGACCCGGTGGTTCTAGACTTGCCAACTATGGTGTAAGTGCTGAGCTGCTGAAGGAGGGTCTGCACCATGCCGGAACCTGCTGATCACCAGGAAGGAGAAGGGGACTCTAGTCCCCAGATGACCAGGCAGTGGCAGAGGGTGGGCGCAGCTGGAAGTGACCCTTAATGTTTCCCTGCGCAGCCCTGAGGTCACAAGTCTTAAAGTCAGCTGTTAAGCCAAACCTCTTAGCCCTCAGGAACATGAAGAGGGCTTGGAATCCAGCCTTGCTCCAGGATGGCCCTCACTGGGATGGTGGGGAATCCTAAGCTTGGTGAGGGAGGGACATAATTTGTCTTTTCTTCTTCCTGCCCTCAGCTCCCAAAGGCTGTTTTTCTATTAGGTTCTGAGGCCACAGGAAATGTCTTCTGCTGCAGGCACACAGTGTGGATCCTTTTTGAACTTCTGACTAGGGGTGAGGGTGAAGACAGCATTCTTTCTACTCACAGACGTCTAGGAATCTTGCCCAGGCCAAGAAGGGTAGAGGAATAAAGGCTCCCATGTGGAGGGAGTGTATGAGGTCATCTGGCGGCCTCTGTGCTAGCCCCCCCCCCCCCAGCTCTCTCTGCTTTGTGGATGGGCTGCTCACACCGGAGCCTGTGTTCGCAGAGGAGTGCAGTCAGATTGTGCTGACCGGCTAGACTGCAGGTTCCTACAACTCAACTTTGGAGCTGGGGTGAGTGACTATTCCAGAGGGAGGAGCTTGGTGGGTGGGCATGTTTGAGAGGTCTGGCCCCAGGGCTTCCTGTCCCTATAGATAGATGGCCAAGGCAGCTGCCCTGGAAGCTACATGTACATTTGTGACTGCAGGTGCACATCTGTAGGTGTGACCTTAGCTAAGGTCTGTTCCCTTTCTCTGAGGATGCCCCAAAACTTCAACTCATTATTTGTAACTGAACTTCTTCCCCACCTCCCGCCCTCCCCCCCCCCACCCCGTTTGTCCTCTGCTCTCAGTCATAGTCATTCCAGCCCCCCAGGGCTGATTGGGGAGGGGCATAGGTGGGGCTGATCCTCTTCAAGGCCTCTGGACTGATATGGTCAGCTAAAACTTCCCAGGAAGAGATAGGCTGAAGAGAAGGGGCAGGGAGCACCCCAGAGGAGAAGGACACTGTCCTTCTACACAGTATATAGGTGGGAAGAGGCTGGGCTGCTTGGTAAACATGCACCCGTCAGGGACAGCCTTAGTGACGTACTGTGCTGGACCACAGCCACTGTCATCAGCGTTAGAAGAGTCTCACCAGTATGCTACTGTTATGTTAGTGCCCATTTCTCCCTTCTCCTTTGTTCCATTCATTTGTACAGTGTTTGTTAGACAGAGGTTCACTAAATTTATGTATTTATTTTTGTGACAGGATCTAGCCTTATAAAGCCCAGACTGGCTCAAACTCCAGATTCCCCTGTCTCCACCTTCCGAGTGCTGGCATTGCAACAGGTATGCAGCATCAGGCAAGCGGGGGTGTGGTGTGTGTTTGTCTGTTTGTCTGTTTTAGAGACAGGGTTGCACTATGCAGCCCTAGTGGACCTAGAACACACTCTGTAGACCAGGCTGGCCTCGGACTCACAGAGATCCACCTGCCTCTGCCTCCCAAGTGCTGGGGTTAAAGATGTGTATCACCATGCCCAACCAGTTGACTGTTTTATAGGTCATATTTGTTCTTGAACCTGAAGGCCATGGGAGCCCCAGCAAGCAGTGGGAAGATGTGGCAAGATGCATGGTTTGTGACAGCATTTTTGTGGTCAAGTGGAAAATCAAAGGACCAAATGGAACCGTGGTCCCAGGATTCCTGAGGCAGCGAAGTCTGATTGCCTTAGGTTCAAGGCCTACACAATACAACAGTACATTCTAAGTACATTCTAAGCCATCCTAGGCTACAGTACATTCTAAGTACATTCTAAGCCATCCTAGGTCTAGAGCAAGACCCTACCTCCAAAAAGAAAACAGGCTGGGTTGTGATGGCACACGCCTTTGATCCTAGTACTCAGGAGGCAGAGACAGGCAGATCCCTAAATTCCAGGCCAGCCTGGTCTACAGAGAAAGTTCTAAGACAGCCAGAGCTACACAGAAACCCTGTCTTGAAAAACTGGGGGGGGGGGGGGGGGGTATGGGGGGGGAAACTAAATAGAGCAAAGTCAAAAAAGGGGTCAGTGGAGGGACTGGGGTTCATCCCAGAGGTGGGGTGGGGGATAGTCCCCAGACACAATCCTCAGGAGGGTCAGTGGGCTCTGCCTAGTGTGGGTCACATGGTTTAGGAGAGTAATAAACTGCCTCTGACTTGATTGAAGGGTGGCTAATAGCAGCCAATCTCAGCACCAGTACTTGTAATGGTAAGCCATCAGTGGGGGGGGGGGGGGGGCGGAGGCAGGTAAACAGCTGTAATTGATAGCCAGAGCTAGAGGCACCAGTCAGGGTGGGATGCTCTGCCTGTGCCTTAGAACCCTGTCTCTCCTGGCTGTGCCGAACAGCTCTTGGAGTTCTAGAAAGGCCTATTTGGGAACTGAGGGCAGGCAGAGATGGAAGCATTCTGGAACCTTGATGGCTTAGACCTGAAGAAGAAATCAAGAGGCTTTGGCCTTTTGGGTGTTTGTTTGTTTGCTTGTTTGTTTGTTTTCGAGACAAGGTTTCTCTGTGTAGCCCTGGCTGTCCTAGAACTCACTCTGTAGTCCAGGCTGGCCTCAAACTCAGAAATCCACCTGTCTCTGCCTCCCAAGTGCTGGGATTAAAGGCGTGCGCCACCACTGCCCGGCGGCTTTGGCCTTTTAATAAAAACCGTACTCCTGTAGCTGAGCGTGGTGGCCTTTAATCCCAGCACTCAGGAGGCAGAAGCAAGCAGATCTCAGTTTAAGGCCAGCCTGGTCTACAGAGCTAGTTCCTGGACAGCCAGGAGAAACCCGTCTCAACAAAACAAAACAAACAGAAGTACTCCTGGATGTGGAATGTCTGCTGTGTGCTGGGTAGGGCACGGGTGAGCACAGATGGGCTGCAAACGTGTCTTAGACCTAGAGAGCAAGAAACTGGAGCTGTGAGTTCTACCAGAAGGGGGCTGGGCGGTGGCTTCTTGCTGGCCCTTTTTGCCTTTGTAGGTAGTCCTGTCCTATCCCAAAAGCTATGGCTATTGGGGGTGGTGCAGAAACAGGTGGAGAGGTGCTCACAAAGGATACACTCAGGGCAACCACTACCTCCTTTCTGGGCTTCTATTCTAATTGACCCCTAAGCCCCATCCCCCACCCCCTGGGCTCCGATGTCCTCCCAGTCTTGTCACTAAGGTGCTTGTGCTTCAGAACTTTCCCCAGGCTGTCGTCAGGTGCACCCCACCTCTCCTGAGCCTCAACACTCTTACTGAAATCATTGCCAGGTGGGATGATTTCACACCCACCCCCCACCCCCACAGGCCAGGAGTGGGCCAGGTGGTGTCAGTCGACTGTTGTGTGTAGTATGTATATATGTTTGTCATACATCTGTGTGGAGCTCAGGTGTTGAGCGTCTCCCTCTATCCGTCACTGCTTTCTTCCTTTCTCTATGTTTTTAGTGAATTTGTTTCTTTGGGGGAGGGTGCACCATGGCACACCTGTGGACAATTTGCCAGAGTCCGGTCTCATAAAAGAACCAGTACCACTGGTAAAACAGTGGGTTCTGGGGCTCAAACTTGGGTTGTCAGGCCCAGTGTCAAGTACCTTTGCCCACTGAGCCTTCACGATGGCCTTTCTCCAGACAGGATCTCGTGGAATCTGGCCCTCGATGGCTGGTAAGGCCTGAGGAGCTGCTTTGATTGCTATGCCTGGCTTTTTTTTTTTTTTTTTTTTTAAAAACATGCGTGCTGCTTGTATTCCGCCATCTTACTAACAGCCAGCTCCCCAGCACCCCTCCCCCACTCGATTTATTTTTAGCTGGTCTCTTGCAGTCGAGCTTGGTGTTGAGCTCACTGAAGCCAAGGGTGACCTTGAACTTCTGATCCTCCTTCCTCTATCTCCCAGTTCTGGAATTAGCAGAATGAGTCATCACCCCTAGTTTCTGTGGTACCCTGGTTCTGTGAGTGCTAGCTAGGCTGGCACTCGACTGATGGGAGATTCCTCTCACATTCAAGTTTGTCTGACCCGAGCTTTATGAAGGAGGCCCTGGGACCTCACAAACTTGGGTGTCCACCTCATCTCTCAGTCCATGACCTTAGATACCCTCAAGACCTATTCATCTCCTGAGTTCTGGTTCCCACAGACTAAGGTACTCCTCATGGGTGGGTTTCCCTTGGGCCCCAGGAAGTCACAGGAAGGCCTTCTTGGCTTTGACCTTCCAAAAGGAAGTTGTGTCCTAGGCCAGGGCTGGCGGGTGGGTCTAACATGAGGGCTAAGGATAGAGGCATCCCCAAAGTAACCTTCCAGAGCAGAAGCTGGGGCCTGACCCCAGGGAAGGCGCTGCCTGGCCTGACCTGCAGCTGTGTGAGCGGACATTGAACTTGATCTGCGTACAGCATTGCTGTGGGCCCTCTGCTACAGTTAACTGGCCTGGGGAGGTCGGCCAGGCAAGGGGATCCTTGTGCTGGGCTGTGAGGACATGAGCAAGGGAGTCCAGTACAGACAGGCTCAGCACGTTGGGGCTGGGCTGGTCCTATGGCTTCTGAGTCGAGGCAGTACCTAAATTGGGCCTTAGAGGAGAGAGAGGATACGGGGCTTCAGGAGGAGCAGCTGATGGCCACGTGGCACCATGTCCACAGGATGCTGCTGTGGAGTGGACTGACAGAGTCTTCAGGGAAATGGTCCTGTTATGTTCCCACCTCCTAAGTCATTTGCCACTATGAGGAGCACCAGGTCACACATCAAGCCTGGGACAATCACTGGAGGTGAGTTTTACCCTTTTGGGGATGTGCAATGGTACCTGGAGACATGTCTGTTGTCTTCACTACAGGAAAGGAGCCACTGGCATCATGGCAGAGGCCCAGGGTCTTGACCAACATCCTATAATGTGATAACCTGACCCTGTTAGTAGAACCAGGCACACTGGCATACTTGTAATCTAGCACTAAGCTGAGGCAGGAGGATTTTATATTTGGGCAGCCTGGGCTACTGAGTGAGGCCTTGTTTTTGTTTTAAGTGTCAGCTGAGGGTGAGAAATGGCACAGGCTGTTAGGTTACAGCCAGCAAGCTGATACCTGAGAGCAAAGATGCACCCGTTAGGAGAGAGGAAAATCAATTGCACAAGGGCAGGACCTTGAGAGACAAATGAACTGGTGAAGGTCTCAAGGAGACTTGGTGACTTTGGCAGAGCATGTACCCACGTGGGACAGAACTAAAGGAGGTGGACCATTCCTGTGCCTTGGTAAGATTCTGGCACTTTCAGAGTGTACCTTTGGTTTGAATATCTTCTGGCTTTGGAGGTGGCTCTGTGGTAGAATTTGCATAGTCGGATGAGGTCATGGGTTCAAGCCCCAGCACAGGAAAGAAAAAAAAAATCTCAGCTTTTGAGTTTGGTGAGGAAAGCTGTTCTAGAAATGTAAATGTATTCTGTCTTTATTATTTTATTTTATTTATTTTTTTATTATTATTATTTTTTTTTTTTTTGGTTTTTCGAGACAGGATTTCTCTGTGTAGTTCTGGCTGTCCTGGAACTCACTCTGTAGACCAGGCTGGCCTCGAACTCAGAAATCCGCCTAAGGCATGTGCCACCACTGCCCGGCGTATTCTGTCGTTAGAGACAAAGTCAGCCATCTCCAGGAAAAGCTTACCTAGAAAAGGTGGAAAGTGGAGGCCTTTCTAATCGCCTCAAGACAAGGGTGGCTACAGACAGCCCCTCTGCACCCCAGGACATCCTTACTGATGGGTATGGCCCTGGTTTTAGAAGGATGACTGATCTCCTCCCAGCCTTGCAAAGGGCTGAGGTGTTGCAGCGGGATTGCTGATCTCTGTGGGGAGCTGTATCAGTGAGACTTGTTGACATCAGAACTGTGTTTAGGTCTCAGCTTTCAGGCTCCACAGCAGTGCCCCAGGCATCATCCAGCTAGCTTGCTTCCTAAATGTGTGCAAGTGCCATGGGGACGGGAAATTCTCACCTAAAGCGCTG
Organism: Rhabdomys pumilio; assembly: GCA_030674055.1. Lineage (NCBI taxonomy): Eukaryota > Metazoa > Chordata > Mammalia > Rodentia > Muridae > Rhabdomys > Rhabdomys pumilio. The sequence continues at coordinate 37,136,164 of JANHMN010000016.1, read as the reverse complement.
TGCTTTCAAGATGGCTGTGTCTTTTCTCACACTGCAGATGCTGTGAGCTGTTCCTCTATTTGAAAGTGGGTCCCCCCTGGATATGGGTTCTGGAAGCTGTATTACAGGTATTGGTACGATCCAGATCTTTCTGGAATGAAGGCATCCGTCTGCAGTGGCTCTGCCAGAGTTTCCTGAAATCAAAGTCTGGCTGGAAAGGCAGATAGTAGGCCCATGGGTGGTTGGTGGTGGAGGCAGCCATTAAGTCTCTTCCCAGCCAGAACTCATGCCTATCTCTATCAATAGATGCTTCTGGAAGGAACTCTCTTGTATCGCTCCCTCTGCCCCTATGGCATCCTGTCTTGGTGGGCAGTGGGAGGCAGAGAACCAGAAGAGGAAGGCCAACTGTCAGTGGAGACTGGGGGGAGGGGCTGCAGGTACCCCCTGCATTCCCAGGATGGGGTGGCATGGGGCTGGATGGGGCTTGTCCTTTCCGGAAGCAGACTAGTGTCTCGATTTATGTAGAAAGGAGAGTTTTGTTACCCTGAAGTACCTTCTATTTATGACTAAAAAGGCATCTTGATCTGAATTTGAATTGGGGATGTTTTTTTTCTTGCAGAAACTGCTTTGCAATACTTGACTCTTCTTGGCTCCTTCAGGACATCTGGAGTAAATTCCACAACTGTAAACATGCCCCACCATCCAGTCAGCCCACCTGAGAGCTTCAGTCTCATCACATTGAGTGTCCTCCCAGGAAAGCAGGTCTTGGAAGTGTTGGGTGCAAGGAGTGTCTACCTCATGCAAGGCTCTCTTCCTGGTCCAGAACCTCCCGGGATTGGCGAGGGAAGGAAAGGGGTGGGAGAAATCTTTAAGGACTTCATTAAGACCAAATGAAAGAACAGCGCTGACTTCTCGAGGGTCTTAGATGTATCCAAGGCTCCCTGGCACAGGTTTTGCAGTTTCTGCTTCTAGGTTGGTGTGTCTCTTGAGAATCTGGGCACTGATGCAGGAAGAACTCTTTGTCTTCACTGTATCTCCCAACAAAGGAGGAAACCCTGCATCATTTCTTGTTCAGAAGGACTTTGCTCATCATCTTTGTCCCCCTCAGCCTTTCCCCCCTAGAGTTACAACCTGGGACAGGTTCTTTTAGACATCTTGAGAGTTTAGCCCTTCTCATAGTATCTTTGCGAGGGAGTTTTTGTTTGTTTGTTTTTGTTAAAATGTTTCTTGTCTGGTTTGAACCAGTGACACCATTTGGCCAGACTTAATGGAACCATTATTCCACCAAAGTTGACCCAAGCTGGCAAATAATGCAGCTTCCTCTGGTCTTTGGCTTCACACTCATGTTTAGACTTCATTGTATACATCTTTTATGGAACCTGCTTTGAGTCATCTTTTCATTTTATACTTTTGAAAAATTATTTAAAGTGGCCTCTTACTGGAAAAAATAAAACTGTTTTAAAACTGGTTGTGATGGGTAAAGTGACTACAGAGAACTGATGAGTGAGCGCTGCACAGTATACAACATGAACCTTCCTCTCACTAAAGTGTGGGGGGTTATAGGGGTGGTGGGCATGGAGGCTACATGGCACACTGTTCTAGCAAACCCTCTAAGTTACTGATGGTAGACCCCAGAGGCTCTAGTTGGGTTATTGGGCTCCATGCCCTTTGGTGCTGTTAAATCCCAGCCTTGACAGTTTGGACTGGGTGTGAACTCAAGGTCACCACTAATCAGGTCACAGTGGGCATGGACTCAACAGACTGCAGCACACAGGCAGGCTTCCCAGTTGGCTACCGTAATAGATGGACGGAATGAGGAGGCCTGGCCACCGGCAGGGTTCAACCCTTAACAAGAGACAGTCCTGGTATCCTTTCGTTCTGACTTAGCTGGATGGCAGGGCCTGTGCAGGTGTTGAGACTGATCAGACAAGGGGAAGCTGATGCCTGGCCGGGTCCTCAGCCGAGGAACTACCCTGGCTCACTGCAGACAGTGCTCTGCGAGCTATAACGCCAGGACAGGAGCCCACTCAGTGACAGGCAACTGTAGCCCTGTAACTGAACGTCTGCAAGAGCAGTAAGCACTTCTTTTTTTCTTTTAAAGAATTATTTTATGCATATGAGTATAGACACAGAAGAGGGCATCAGATCCCATTACAGATGGTTGTGAACCACCATGTGGTTGCTGGGAATTGAACTCAGGACCTCTGGAAGAGCAGTCAGTGCTGTTAACCGCTGAACCATCTCTCCAGTAAGCACTGCTCAGGATTCTCTCTAACTTCTGCTAGGCTTTTACTCTGACGGGTAAGAAGGGCCTGGGAACTGGCTAATGCTGTCCTCAAAGCTAATGCTGCCTTCCACTGAGGTCATAAACCCAGCTCACCTCACAATCCAATGACTGTCCAGACTCGGCTCGGCCTCCTTGTTTGATGCCTCTGGAGTTTTGTTGTTTAAGTGGCTTTTGGCACATCTGCTAGGTTGCTGTAAGGCCCTTTAGGTATTGCACGATTATGAATTAAATCAACATTTTTACATGAAATTATTCAGCTTTTTTGTTTGTTTTTTGTTTTTGTGGAAAACTGTTGGAAGAAAGATAGGTGTTTGGGGCTCCCTATCTTTTGTGATTAAGAAACCATTGGAAACATAGTGTGCTGTATCCAGCTCCTGCTGATGCAGGAGTCTGCATGGGTGTACCCGAGCTCATGATGAAAGGCTGAAGAAGCAGAGGGAAGCCTTGGACAAGGTCCATGGTGCAGTTGCAGGCCTGGCTCAGAACAAGCTGACCATCAATGGGAGAGGCCGAGCTCAAGGCACTCCTGGTCTATGAAGCAAGTTCTAGGCCAGCCAAGGCTATACGTTGTGAGACCCTGCCTCAGAGTTAAAAGGCTAACAAACATGTTTATACAGAAACCTAATGGAATTTGTTTTGTGCTACCTTTCCCAGGGCCAGCATAAACAGTAAGGCTGCTGGGAACAGTCACACAACACGTGGACTCCAGTCCCATCTGTGAACAACACACTTACTTTGAGCAAGTTGCTAAGTCTCAGTTTCCACAGCTGTAAGCTGGGCCTCCTCACAAGGTGGAGAGCTTAGGACTCAGGGCCTAAGGCCTTTGCTAGCATGGCAGAGCCCTTCAGTGTGTAGTAACTGTTTTCTGTTTTTTTTGAAACAGAGTTCGTGGAGCCTTGGCTGTTCTGGAACTAGCTCTGTAAAGCAGGTTGGCCTCTACCTCAGATCCATCTGCTTCTAGAGTGCTGGGAAAGATGTGCCCCACCACTGACCAGGCCTCCCCCCTTTAAAAACATTTCAATTAGTTATCAGCTTTTATGATTTATTTCATGTGCATTGGTGTTTTTGCCTGCTTTATGTCTGGGAGATGTCAGATCCCTTGGAACTGGAATTACAGACAGTGCTCTTAGCAGCTATCCATCTCTCCAGCTCAGTAACTTTTAACTGTTAGCATCTTTGGTTTTTGAGACAAGGTCTCAGTGTAGCTCAGACTGTACTTAGTAGCTTGTTTTTGTTTTTTGAGACAGGGTCTCTCTACATAGCCCTGGCTGTCTTGGAACTAGACCAGGCTGGCCTTAAATTCACAAATATCCACCTGTCTCTGCCACCCAAATGCTGGGGATCAAAGGTGTGTGCCACCATGCCCCCACTCACTATTCATTTCTTAAAAGGTATACATAAATTCAGAAAAAAAAAATTGAGACCCAGTGAACTAATTAATGACATTCTGAGAAGGCTCTCTGCAGGGCCGCGTACCCTGGAATTATGTAGCCCAAACTGTCTACTCCTGGCAATTCTGTGTCAGCCTCCCAAGTGCTGGGACTATGCACACGGTCATCACACCTGGTTACTTTAATTTGACAACAGCTAATTTAGGCTTGCCAACAGTCCTCCCTCCGTTGGCTGTGCTGGGTATTGAAGTTGAGGGCCTTGCAAATGCTAGGCAGGTATCTACAACAAACTCTACCCTCAGACTCACCGACAATTTCATCTGCGAGCGAGCGCATGAAATCTTGGGTAGAGAATCTACACCCCACCCCCACACAGCTAAGCTACTTAAAACTAAAACCAAATGCTCTGCTCCACACTTCCCCACCTCAAGTAGATGACGTAGTATTATTTCTGTGCGGGTTGTAGGCATGTCTGCCCAGGTTTGTGTCCTGGTTCTGTCTCTTGCGGCAGGGGGAACTTGGTTAGGTAATTTGGCTTCTTTGTGGCTCATTGTTCAGGATGGTGCTTCAAACAGCCTCAGCTGGTGGGTAGCATAAGGACTGGTTATTATTATTGCTACAGAAATTCTCTAATTGTGGGAAAGCCAGTATTTATAGTAAGAGAGAGCTGGGAGTGCCTGTGGAGGGGATTCAGGCCCAGGCCGGACCTACCCCCATCCTATCTCTGCAGATGATACCTCCCTCCCCTTTTCCCACTCTGGAGAATTACATTACAGGCCACTTGGCAGCAGTATCCGACCCGCTTCCTCCTGCTGCCTCTAACCCAGAGACTCTCAGCCCACCTGATACAGTTCCTCCTAGTGTGAGGGTGGCGGGTGGGGGTGTGTATGGGGAGGGACCTTGCTCTACCATCAAGTTGGGTTTCCTCTTGATGGGTCTGGTGCCCATCTACCTGGGCTGTGCCTGAGCTGTTCTTCCATCAATCTTAGCTTTGTTATGGGGACGTAGGCGACTCCAAGAGTCACAGCACCACCAGGGGACACCTTGAGCTGCGAGACCACCAAGCATAGTCCTAGACTGGCAGGCTTCTGTGAGCCCAGTTACTGTCGGCAGCACAGTGAGCTAATGGTAGATGGAGTCCAGCAGCGCTTACACTGCTCCACACCCTACCAGGCCTCAGCACACGGAGCTGGAACCACCTGCCCACATACCTGTTTTCTCTTTTACTTGTGCATGCGGGGGTGGGGGGTGGGGGGAGGGGGGGTGGGGGTGGGGGGGGGTGGGGCAAGGGGTGGGGGTGGGAGCACTCTGTCACTGAACTACAGCCCTGCCCTTCCTCCTCACAGACAACTGCCAAGTTGTTTTTAAAAACATCTATTTACTTGTGCCAGTGTGCACATATGTGTGTGTATACTCACAAGTGGTGTATATACTCACAAGCGTCACACCACATGTGTAGAGATCAGAGGACAGCCCCAGGGAATCAGTTCTAGCCTTCTGTGTGACCTTCAGGAGTTAAACTCTGGCCATCAGACTTTCTACCTGCCAAGCCATCTCACAGGACCACGCCAAACTTTTATTTCCCTGGGACATGCTAGTATGCATAAATCTAACCTAACAGACCCTCAGGTCAGATCTAATTGACAGATAGTTCCCTGTGCCTGAAGAGCACATACTGAATGTTTTATGTTGCTAATAAAATCAGATTTCATATAAAAACCTGACTGCTCTTGTTTGCTGGGAATTTTGAAGATAGCAAGGCCCACTTGTCTTTGAGGGGACATTCTGATAGCTTAGAAGAGATGCCCATCACACAGCTTTTGCCACTGTCTCATGCCACCTCTATCCCACTGCTTCTCTTACTCACTGGACTGAGCTGGCCCCTGGTCAGTGGCTCAGGGAGAAATGAGAGAAGTTCGCCATCAGCCCCTCTGAAGAGAGCTGTCACAAGCTCCATGGAAGGCACTGTCTGGGTTTGGCATGTAAACAGCAGGAGCTAGTACCTGGAAAGGTAGATTAGGAGGGTCTCCAGAGAACCTGTGCTCTGCGCAGCCGCAGTCACTCCTTCTATGGCCCATCCTCTCTGTCAAATATGGATGGCAGTGTATTATATATGCAAAAAGGGATAGAAGCCGGCATTACCCAGCCAAGGTTAAGCCCCAAGGAAAAGCACATCCTCATTTCCTTACTATAATCCCATCAGCTGGACACTCTCTGAGACATCTACCAACAAAAATGGCAGAAAAAGGCACTCGAGGGTGTGTGAGTGAGGAGACGCACAGACTTAGGGAAGGGCCCGAGTCAGGGTGTGGCAGGGCCCAGCTGTGACATACACATTGAAAAGGTGAGTGTGGAGTGTGAGAGGCCAAGAGATGAGGACATAGAAAGCAACTGGGGCTTGGACATTTTGCTCTGAAGACATTTCCTGGATCAACCATGCTCACTAGGAAAAGCCTTCCAAGATGCAAGGGTCACGAGTCACCCAGTCTTTTAATATGGTGTGAAATAAACACTCAAATCAAATTCCAGAGTAGAGCCTTCAAACCATCTTGAGGCGTTCTGAAGTACAACTGTCCCAGAAAACCGTGATATAGAAAACAGACTTCGTCAGGCCTGGTGGTGTCCACCCGGCACTCAGGAGCCTGCACAGGTCTCTGTCCTCCTGGAGCCTTCTGCAGCTCCCAGAGTGTGGTCCAGTCTCAAAGCCTCTGGTACATGTCTTCTGTAAAGGACAATAGCCACACCCCAGGAGTCCTGTAGCCCAAGTGGCCAAGGCTGCTAGAGAGAGGGCGCGTTTTGTAGCCACATTAAACTATTTATTGAATGAGGCAGTTTAGACAGAACGGAGAACAACACAGAATCCATGCTCTGCTGCTGGGATCTTACTTCTATCTTCTCGGTAATTTCTCAAACTATTGGGAGGTTATTTCACCACAAAGGAACACAGACCTTAAAGCCCCCGGATAGCTTCACAGTAAAAAAAAAAAAAAAAAAAGTAACAAATTGTAGAACCAGGACATTTATATGTAAATTTCACGCTCCTCCCTTATTACGTACAGAAAAGAACATACAAAGAACATCGTATAGTTTTATATAAAACAAGCAAATATAAGAATTGGAAACTTTTCTCAAAGGCTGAGCAAGACATGAAGAATCTTTTAATGTCTCATTAAAAAACAAAAAACCGAAACACCACATTAAATACACTATCACGCACAGGAGAGGGCTGGCAGGAAGGAGGAAGAGTCCCTGCACGCAAGGAGCTGAGATTTGGCTTGTAAAGACATCAGATGAACGAGCCACAGGAGACTCAGGGCTTGTGGCTGGAAAGCACAGAAGCTCACAGTGACGATGACTGCTCAGTGCAATCCACACCGTGAGCAAGAAAGCTGTTCCAGGCTGTGCCGCCAGGATGTGCCTGGGGAAACAGTCCTCATAGAGTCTTCTGACACATCTGGGACGGCCAGCCTTCGGCAGAGGTCCTGCATGAGCAGCCTCTGCTGAAATACAGCTGCAGACAGCTGGAGAGCATGGTTCCCACGAGCGCACCCTGATTTTATCAAGAGTTTTCTCCCTCCTTCCTTTTTTTCTCTCCTATACTCTTCCCATTCTCTCTATCACACACACGTGCGCGCGCGCACACACACACACACACACACACACACACACACCCTCTGCACTTACACCCGCCTGCTCCATAAACATTCCTCAGGCCCTTAACACTTTTGTTACCTTCAGTTCGTTACAGGACTGACCTTACAACCAAGCAACTCTTTAATAGTCATGAGACTGAGGATTCCTGGGAAGGGAGGCTAAGGAAAGATTTCTTGCCCCTGCCAGGAGCCTGCAGGGCATTTACCTGCCTGTGGCAAGGTCAGCACCTGGGCCAGCCGGAAGAGTGTCTGCTGGCAATGCACGTGGTCACTGGACTTCTTAAGCACTTTCTAGACCACGCTGTGTCCTGGATCTTCCTTCCCTTGGCGAATCTAGCAGAGGTCTAGGTGGCCACTGGGAGGCAGCTTTGGTGAAGGACGTGGTCACCTCCGCCTGAGTCTGTCAGTAGCTCAATGCATGACCCTGGTATGAACGAAAGCCAGGTGACTGTGTCTGGTCGTGTGCCCTTCCACCCACTAAACTGGGCGTGCTCTTGTTTCCACAGTTCACCTTGATTTCATACAGGTAAGTCCATGCGGGTATCATACATATATATGTATGTACATATATACTTTATAAATATATGTAAATGTGTATGTCCATATGTACACATATACATATATTCACACTCACACGTACACACACGTAAGTATACACACATTTCCGCACAAAGAAGTCTGGCCACAATTTGGCTTTTTGGGACAGTGAAATCGGTGTCGTTCTTCACTCCACCAGATCCCAGAAGTGGTGCTTTAGAAAAATGTGATTCCAAAATCTGCTGCCTTTCTTCCTTCTTAAAAAAAGGTTACCAAAACTTCCTTTCCAAGTCCAGAGACTTAATTCCATTTGATTGCACCTCTGCAAACGCGTAAAAAATTCTGAAGTAGCCTAGAAAACGATGCCACGATAGAGCTCCAAGTCACTGTTCCAACGTCACCACCTCCACAGCCTGGCCATCCATGGTGACGGCGCTGTCCGATATCCTGGTGGTCACTGGGGCCATGGCCACCTGCACTGGCCCGTTGCCCTGGGCGAGGCTGGTTACCACAGTCTGGTACATGCTCACAGGGATCTGGACCAGGCCTGGAGAGACAAAGCAAGACCGTTGGTGGTGCCCATGCTCAGGACCCCAGTGCTGGCTCAGGCAACTGGTCCCTCAGGACATTACTGGCTGCCAGCCCCGGGGTCAATGACTTACCTGCTTCCCAGGCACAAATAAGTCTCAAGTTGATTTTTTGTTTTTGTTTTTTTTTTTTTCCTTTCTTTTTGTTAGAGACAAGGTCTTGTTGTGTAGCCCAGGTTGGCCTTGAGCTCCTGCTCCTTTTGCCTCTGCCTCCCAAGTGCTCGGATTCTGGGCATGTGCCTGGTGCCTGGCAGTAAATCTCTCTCCTCACTTCATTTTCATTCTTAGACAGACGCTCAGGAGGGAGAGTGGGAACACTGTGGAAACACACTTCCAAGGAGACCTAGCTGCCTCCATCTTTAGGAAGCACAGCCCACCAATGTGAATGTCTACCCTGCCAGCCCTGCTGTTAGCAGCAGGTCACCCCTCTGCTCCTGTGCTAGGCTGCTGGTCTCCTTCAGCCCTCTAGCTGCCCAAGCCCAAGCTTCTATCAGCTGGAAAAGAAACAACAAAAAACGAACTCTTGTCTTCTGCCCTGTTGTCGGCCACTGGTCCATCTATGATTTTTCCTCCAGAGTCAAACGTGAAAAAGAATCGAACCAAATTAGTTCATTTGTCTCTTAATTTTAGGACTTTACAGACTGGTATAATTTAAAACAAACAAACAAACAACACAGTTTAGGATCAGCTAAAAGCAACAACAAAACAAACAGCCCAACTATCCCAACACCACCATATACTACTTGGAACCTTGGGGAAGAACGACCCATTTCCAGTTCACTTGGCCCAAAGAATGTGTGCATCAGCCTTGTTTCCTTGTTGGAAGTAGAATTACGACAGACAGGGAAGGGCTGTGCTTTTTAAGACACAGAGCAAAACTAGTCTGTCAGTGAAGTGGAAGTGTTAACTCCTGCCCAAAGGGACTCAGGGTGTGGGAGCCTGGATCCTTCAGGAAGTTGGGGGAGGCCAGTAACAGTGGAAAACTAGTATTTAGCCGACTGGGTTAGTAGGTAGGTGCCCCAAACCTTAACACCTAGACCATTGTGACAGAAGATCTGAGATTTACGCACCCCTCCCCCCAAGAAAACCCACTAATAGTGAAATTAGGTGAGTGGAATGGCCTGTTCTAATACTAACTAGCCCTAAATGTCCATACGTCGACGAGCTCTGTCCCTGTACACCCTGCAGAGTAGCATGCTAACATGCCACTCTAAAAGGGCACAGAGCCACACAAGGAAAACATAGACAACTTAGGGAGAAAACAACAAACAAAACAAATGCAGGTAAAGTCTGGTATCCTCTGATTGTCTTAAAATGGGATTTTATATATCATATGAAATCCATATATATCTCATATATAAACCAACACCCATGCCCACACCCACAACAAACAAACAAACAACTCCATACACCTGTAGTGGGAATCTAAGACAGGATTACCTGAGCTAAAGAGTTCCAGGCTAACATAAGCCATAACACAGGGGACTTCATTTTAGAAATACAACATGAAGAGCTGAGGGTCTAGCTCAGTGGAGGAAGTCTTGACTGGCATGTATGAGGCTCTAAGTTAGACTCCTAACACCACAAACAACAGCAGCCCCTAAACCACTCACCCACACAATCAGACCTCAAACTCCCAAACTTGTGATAGGGTATGTCTCTAATCCTAGCACCCAGGAGGCTAAGATAGAACAACTGTGAGTTTGAAACCAATGTGAACCAAAGAGTGAGACCCTGTCCCATAGAAACTTCAGCAGCAGCAGCAGCAACACCCTGGGCAACTCCAAAATCCTACAACCAACTAGAAAAGAAAAATACGAAATTAATTTAAAAATAAAAAGTCCAATAAATGAAGCACACTGCTAAGGTTATAACAAGGAAAAATTCCAGAGACTAGAGAAGATTAGAAAGTAGGGAAATTAGACACACAAGCAAACTTCTATTCCTGAAACACAAGTTTGGCATGGAAAAGGCCACTTGACAGGCTGGGCACCATGGACAGCAAGAGATCCAGGTACATCTCAGAGTACAAGGGAGACAGTGAAGAGCCCAAAAGATTCTAGGAAGAACGAAGTAGGGGCTGGGGAGTATATGAACAAACTAGACATGAGGACAATACTAGGTGTCACGGCAAACCTAGAAGCTGAATTGATGGAGCCATGCCTTTAAGCATCCTGGTTCAAGTGTCCCCAAATCACTTTCAGCCTAGAATTCTACACCCAGCTAAGATGATCTTTATTAGCACAGGAACCTCAGATGAGTACACAAGCTCTGGAGACGGCGAACAGAGAGAGAATAGGAGCAAGACAAGGCGTGGGGCTGGGCCTGAGCACCAGGAGCCACCAGAAAGATTAAAGCTGGGAACTGATCGAAAGCAGGCTAGCAGGTCTAGAGGAGTCTTAGGCCTGTCACACCAGAGATCATCAGGTGGACTACAGAACAAGCTAAGAGGGTAGCCTGAGCTACTCAGGGAGACCCCTTCATGCCTGAAAGAAAAAGTAGATGGTCCTCCCTACCACACCATGCAAGTATTAACTGGAAGAGAGGGAAGAAGCTACACAAAAGGACAAAACTGAAATGTAGTAACGTTTATATTTGTCTACACAGATACAACACAAACACAGGTACCAGATCACCCACAAACCGTGATAACCCATTTTTCAAGTTACTTCTTGAGGGGTGGGGTTCCAACTTTTAAGTAAAGTTTTAAGACAGTATCTGAAGCATTAGGAGACCATAGTATTTTTGCTTCTGTGCATAGGCCATATTCAAGTACCTAAGACCAGCCATCTATCTGTCCAGCAGCTCAGCCTGAACACTGCCAGAGAAGCGCTCACGGATCTGAGCCTGCCCTCACGCCCTCCAGCTGTGAATGAGTCCATGTGACACCATCCTTTTGCTGGCTTCATCAAGCTCTGTGAGGCTGCCAGAGGATGCAATCCAGGCTTGAGGGGCACCTAGGAGTCCTTCTTGAGAATAACAATGAGTTTTAAATGACTTTTTTTTTTTTAATGTCCATTGGTGTTTTGCCTAAATGTGTCTGCTCGGTCCTCTGGAACTGGAGCCACAGACAGTTTGTGAGCCATCTCTCCAGCCCCTAAAATGAGTTAGGCAGCACCAAGAAGTAGAGGCAGGCAGGATCTCTGTGAGTTGGAGGCAAACCTGATCCACACAGTTGGCCAGTCAGGGCGAATATTGAGACCTCGTCTCCAAAAGGAAAGAAAAAGAGAAGTCAGAGCCAGCTCAAAGGCTTGGTGGGTTGGAGCCTTTTAAGCAATCCCGATGACCTGAGTTCACTTCCTAGGGCCCGCATGGTGGACGGAGAGCAGCCACTCCCAAAAGCTGCCTCCTGGCCATCACACACACTTGATGGCACACATGTACACACATATGTGTGTGCCTGCCCACGTGTATGTATGTGTGTGTTTGTGGGGGGTGGGGGTGGGGGAATCCAAACTAAAGGAAATTAATGAAAAGAAAATCTGATTTCACAGTGTTGACTGTGTGTGAGCATTTTCTAAGAGTCAGTTTCATCAATTTAGGGATAAGCATTTGATGGTACAACATGAAACAGGCTTGTTTTGATGACAGTCATTTTGAAACCCACTCATAAGGGCGTGTTAACAAAACACAGGCAGGTCAGTACAGCTTCCTTGAGAGGTGGGGGCTGAGGAGAGCAGTCTTGTCTGTGTGATGGAAAGAAGCTGGCAGAGGACTAGGGACAGGAGGTTGAGACTTCAGGGTGAAGGTGGCCTGGTTTCTTCTAAACCATTACAAATGGCTTTTAAGTGCTGAATCAATTCTTTCCATTCACATTTCCTTGCCACAGAAATCAGTTTTATTTATACTACGCTGCTTAGTCCTTTAGTCTCACACTTAGACACCATCATGTTAATAATGTTGAGATGCTTTGGTATGGTAGTCAAGGCTCTCATGACTTATTCTCGTCTACTTTCTCCTTTGAGGTAGGGTCTCAACATGGAGCATAGTTGGCCTTGAACCTCTGATCCTCCTGCCAAGTGCTAGGAATACAGGCATGCACCCACTGTGCTCTGGCCTGCACGGGCTGGGATGTACTTGTGCTTCTCCACACAAGCACCTCCAAGCTCGTATGCACTGTGACTTTTGCATCAACTGTCCTTGGCTTGTGCCCTGGTTCTCCAAGTCTCTGTCCTCCAGTGGATTGGGTCCTGTTCCCTGGTAACCTCGTGGCACTTTGCCCAGAGCTCTACAGAGGAACAGTCCTCGCACACTGTCATGTTGCACGTCTTATTCCCACCTCCACTGCAGATTCCTTAAGAAGGGACTGAGTCTATCACCGAGGCCTAACAGTGAGGTGTCAACACGTTCTCCACACTCACAAATGAAAACTCAAACGTCAAATTACTGTTCAGGGTGGTGGCTCAAGCTGAAACCACAGCCAGGAGGGCTGCCTTAACTCCAAGGCCAGCCTGGGCTAAACAGGGCTAAACATTGTCTCCTAAAATAAAAACAAAGTAAAATCACCGCACCTAAGACCTACCCAAATAGAATATTTTGTACAGACTGCATTTTGTGTATTTCATATAACTTGGGGAAGAAGCAATTTGGCCTCAGTTGTACAGAGTCACAGAACGACTTCCACACAAAGCTGTCTCAAGGTGAGTAACTGTGACAATCACTACACATCTTACAGTCTTTTCAAAGAGACAACGTCTGATGTCTCAGAATCCCAGCGCCACTGTTCTGCACGCACTCTCAGCAGACACCCACCTTAAGTAAACGCATCGCCATCTTCATGTGGGGATTTTAAGATCCATCTCTCTCTCTCTCTCAAACACGCACACAGGCATTTTGACATGGGATTAGATTAAATCTCCTCTGTGTCTCTCTCTGACCTAGCAGCCTTTATGTCCATAGCACGGGGGAGGGACTGAAGGCTTTGAAACTCAGTACGCACTAAGTCGGGCGGCTGCCCTTGGAAGAGAGATGATTAAATGCTGAGGCTCAGTAATCAGGCAGGGACTGCCCCTACATCTGCTCAGCCTGCCCCTGATTAGCCCTAATCTAGAGGCGCATGCTAATCCACGCTTGTATTCTGGGTCATTTCAATTGATTAAGCAACAGGAAGCCCTTCATGTTCTACTTTAAGGGGCTGAAGTGCCTCTTCTTTTTCAGGAAGACCCAATAGAGTCTTAGTAACTGGACTCCTTGGTATGTGTGTGGCTGCATGTCCCCTGACCTGTGCTAGGACCTGTAGAGGGATGCATGACAGTGTCTCTGAAATGAGCATCCCTCCAGCAGAACCCTGGATTTCTCAGGGAGGCAGACTGACCCACCATGTTCTAAAGACCCTAGTATTCCAGAAAGTCAAAACCACACAAATGCTAAGGGTTTAGCAAATCCAAAGTGCTTTAAAAGTTTACTACCATTTGTTTTGAGACAGGATCTTATTGTGTAGCCCAGGTTAGCCTCAAACCCACGGCACTCTTCCTGCCTTGCTCAGCCTTCCAGGTGTTCTGATTACAGGTATGATGCCCAGCTGCAAAATGCTTATCCAGTTCCAGCAACTGGGAGACAGAACCAGGTGAATTTTTTGGTGTTTGAGGCCAGCCAGGGCCACAAAATGAGACTCGTCTCCTAAAGTTTAGCAAAAGCAAAATTCAAGGACAGGCAAGATGGTTCAGCAAGCAGGTAAAGGTACTTACTACCAAACCCAACAACCTGAGTTCAATTCCCAGGACCCACACAATGGATGGAGAGAACTGACTTTAATAAACAGTCTCTTCTCTTCACCTATGTATCCTGGCGCGTGTGTGCAAACTCACACCCCAACAGTGGGTAGATGCCTGTAATATGAACACTTGGGAGGCAGAATAGGCAGGAGGATCTTTAGTCTGAGACCAGGCCAGGCTACATGGTGAGTCTCAAAGTCAGACAAGGTAGTAAACGACTACAGTCCTAGTCTTGGAAGTCAGCCTTGTCAACACAGGAAAACTGTTTCAAAAATACAACAAAACAGACAGGTAAACAGATTGATTGTCGTGTCCATTGCACACCCCTCCCCCAAGCTACATGTCTGAGCTTTGGATTTGTATCTAGGGGTCTTTCCAAGCACAACAATACCTAATGCCTAGCACCCCGGCCAGCAGGCCTGGGCAGGAAGATAGAGGACTGACCCCTCAGAACACACTGCTGCCTCTCCAGGCTTCGTGGTACACCACGGCAGCACTGTCAATAGAAGAGAGGTAAAGCAAACTCAGAAAGTTCAGATGTTCAGATCTGCAAACTCCTTAGAGGAACTGTCAGCCCTACGACCTCATATTCCTCTTAAATGAGGCCTGGCCCTGTTCTGTCTTGATTAAAATAAAATTTGTTGGGTATCATTGCTGAGTGTCCATGGTAAAGCATCTTCCCTTTCTTCCTTACCTCAATACCTGGCAATGACATCCTTCCCGACGCTCAGGGTCAAGCCTCTGGAATCACCCTCCGCACTCCACTTTACATCCAATACATCATCAAATCTCAACTCTCCTGCCTTCCTTCTTGTAAAATATTATTTTTATTAACTTTATTCATACATGTGTGTGTGTTCCTGTGTAAGCGAATGAGATGTACGTAGATCTCTTGGAGCTGGACTTACAGGCAGCTGTGAACTGCCTCACACGGGTTTTCTGAATGGACAGTGAGCACTCCTAACTGCTAGTCAGCTCTGTAACCCCAAACTTTCAAAAGTAAACCAGAACTCAGTTTCTACTACTCCAATGTCAGTAATAATTTGAGTCCCATTCCAACACTGTACCTTCAGTTTTCAGAAACTCAGTTAAAAACAAAATAAAACCAACTACCCCAAAATCAAAACCAAAACCCAAGCCATACATATGCTAAAGGTAAAAGCTAAACTTTATTTCTTTTTCAATTGCTGAGGCGAATTAAATTTGAAGAAGATAAAATCTCCGTCTTCAACAACGTAAGTTCTGCCTTGTTGTTTGTACTTTCCAGCAGCCTTAGCTGCGTTCTCAGAACTTTCCTCTTTAAGATCTTCGTCTTTCATTACTTCCGCCATAATGAATCCCTTTCCAAAATCTGTGTGAATCTTTCCTGCAGCCTGAGGAGCCGTCACGGCTTTGCTGATGGTCCATGCATGAACTCCATCTGGGCCTGCAGTGAGAAAGTACTCTAGTTGGAGTGCTGCAAACCCAGCCTTAGAGATCTCTGGTAAAGCATTGTCCTGCTCAATTCCAGATACTTCTCCGTCTCCTCAGCACTTTAACCCAGGATGGTCTCAAACTCACAATCCTGCTGCCTCAGTTTCCCAGGAGCTGAGAGCATATAACCATCATGCTTGTGTTAGCTGAATCTTGAGCAAGCATACATAAACTTTTCCCATGAGTTCCCTACATTATCCTGCCATCACAACCATGGTTCCTCAACTCTCCCCAAAGTGTGTCACCCTGTCTAGATCTGCTCTGTAGGTCTGAGCAGGGCTCTTCTGACAGTCCCCACATCTTTCCAGGAGAGTTCTCTGCCTCCTGTGTGTGATGTTATGGACTCCGCCATTCACTTGACACACTGCACGGACCTGCCCGGCTTCCAAGTACTTCCTGTGCTTCCCTTAAGAAGTCTGTATCTTTTAGTTGTTGATAAGCCTGTCACTGAATGCTGAGCGTCCTGGGCACAGGAGGTGGTCAGTAACTGGACGCATTTTGACACACCTGATGTTCTTCATGACTTTTTAGAAATTGGGCTACATTCCTTCCAGCCTTGCCCTCTTGACACTTCATAAAGGGCCTTGAAGCCCTTTCCCTTGCTCTAGAGCAAAGCAGCTTTCTCTACAAGCGTCCTTAAGGGGCTGTAATCAAATGCTTTGTAGAATCTGGGGCTTCACAAGAGGGTTATTTTACTCTATAGGTTACCCTACTTCCATTAAGGCATTCTTAGCCACAACATCTGTGGGCCTCAGTTTCCTCACATGTAAAATGGTCACTAGTAATTTCACAGGGGACCTGAACCAGATAAGTTGACATAGAAAACCCTTGGTACAGTGTCTAGCACACAGTAGGTATATAGTACTTGTCAGCTGCTTTTCGAGATGACTTTGATTGAGAAGTGTAGTTTGGCTGGGCAGTGGTGGCGCACACCTTTAATCCCAGCACTTGGGAGGCAGATGCAGGCGGATTTCTGAGTTCGAGGCCAGCCTGGTCTACAGAGTGAGTTCCAGGACAGCCAGGGCTACACAGAGAAACCCTGTCTCGAAAAAAACAAAACAAACAACAAACAAACAGAGAAGTGTAGTTTGGGTCCAAATGGTAGATTCACGCTCCTGAGAAGCAGCAGACAAGCAGAAACAGCACACATTTTGCAACAGGAATTTGCTCCAATGGTGGGCAGATCATTTGCTGAAAGGCTCCAAAGATACAGACTCCAGATGAAAGCTATGAAGTCATGCAAAGAGGACTGGCAGGCAGCTTCCCATGCACGTCACAGCAATGGAACTATACGAGGGAGATGGAGCAGTTGCTAACCAAGCACACAGACCTGCTAACTGCGTGCACAGGTGAGCATGCAATTCACTTAATTAAGAACAAATTAACCCAAATTAAGAAAGTTAAAAATAGGAGCAGTGTTGTACTGGGGATGTCGCTCCCAGCACTGAAGTAAATGTGTCATACATACACACGAGTGATCAGTTACAGTATGGTGATATTATCAAAAACTTCTCAGAGGGCTAGACATGAACCAAACACAACCCAGGCCTTCAGGACTGGCTGGTTACCCAGCACTACAGTAGCTTGCCCTCCCCCACCTCAAGACAAGATAGGGCAGGATAGACAACTTTGGGAAGAATGGGCCTTTCATTTGCCTTCCAAGCTGGGAAACCTTTGGGAATTGTTGTTTGCTGTAACTTAATCTTTCAGTCCAAAGGCCTTGTGAGTTGGCTGTGGAAATATTTTAGCTGGACAATATTGATGATCATGACAGGAAAAAAAAATAGCTAAACAAAGTAAACACAGCGACTGTTTTGAGACATGTTTTGTACTGTAGCCTTGGCTGGAGTGCACTGTATGGTACAGGCTGGCCTTACACTCACCAATTCTCCTGCCTCAGCCTCCTAAGTGCTGCAATTACAGGCATGAGCCACCACAACTGACAGAAATGATTCTTCAAACTAAAAGGAAATGATATTGTAATGTCTTCTGTAGTTTATTAACATGAAGGCTAAAACAGGTAGTGGGGGAATACTGGCCTAACTGGAGATGTAAGTCCATGACCAGAGAGGAAAATGAAGGAAAAAGCCCGAAGACGCTGCTCAGAGTTAATAGCAATGTCTGCTCTTGTGGAGGACCTGGGCTCTGTTCTCAGCACCCACATGGTGGCTCATGACCATCCTTAACTCCTGTACTAGGGGACCCGATGTCCTCTTCTGACCTCTGCAGACACCAGGCACATAGATGCATTCCGGTGTAGGCAAAACACATATACAAAATTGAGTAAATCTGAGAAGAGAAAGAAAAAGGGGAAGGAACAAGGAATTGAACCAACCACTCTCATGTCACAAAACTTGTCAAGCGGAGGGAAATCTTCTGACGGTTCATTTGAATACTTGGAAGAACACAGTAGTGGCTGATTCTAAGGAGAGGCACTATTATGTGAATAAAATCCGATCTGGTATCTGGCAGGGAAGCAGAGAGTCAGGAAGGAAAGCTAGCCCAGCATGTAGATGGGAGGAAGAGACAGATGTCCAAACAAGGAGCAAATGGAAAGATGATGGAGAGAAAGGGCTAGAAAGGAAGGCCATGAAAAGAATACCAACCTCAAATGCAAGAGCCAGGCAGCCCTGATGCTCACACACAGGGGAGAAAGGGCTACTCAGCCTTCTCTTTGTGTGCTAAGTCTGAAGCAGTTGGGAAATTTATGGCTCAAATGTGTTACACTCTGAAAGCCCTCAACAGTCTCATGAAGCTGGAGCAGACTTGGAGATCTTTGGTGTTGGTCCCTTCTCAGTACTCAAAGCTTCCTCTCTTCTGGCCAGACAATCTCAACATACACTCAGGGAAAAAATGCTTCTAGGAATAAGGTTCACAGCAGCGCTGGCCAGCTGGGACACTGTTACTCGGTCCTTTGCCTTTAAGACTTCAAAGAAACTTCTCTTGCACCTTTGCCCATAAATCAAATGTTAAAATTCAATTTTACTTTTACTTTTTAGTAAATGTATCTCAAAGATATCTTGAAAATATAAACTCATGGTTTCCTCTTGAACACCCTGGAGATGCCCAGGAACACTATAAAATGAGACTCTGTGTTTTGGGATCAGAAACCCTATGGTTCATCATCCTAGAGACTGAACCCCGAATGTGCGCTGAATTGATTTCTAGGCTTGCTGATCTAACAATAAATGCCTTTCTGAAAATGAAAACAGAAACAGACCTGGACAGTAGATCATGTACTCAGCTCAGGATATGTGGTTCAACTGTACAGAGAAGACAGGAATAAGTTCAGGGCCACAAACCCACATACTAGTGGCTTGAATACTGCCCTCAGAAGAAAGTTACCAATCTGTGGGTGTTTTTGTTTTTTGTTTTCCAAGACAGGGTTTCTCTATGTAACCCTGGATGCTCTGGACTCATTTTGTAGACCAGGCTGTTCTTAAACTCAGAGATTCGCCTGTCTCTGCCTCCCAAGTGCTGGAACCAAGCTGAGTTTTAATGGAGAATGAGGAGTAGTAGGCTCTCACAGAAGCTACCCAGAGCGAAGACCCTTCCAGAGTCTGATATAATTACACTTAGAGACAACTACCTCAGTAAAGCCTCATCTTTTTTTTTAAACGAGTCACTTTTTTATTGGGTTTTAATTCTCAGGGTATGAAAGGATTCAAAGACAGAGTCCCCACACAGGAGTCAGGAAGACAATCACGGTCCAGAGTGCACCCTGGGCACAGTCCCTTTCAGTGGTTATATGGGCTGCTATTCAGGTTCTTATAAGAAAGGCAGGAGCTGAAAAGCATGTAAGCCGCCCGTACCAAGCCACCCCAGCAAGGAACCCTTCCTTGCTTCTCACTGGCGTACGGATTGTAGTGACCTCTTTGTAACGCTCCAGCGACGCCTTCAGGGGCAAACCCCACATCAGTGTCTAGTGCAGCAGCTCCCCTACTTTGACATCTAAAGGTTTCTTCTTCTTCACTGGTAGGACTGGCACCATCTTGGAGTCCATTTATTCGCCAAGACCAGCCATTGTGACCAGTCATTTGATCTGTCTCTTTGTCTCGCTGTCTCTTGCATCTGAACTATACTTGCAAAGCCATCTTGTCCGCCAGGACAAGTTCTTTACAAGGGAATCAGGCCATCCACAGAAGAAGCAGAGCCTGGAATAGCAGTGTTGCAGTTACTGTGCCCTCAGCTGCTTCCTTCTCTCCCCAAAGACGAACCCACCTGTAGCCTTCTTGCCAGGATCCACTTGCAGCCTCCACAGTCTGCCATAAAGAGGCCTGACAAGAACACAGAACCGTTAAAGGCGCTGGGCAGGGCGGCCCACTAAAACCTGCCACAGCTTTGCAGCTTCCCACACACCCTGGCGGACAGTGTTCTGTCAACTATGTAACAAACTCAGCTCATCTCCACACACCAGCTCACCGAGTATAGATGGTGCACGTGTTTACAAGTGTCTCAGTCAAGCCACAGGGTGAGTGAGTCGGTCACCCCTGTTCACCTCCGTCCTAAAGGAGCAGTTATGATGTGGCTTTCTTGCAGCAGATCTACCTTCCTAATTATGTCTTCCTTAAGCTAATATGAAAACTAATTTGTATTTCCTAAGCACCCAGCAGCTGGGTGGGGAGTGGTGGGAGGGTCTAGGCTTACACTGGCCTTAGAGAAACTGCTCAAGGATTTAAAATGTGTCACAAGTAATTTACATGAGAGATAATCTGTATTTGACAACTAAGAACTGATTATACTTATAAAATCCACAGGCCACTTTTGCCTATGAGGGCCAATTTGTGCTTAAATAATAATTATATTTGTTAGTTAAGTTAGGAAAAAAAAAAGATCCTGTCTAAATGTGAAACAATAGTGATTATTTCCTATGAGCTTGCTTTCTCCCAGCTGTCAAAGCAACCATGTGGTGGCTCCTGGAACAGACAGAAGCAGCAAGATTAAAGCCACTGCCTTCTATCCCAGCCTTACTGGAAAAGGAACCGCCAACAGCCCACTTTTTGACTCCCAGGAACACCGTTCACACCTTCAGCTGTTTGTACAATGAACTCCTACGTCTAGTCCCTGAGTTTCTCATGGCCTCTTGTTAGAGAGTATTGAGGAAAAAAACCCCAAAACTCTCAGTCCTCATAGCTGGGCCATAAAAGCTTAGGGAAGAGGCACCCAAGGACAGGATACATTTTATTCATTCCCACTGTGTATGGTGGCACACACCTTGAATCTCAGCACTTGGGAAGCAGAGGCAAGCAGATCTCTGTGAGTCTGAAGACAGCCTGGTCTACACAGTGAGTTCTAAGCCAGCCAGGACTGCATAGTGAGGCCCTGTCTCAAAACATCAAAAAGTAGGCATTTCTAAAATCAAATCCCTTCCTCACCAAGTATATTTCAGTATTTTTCCTTTCTTTTTATGAGGATAGTGGGGCAATCCTTGGAGGCAATTAAACAAAACAAAACAAAACAAAACCAACTTAAAGCCAGGCAGTGGTGGCACATGCCTTTAACCCCAGCACTCAGAAGGACTACAGAGCAAGTTTTAGGATGTCCAGACTTATATAGAGAAACTCTGTCTCAAAACAAACAAACAACCAAAACCCTTGAGAATAAAGTCTCGGTAGTGTAGCTAGAAGCATATTCTAGACATTCTAGACATTCAGGCATTTTTCTTCTTCTATCAAGACTGCATTAGATATTCCAAGTTCAGACTACTGTCTCCAGCAACTACCTAGAACAAGACATGTTCAATCTGTGTGCTGGCTAACACAGTGGCTATGGAGGGTGACTAAGGAACTACACTCTAAATGTCATTTCTTTTTTCTTTTCTTTTCTTTTTTTTTTTGGGGGGGGCGGGTTTGAGACAAGGTTTCTCTGTGTAGTCCTGGCTGTCCTGGAACTCACTCTGTAGACCAGGCTGGCCTCGAACTCAGAAATCCACCTGCCTCTGCCTCTCAAATGCTGGGATTGAAGGCGTGCGCCACCACCGCCCGGCTAAATGTCATTTCATTTGAATTAACTTTATTTAAGCTATTTGCTGGAACATTAAAAATCTAGTTTCTAGTATGCCAATCCCACATCATAGATGTACATCAGTCACACAGACACATACAAGACACCAGAAGAGTTGCCTTTGTTTAGATGGAAACTCAATCTGAAAATGGCTGCTTTGTGTTAGCCTGTAATATATTTTCTGGATATTTCCTTCTTTTATGTCACAATCCTTTGGGTTTTTTTTTTTCTATCCCACTCTACCAACTTATTTTAACACTCTTTGGCCCCTTAGGAGAAGCTGCACCTTGTTACAAGCATTCCACAGTGCAGGGTACATCTACAGTTAGAGCTGACCATCGAGGAGACGCTGGGACTGACCAGCAGTCAGAAGAGCTCCCTCTGGCTCCCGGGTGAGCCAATCTGATAGCACAGCCTTTGTTGCACTCCTCAGAGCCAACGGCTCAGTTCCCATACTTAGACCCCTTCAGTGATTCTCAAACCCAAGTGCTGGCCTGGCAACAGCAAAGATTTTTTTTTAAAAATCAATTTCACTTTGAAAACCCCATTTAGGCTCTGAAAATCTCTAAATTAGGGGCCTTCTGATAATGAAGATTTGGTGTAATTATAATGTCACAGGCAATTGTGCTGACAAAGCAACACCAGCAAGTCTTGTTGCTGGGCCTTTGCTCTCAGTCTGACCAACAGGAGGAGAAAAGCAGCTTTGTCAGGAGCAGATGAGTGCTGGGAGGCCCAGGAAAGCAGAGCTACTGAATGGAGCAGGTGCCACTTAGACATTCACGTTCCTGCTCCAACCACAACCTCCCTCCATTTGATACCCCGCTCCTGGCAGGAGATGGAGAGAGTACCACACAAAAAGGAAGCATGTTTATCCTGTTCAGATTACTTCTAGGCTGCTGCTGCTGGGCTCTCACATTTGCTCTTTATTAAGCAAATGGCATAGCTGGATGCAGGGAAGTGAATCCTGTATTTACACAGGTAACATGAGAGTCAGAGGTCTCAGAGCATCCAGGCTGTGATGTGCACGTTATTAGAGTTAATAACAGCATGCTGACATTCCTTCAAAATCCTAACAGAAGCATAAACTAAAAGAGGAAAAGCCTCTTTTTCTCAAGACTTTTAAAAACTTTCTTCTCCAAAAGCTTGTCTTGTTATGATGTGGGTCCCTGTGTAAACGTAAGTTAAAGGCCTTTAACACGCTTAACTAAACCTGTAAGAATGAGGGAATCAAACAGCTGTTTTCTAATCACGAACTGAACAGTCATGACTCCAGTTACATTTGTTCAACTGTTTCTAGATTTGGTATTTAAAAAAAAATCTATTGGCAAGAGTGTTGACTTTAATGACAGGCACCAAGATTTTGATTTGGTTACAAGTAGCTGGAATCATGAGAAACTGTAGCCTGCCTTTCCTATATAGAAAGACCTGGGAACCAACAAAGAGGGCAATAATATACAGAAACACATGATGGCCTGAGGGCACTGGGATGCAGTGTTCAGTGGCACCTACCTGCCAGATAAGAATTATCCTGAAGCCCCTGCTCAGAATGAACCTGGTTCATGGATCGACCCTCCACAAGCAGAGCATCCCTGACCACTGAAGACCAGAGAGCGGTGCGTCAGGCTGGCTGGCTGGATACATGCTCATTCCTTTTGTGGTGTTGAGAACCAAATGCAAGGGAGCTAGCTTTTTAACAGGTAACAGCTAAGGACCACATGTGGAGGCCACAGCACAGCTCAGATGACCCCTTAGAGACAAAATGCCCAATGGTCTAACATTTATTACAAGCCCTCAATGTCCACTTGTAGTCTCTCATCTTTAAGACAAAGGTTTCTCCTTCCATTCTCCTTCTCTCCCCCTTTCTTTCCTTCCCCATTCCCCTATGTCCTAACACTTTCTAGTAGGGTCTTGCTGTACATCCAGGCAGGTTTAAAACTCGCTGTGGTTACACTGGCCTCAAACTTGTGAGCCCTGTCTCAGCCTCCACAGTGCTGGAATGACAAGTGGGATACCATGCCCATGCTAAAAGATAGGCTAAACCCATATGAAGGGGCAGGAGAGCTTGCAAAAGGCACTGCTACTTCTGAAGGTGTCTAACATACTAACTACCTTTGCAGGAGGCTAAGGAAGGAACTAGAGAAGGCTGTTGTAGAAACCTTTCAGCCTAGGAAGGCCTGGGACCTCTGGAGAACATGAACTTCCTGAAGTAGACTCTTGTTTCCCTTCTCATTTCCTGTGAGGGTTTTTCTACTGATAAGTCAGTTACTGGCACAATGGTAAGTGTGGGCATCTATGTGTGTAGGATGCCTCAAGCACTAAAAGAGCATGACAAAACAGTTTCTGCTGTCCTTAATTAGTGTCATTGTTATACGCCCTGGATGAGAAAAACTGAAGTCAGGAAAACTGCTGCCTCCTATAGAGGTTATTCTGGAAGGCACTTTGGACTTCACAGTCATTCAGAATGGAGGAAGGAGAGGCTTCAGGATTGAAGACTCCTACCAAAAGTCCCTTTCTTCTCTCAGGTCATCAAAAGGCAGGGAGTGAAGAGCACCATGAGGTGGACGGTTGCAGGGCTCTTCTGTGCTACAGAACGGAGTCGATAGCACAGCTCCATGCTCCTGTTTCTTAGCAGCATCTGTGTTTGTGGTGCAGTCTGGAATTCATCCAAGTAGCACTGGATACTTCCAGACTCTTGCAGGTCTTCCAAACTTGCTTTCGGGTACCACCGTCTACAAGATCTATACTTACAAGCAAGGACTGGCACTTGTGGGAGGAGTCTAAACAGAAATATGCTGGTGGCCTGTGTCATGAATAAACAGAGTAGGAAGGGGGTCTAGGTGTCTCCACTGCCTCTTGTCTGAGGGTTCCCTACTCAGGACTCTGCTATGCATAAAAACGGCAGTTCTTGAAAATCCTCCTGCCTTGCTGTTTACCGTCTGCGGACTACTATAGTCATGAAGCCATGATGCCTAAGAGCTGAGAGGAGGCAAAGCTCCTAAGATCTGTATGTGCTCCCCTGCTAGGGGAGGCCATGGTATTTTTGCTATGTCTGGCACTAGCACAACGATATTATCCAAGAGAAGCTTGTCCAGTGATGGCAACGCACAACTGTGTCTACTGTAGATCCACGGTCGCTAGGTACGTGCCCTGATTAGAATTCAACTGTGAAGAGACTATGATTGAAGATGGCCGTCTACCACTTCAGACTCATCACTGTAACTGAGTAAATGTCTCAATTTTTAGTTATAATTTACTTTCATTTAAATGGCCACCCATAGATGACAGCTACCACATTGCATACAATTTTAATTAATTATCTTTTTTCTTCTATTTTCCTTAAGAGACACTTAGTACACTGTTCAACATGGCCCTAGATACACCCCAGTCTGCTTCTGCTCCTCATTGGGTCAGTGCGGTTTTAGATGTTAGGTTTGGTATTATGTATTTATCTGTATCTGCTAAGGTTTATGTTTGTCTGTCTGTTTTGTTGTTTTTATGACTCTTGTACAGTACCTGGTCACCAGCGAGAGAATGCAGTAGTGGCAGTAAGAGTAAGTAAGGAAAAACCCATGAAGCTCCTGAGTAGTGTGGCAGGCAAAGATAAGCAAAATAAAAGTGGCGACTTCTCTGGTATGAGGCTTACCAGTACATCTCTTCAGTTTAAAGAGTCTCTTCTTTAGTTGACTCCAGTGGGGAAAACCTATGTGCAAAGAATGCTGGAATCTTGGCAGGCTGTAGAGGCCACAGTGGCATTGCTCTCCTGCTGCACTGCAATGCCGGGTTCCTAGGGCAGCAACCAGCTGAGGGCTCATCTCAGGCCCTGTCTGTTGCCTGCCTCTATCTCCTTTCTGAGCCGCAGAACTGCATCTCATCTATGTCTCCTCTCTCATGAAAGAGACTAGGTGGTGGGTGCAGATGCTCTATGATCCCATAGTGGAAAGAATTGCATTAGGAATGGATCTACACTGGCTTTCTCTTGCAGAACAGATAGTGGCCCGCCTTGATTTGACTGATATCCCAGGGCCTTCACTCTCCAGACACCGCCAATGGGACCAGTAGAGAAGAGGGCTATTTACCTTCTAGGAAGCCCACAGTAACTACAGTGATACCTAATACAGTAGACTAAAATAAAGTTCAGATATTTTATAATGTTCAAAATTAAAAAAATAAAAAAATCACGACTGTATTAGGCTAGGCTGGGCTACATGAGGCCCTATCTTAGAAAAACACCCACCCACCTCACCCCACAAAAAAGAAACCAAAATAACACCTAACAACTAGGAAAATGACAGACAGTAATGGCACACACCTTTAATCTCAACATTTGGTAGAGGCAGGTGGATCTCTGAGTTCAAGGCCAGCCTGGTCTACAGAATGACTTCTAGGACAGACCCAGAGAAACCCTGTCTTGAGAAACCAAGACCAAAAACCCTAGAAAACAAACCTCCTGAAGACCATATTAGACCTGAAGGAAAACATAGATACTTAGAAAAGATCACTGAAGCTATGAGTGGTGGCTCACACCTTTAGTCCTAGAATTTAGGAGGCAGAGGCAGATGGATCTCTGAGTACAAGACCAGTTTAGTCTACACAGTGAGTTCCGGGACATCCAGGGCTATACAGAAAAACCCTATCTTGGGAAACAAAACAAAAACAAAACAACAACAACAACAAAAAAACCCAAACCAACCAACCAACCAAAACAAAACAAAAACAAAAAAAAACAAAAACAAACAAACAAAACACAAAAAAAAAGAAAGGAAGGAGGGAAGGAAGGAAGGAAGGAAGGAAGGATAAAAGAAAAGACTCGGTAAGCATTAAGTGTCTAGACACAGTGGCAGATGAGTTATGTCAGCAATTGGGAGACTGAGGCAGGTGCATCATGATTTTGACGCCAGTCTGGAAAACTAAAACTCTGTCTCAAAACAAAAATAACAACAAAAGCAAAAATTCTATGAACACAAAAACAAACACAAAGAATCAAGCTTTTCCAAATTAGTAATAGAAAGGTAAAGACAATATATATACACACACACATACGGCAAAGAACATTACTAGGACACAGACCATTGCAGGAAAAAAATTCATCCATGTTAAAACACACCAATGCACAAATTCGGATAAATACATGAGCTAGCCGCCGTGGTTTACTCATGCCTGTGATCCAGCAATTTAAGGGCATGCTGTGGGAGGACTGTCTCTGAGTTTGAGCCAAGCCTGAACTACATAATGAGCCCATCTCAAAAGCAAAACAAAACAAAATAATGAAAAAAGCGAACACATGTATTACTAATACAGAAGTGCAAATTAAGACAGAATGTATTACCTTTCCTAAAACAGATAAAAAACAAAGTTATGCTAATATTCATTATAAAGTCAAGAAGCAGGTTGTCCCAGTGGAGAGTAATCAAGCACAGGATATGTGACACCAAATAAATAGATAATAAATAAAGCTGTGCAAAATCCTGTGCAAACACAAACAGTACCATTTTATTGTTAAAAAAAACCCATCAATAAGCTAAGTTACCAACAACAGGAGGCTCTCTCAGTTACAGACAACAGGACGACTATTACCAAGCATTATAAAAATGGCTCTTCCAGAAGTTATTTAATGACATGAAAATGGTTAAGATACTTCAAAATGAGTTACAAAGTAATACTGATTATTCAACCCTATTTAGTTTGAAACTCTTTTTTTCTGTTTCCCTTCCAGATCTAGGAAGAGGGTCAGCAGCTTGGGAGAAGCATGGGTGCCTAGCAACTCCAGTCATCTGTTTTGCTTGGCCTTATCTTGTTTTTAGGAAGAAAAAATACCCAAACAAATCCATGATTAATATTTCTGACATAAAAGCGGGGGCTTCCTGAAGTAGCAGGAGCCAACAGAATCCCTTCATCATTTTTGCTGTAAAATAGGAAAGAGGAGAAAAGGTCTATAAAGGCCTCCCCCACAGGAGTGCCTGTATCCGCTGGTCTTGGAGGCCATGAGTCCTGGAAGCACAGGGGATCCGGGGCCTAGCAGAGAAGAGGATGGTAGAAAAAAGGGAAATGAACAGTCTAAAGTGTGTAGCCCTGTAGACTATAAATGAATCAAGCCATGCTAGGGCTCCACCTTCCTGTCATGTTGGGATGGAAGTGGTGCCCGAGATGTCTCCTGGGATCGATAGTGCACTTATATGAGGCCAGCCCTGTCGGGCCCATGGGATCTTTACCATTGTCTACAGGATACCCTAACCTACCACCTGTGGTTACTTTTCTCTGCTATTCTGCTCCACTAACTCCTCTTGAGGCCAGAAACCATATCTGAATCTCTCTAACATCTTCTATTTGCACTGTCCTTTAGACTGCTCTGGAATCTGTGACGCATTTCCCCCAAGAAGTGTCCATTTCCAAGTTAGTTCTACTCTTACAGGTAGGACTTTATCCTGCCATCATTAGATTCTTCTGATAATAAACTTTTTGATTTAAAAACAAAAGAGATTTTGTTGGTTTACTGGCAAATGCTTGAAGTTTATCATTACACAGCAGCAGGATCTGGAAGAATGAAGAGAACCTGGCTGGTCAGACCAGCTACCCTTAGCTGGGTGAGGGGGAACGGCCAGCTCTAACCCACAGAAAACCCTATAGCACTCTGGATCATCTCCCATGCTAGACTCATCTGGATTCCCAAGAACAGATAAAAATGACCGGCTTCTGACTAGAATCACTGAGACGTGGTACAAAGCACTCATTTAGTTTGATACAGAGAACCGACAGAAAGAAAAGGGCAAGTCCAAGTCAAAACCCTGAATTTGGCACACACTAGCTTGCTTCGCAGACCAATAACTTTTTAATTTAATTTTTTTAAACTTTATTTTTGAGGCTAAGTTCTTCCCATATTGGCCAGGGTGGTCTCTAACTCATGAGCATGAGTGACCCTCCATTCTCAGCTATCTTGGTAGGACTACAGGCATGTGTCACTAGGCTTGGCTGGAACGGTGGGCTCTTAGGATACCCAGAGCATCTTCAGACTCCGGTATAAACCTGTCATTCTGAAAATGTGAGGCTGGGGAAGAGGTAGAAGCCTAAAGCAGCCAGTCCTCTCTCAGACATATCAAACCTATCAAAATGGGCAACAAAATCTCCCATGAAACCCATATGGTAAGTATTTTAGCAGCTGCACCGAGAGTAACAGCAACTGTAGTTCAGGAGGATGCCATGTGGCCAGAAAGCCTACCTTCCCCTCTGTAAGTACATGAGAATGCAGATTAGGATGAGCAAAGGTCAAGCAAGAGGCAGGGTCCTAGCCACAGAGAGCTTTTCCTTAACTCCCTCCAGGGCCCACCATGTCCTGAACACACAGTTGTAAGATGTCCTTTATCCTGCAGTATTCTGGCTAAAACCAACACTCTCTCCGTTCAGGTTAGTATAAGAAAGAAAGCCCCACCAGTCTCAGAGAAAACAGCCAGTGGTTGTAGTATGTAGTTTGTTTTCTTTTTTTGGAAAAACAATTGTCAGAAGTGAGATGAGCTAGTAGTCCCTAATACATCGCTCTCTCCTAGAACAGAAAAGCTTTTTCCTACTGTAAAGGACACATTGTGTCTTTTCCCAAAGACTTTTCTGACTTGCAGAGTATTTCGTTCTTATGGGCCCACCATAAAACCAAACAAACAGTGCTAGAAACCTCTGCCTCCTTCCCTCCACCTCCACCCAGCTCCCTTTACTCTGAAACAGTTTCACTAGGCAGTTGTGGCTGTCCTTGGATTCAGAGATTGGCCTGCCTTGTCTCTGCCTCCCCAGTGCTGGGATTAAAGGCATGTGCCACTACTCCCAGCTGAAATTTCTCTTTCAGGCCTTTACTGCCACTAAGAACGGTCTGCCTAAATGAAAAGATCTATTTATCCTCTTGCCAGAACTTTTAAATACCAATCTCTCCTACCACAGATAAGCAGTCTTGTTCAATTAGGAAACGGGCACAGGCAGTGTCACACATCAGGCTGTTCCCCTCTGACCAGCCGTCTGAGGCACTCCCTGGGAGCCCAGGTCTTCCCCACTGACTCCCAGAGCCTGCTGAAGTGGATCCAAAGAGCTGGGTTGGAGCTATGAGTTTTTGCCACCACATTTCTATAAACTTTACCCCTTTTGTTGATTCTGGATAGTCACCAATATCCAGGAAGGCAAGGAGCTGGGAAAGAAGGGTAGGGTGGTGACAAATCATTGGCTAAAACCAGATGTCCTTCATAAGGCCACATATAACAAGAAGCAGAGCACAGAGACAAACCAGAAAAGTGCGTTCATCATAGCCTGTTGCATATCCTGGGGCAGATGACATGCTGGTGCCTTTTGCATGGAGTCGGGGCATTCCATCCACCCATGGGAGTCTCTACTGCAGCCAAGACCAACAACCCACCCCACCCCATAGGATAGGAAAGCAAGGGATGCTCCAAAGCCAACTCTTAAGTATGTCTCAGCAGGTCTCATCTTAGCAAAATAGATAATTCAAAAGAATACTCCAATCAAGTAGCCATTATTGTAGCATTTTCCTTCAGGGAATCTAAGAATGCTATTAGTAAAAGGAATCAGAGACCCCTAGATTTTCGTAGGCATTAATTGCCTACCTATGAAGAAAAACTCAAACCAAGCTCAATGTCTTTCTAGCGGGTTTGTTGCCAGCTATATCAGGAAGGTTTAAGTGGAAACAGGGAATACATTCAATAAAATATTCATGATCTCTTACCATTAGCATCCTGGACTCCAGTAAGTGCTCCGACGGCTGCTGCGGTTTCCCCAGACAGGACTATCTGTCCCCCGCCTTGTAAGGTGGCTTCAGCCAGAGTGGCGACAGCATGGGCGGCAGCTTCACTGTGGGCACAGGGACAGGACAGGGGTATATGCAGATGAGTCAAAGCACAACACTGTATTTCCTAGGCTCTTTGAACTCCTTGGGTGCTAGTTACCAGGGCTAAAGGGTAAGTAAGAGTCAAGGGTAATTTATAAACAGCTAGAAGAATCTCAAGTCGTCCACACTTTTTTTTTTTTTTTTTTTTGGTTTTTCAAGACAGGGTAGTCCCGGCTGTCCTGGAACTCACTCTGTAGACCAGGCTGGCTTCGAACTCAGAAATCGCCTGCCTCAGCCTCCCAGGTGCTGGGATTAAAGGCGTGAGCCACCACCGCCCGGCTTGTCCACACTTCTAAAGCTAATGTGAAGTCTTCTTTAAACTGAGGTAATGGTAATGAGTGTTTGAGGACAGAAGGCACTCGTTTATCAGTCCTTCCTTATCGATACCAATGGTACAAGTGTAAACCAAAGTGGAAGCTCTGATCCATGTTCATACAAAACCATGTTGGCTGTCAATCACAAGGTTTCCTTTTCTGCTTATGATAACATAAGGCAGACCATTAGAAGCTGTCCCTTTATGCCAAAGTTAAATGATAATCTGAGCAGTTAGCAACCTAGACTTGCTGACTTATATTAAATAATAACAACACAGTTTATATACATGCTTTTTAAATATGAAGCAATGGCTGGCTACTAGAAAAATCCAGCTCTTCCTCTTGCTTTACTTATATTGTAAATATCACTAAACATGGAGTCTTAGCATTTAAAGTCATCACCATAAGGCCAAGCTTCTTGCCTCTCAAGTTCAAGGAAAGCAGGAACTCCCTTTCCTACAAGGCCAACACTGCACAGAGCAGAGACATCTGCTGAAAGGGAGCACATGCTTCTACCGCTTGGGAGCCATTTTCTCCTTCTCCCTGCTATCAGCTAATAAGCATCCATTTTTCTTGACTCTGTAATGTTATACTCTATAAGACATTTTTTAATTTTCATTTTACATTTTAAGAAAATTAAGACTAAAATTTGTCATGTAAATTTCAGGGATTTTAAAAACAAAACAAACGCCCAGAGAAATTTCAGAATCTCCTCTATGAAGATGGGAAATATCAGTTGACAATTTGGGGTTCCTGAGGGGAAAGCAGAATTGACCATGCATCATTAAATGCAGGCTTTCCGCTACTAAAATTATCCTCTTGCAGCCCAGGCTCTAGTAGAGACTGGTGAGGGAGTAGGAACTGGCTGGTATAGACAGTCACTGAGCAGGTCATGCCAATGCATACCTTCTTATGCACAGTTCTTTCATCTAAGAAGGTCAGCAGATAGATGCCCCAGGTCAGACACACAGAACTAATCTGCCTTGCTTTTAAGCACCCCCTCCATGTAAAATGAATACATATAAGAATCTTATAAAATTTAAATTCTCAGAAATACTATCATATATCAAACAAATAAGCAGAACCATAGTGAAATTTTGTTGTTTTTGCAGAGCTGGAGACCACAGCCAGCACACACTAGGACACTCCTCAGAAGTATAGCTGTAGCAGGTGCTATTTAGAAGATGAGAAAACAGGTTTATTCTCGAAACAAAGGAGATCCTTTGTGCTTCTGTGCTTTATACAGAAAAACTGTGAATCTCCAGATAGGCTAAAGCATTGGTGAGAACACTACACCAGCAGTCTAAAGAGCTGTGAGTGGACCCTGCCTTAACTGGAATTATTTGGAAGGCTGAGGCAGGAGGAATGCCACAAGTTTGAGGCTAATTGGGGTGGGCTACGTAGCAAGATCTTGTTCTGGGATAGTTGAGTGGTTAGAGTCGTATCTGGGGCCTATAATCCCAGTTACTCAGCAGGCTGAGCAGGAATATCCAAATTATGAGCTACAGAACAAAGTTCAAGGACAGCCCT
The DNA here is from genome assembly GCA_030674055.1 of Rhabdomys pumilio. NCBI lineage: Eukaryota > Metazoa > Chordata > Mammalia > Rodentia > Muridae > Rhabdomys > Rhabdomys pumilio. Next base: position 37,103,821 of record JANHMN010000016.1, on the reverse strand, counting down.
GGCACTGCTCTGACACCTTGTCACAAAATTAAATCTTAAAAATACTGAGAACATATACAGCTCAGGGAAAGCATATGCCCAGCATGTGTGAGGTCCTAGGTTCAAGTCTCAATACTAAGGGGAAATCTTTAATTTAGGGACTGGAGAGCTGGCTCAGTGGTTAAGAGCACTTGTTGCTCTTGCAGAAGACTCGGTTAGAATTCCGACAACCATGTGGTGGCTCACAACCATCTGTAATTCCAGTTCCAGAGAATCTGAAGCTCTTTTCTGAGTCCCAATGGAACCAGGATTACATTTGGAAAACAAACATATATACATATATGTATACTTATACATATTAAATAAATATTAAGTTTTTTCCCACTATTTGAAAATGTAAATACTAATTAAAATACCACCACTTTGTAAATTTTAATTAAAATCCATTTTCAAACCAGAACAGTTCCCAACACCCTTTAAAGGCAGGGTCTCTCAATGGCCTAGGGTTCACCCATGAGGGTGGACAGTCAGTGAGTCCCAGGGATCTGTTGTCTCTATCTCCCCAATACTGCTGAGTTACAAAAGCAAACTACCTGCTCTGTGGCTGGGGATAAAGGATCAAATATGGCATTGCCCCCAACCCCAATACTTTACTCTGGTATCTCCGAGTCTCCGATCAACTTTTGTGGATGTCTAATTTATTTTGTTTGTTTTGAGATAGGGTTTCTGTGTAGCCCTGGCTGCCCTGGAACTCACTCTGTAGACCAGGTTGGCCTCAAACTCAGTGATTCACCCATAAGGACATTCTGATCTGCATTATCTATCCCCTCTTACTGGACCAATGTCAATTTATATACCAAGACATTTTATTTTATATATATAATAAATACACAAAATATATTAATACATTATATTAACATACATTCACATCCATAATATTTATAGCATGCATATATAAAATATATGTTCTATATCAATTATATGTAATATATTAATACAAAATAAATTAATACCTTTATAAAAAGGGAGTGGACCTCTGGCCAATATGTTAATATATATCATATATTAATCATATTTTAATAATACTGCTAATATTTTCAGCTTGAAGAGTATAAGAGTATTTTAAAATGTCACAATACTCTCTAAATAGGTATAGCTGTATATCAGTCAATTAAAAAAAAAGAATGAACTTTATTTCAAAATATGGATCATTTTCTTTTCCTTCCTTCCTCTTCCCCCTTGTCTTTGTGTGTTTGTTTGAGCCTGGCTCATCTGGAACTTCTAGCCAATCTAAAGCCTCCAAGTGCTGATAAGGGCATGGACCATCTTGCTGTTTGCTTCTTTTTAAAGCAGTGTCCACAGTTAAGGAAGGGCACTTTCTAAGCTCCCTGGACAGAAGTGACCAGGCACCAGCTTCCTACAATGCTGAGTGGAAGCAGTGTGGTCAGCAGACACACAAATGCTATATTGACAAAACAAGGTGAAGCAGTTTTTCCTACGGTAAACACAGGCCCAGTGTACAACACAGTACAAACCTCTACCATGCATCTCTACGCAGAACTGTATTGGGGACTTGAGCGGTCGGTCGGTACGTATCTTTGCAGGAGGGTCTGGTTAAGAGGGACTGTAAGTACAGAAGAGCCTAGCTAATGAAACTCATCAGCTCCTTTCCCTGCTGCTTCTTTAGGCTCAAGAGCTGCTTGGTTTGCTTGGGCATTTGTTTTGTTGTGTGCGTGCGTGTGTAATGCTCTCCTCATTTGTTCACCATGATTCCCTCCTGCCTCCTTCCTAAAAGTGCCAGCTTATTCCTTATTAGTGAACACCAATTTCAGTTTCTAATACTGCTAACTCTTGCACAGCCCCTCTGGGTTGTTATGAAGCCAGGGTGGGCTAAGGCTGTGCAGCTCTAGGTTCTGTTCTGACTTGCTGTAAAAACTCTTAACAGCATAGTTGAAAAACAGGTCTGTCCTGCAGCTGTCCCCCTTCCCCTCGAGTGGATGAAGGAACCCAGGAACCCTATGCCTCCTTAGGCCCCATCTGCCTTTCTCCACAGACTGCTTCTCCTTTCTCACCCTGCATTCACATCTGCTGTTTACAGTGCAGCAGAGGTGCAGGTGGTTATTAGAGAATCATGCTTGTTCCATCTGTACCTGAAACCGACTAGGGCAGATTATGAAATCACTTTGTTACCATAGGAACAATGGCCAGCATTCTCTATATTTTTCATCAAGAGGACTTCCAACAATGAATTTTGAGGGGATAAAGGGATCCCCTGTATCTCATGTACACTGACTCACTCAGTAAGGAGTTGTCTTAGACCCAACCCTCCTGACAAAGCATTCACCTGTGGGTTACAGCTTGCTTTGCTGCCAGGCGTGGCTTCTGGCGGAAGTGGCAACACATCACCCAGGACTCACCGGGGCATTGGACTATCTGATTGCAAACAGATTTCAACATCTCTTTTCTCCTTCTTCAAGCAGCAGTGACCCACACTCTCCTTTCTGGAGTAAACACTGCAGCTGCATCTCAGTTTTGTTAACAAGCCCTCAAGGGATACCATTATGCTCACTGCCTTTAGAAATAAACTTTATCCTCACAGCAAAGGGAGCCAGAATATGCCTCAGATTTTCCACTATGTGCAGGGTTCCCAGGATACCACACTTCACTGGGAGTCAAGGTGATGGTTGCAAGGTTCTGATTTTGTTGGTCTTTAGTGATGGCTTACTACTTACTACTTTAGACCCAAAGTAACAGTCAGGGGACACCAGGACAAAGGCAGGGGGTTTTCTCTCCGAGCCTTTAGTACCTTGAAGGACGGTGTAGAAGGCCAACCTGTAGAGAACAGTTACATTTCCACAATTCTGAAAAACACACATCCGTGGCACCAGGACACGGTAAGTCTGAGAGGAGAAGAGTGAGCACATGCCTGTGTCTCAGTCTTAAAGAGTCTGACCAACCATGTCTTAGCAATGACTTCCTTCAAAATCAATGGCTTCCAAGCCTTTAACAAAGAATACCTGGGCTCTGGCTTGCCTTGTCCTAACTAGGTTTATAGTTATATCCCACTATAATCAATTCTGACAGACAAATCTTAAAACAGAATCTGAATCTAGGGCCTCACACAGGTCAGACTCTTCCACTGACCTCAGTCCCTAGCCCCTTGCAGCATAACTTAAATACCGTGAGCACGGTGGCTCACACCTACAATCCCAGTACTCAAGAGACTTAAGACAGGAGGTCACCACATGTTCACAGTCAGCCTGGGGTACAGAGTGAATTCTAGGTCAACCTAGGGTATAGAGTGAGACTCCCTGGAAAGAAAGAGGCAGAGACAGGAAAAGGAGGAGGAAGGCAGGAAGAGAGAGGGAGAAATGAAGGAAGGGTAGAGGTAAGAAAGAGAAGAAATGAGGAAGACAAATTTAATTCCCTGAGTGTTAACATGAGCAGGTGCCTCTAAAAACTTCATACACATTCTACTACTGGGTTCTTGAGTCTGTTCGTGATTATTGCCCTACAATAACATAGAGGAAATTCAGAGTAGGGGCCAAGTTTCTTAGGGGCAAATGGCTAACAAAGAGTGTAGCTGGGATTCAAACCAGAGATCTGTGTGACCTTGGAATCCTCTTCTCACACAGCACATTGTAGAACCTCATATAGCACACTGCACACAAATGCATCTATGCTCTCCAGCCATCTATCCCTACCAATCTCAACTTTTTTTTAAAAAAGTTTATTAACAAAAAGGTCCCCCAATCTACACCTTAGCTGACTTGTAGTCCTCTCTGGATTTCTGCAGTGTTCATTCTAACACCAACTGTTAGGTGGTTCACTAAGATTGAATGTCCCAGGCATGAGGAGGATTTCGTTGACAGCAGAGCCTGTGCTGCAGGGCTCCTCCCCACTCACAGCTCACCTAGGCAGAGTGCTGGCTTGCCGGAGAGGTCAGGACCGTGCGAGACTAAGGACTGCACACAACCATTAGCCGCTGCCTTGACCACACGCCAGGCACTGATCCCAGGATCTCACCCGCATTGCCACAGGCAGTTCTTATAACACCTCCTCAAGGCAGGGAGAGGCATTACAGTCAGTCTACAGAAAGAGCCTGGGCCCTGAGCTTAAATAAACTGCTCAAGGTCAGCCAGCCAGCAAATGACAGGGCAGAGTGACTTTAAGGTCCCTGTTCTTAATGATTAATACAAATTCCTGGGTCTGCTGAAAATAAAATTGTGTCAAGAATCAAGAATAATAGGGTGATGACCTTTCCTGTCAATAATCATTTGGAACTGGCCAGAAAGGAACACGCAGTGCTGTTTTGGAAAAGGCCCCCCTCTCTTCCTGCAGTGTGCCCTTCCTAGATAGTCTTCAAAAGAAAGGGTTCAATTGTTCTTGGTGGGGGCTGATTAGAAATCAAAGGACTACAGCTCAGTATCAGAATGTCGGCCTAGCATGCATGAAGCCCCGGGGAGCTCCATCCCCAGGACTGAAGAAAACAACCCGGCCTACAGTGTCTATGAGTTCTGGATCCCTGTCAGCTGTGACTGAGGAGGAATGTGGCAGCTCTCTTAGGACAGGCCTGCAATCCCATTCGCCCCCACCCCTGCCTCCACCTGTTGAGGGCCATGGTGACAGTGGCTCCCTGTTGCATCTCCTGAGAAGCTGCCACTGCGGCTTCTGCCAGTGATGCTACCGCCTGGGTGGCCTCTGATGCTTGCGTCGTCTGGATGGTCATTTCACCGCCCTGTAATGTGGCCCAATTTTGTTCCACCTGAGGAAGAGAGAACAAGGACAGTCAAAAGTCAAACATAACATTACTATGGTTTTCACCAAATGAACGCATACAACATGGCCTATAATGTATAGAGAGAGTTTCAGCATGCTATATTTTGTGCATATGGGGGGACTGTTAGAATTTACATTTGAATTTGATTGTGTCTATATCGAGTAGTTCTGGAAGCATATAAGAGAAATCACTGAACATACTTTCTTGAGGCAAGTATGGCAATACATGCCAATCCCAGCACTAAGGAGGTTCCCAATTTGCAGGTCAGCCTGACCTATATCATATAGCAAGACCATGTCAAGAGAGACAGGAAGGGAATGAGGCAGGGAAAGACAGGTGGAGGAAGCGGGTAGGGAAAGAAACAAAGAAACTTGTTGGTTTGGATGGGAAGCAGAAGGCAGACTTGGTAGGACCTGCTTCTAAGCAGTGCTTTCCTTGGCCGTGTTGCTTGAGCCTGTCACCTCGTCCTTCCTGTGTGTAACTGTATGTGTTGTATGCTATCATGTTCCAAAGAGAAGGCTAAGCCCAAGAGGTACAACTATTCAGAAGATGTCCTACTACCTTGCTGAGAGAAACTCGCTGTGCTGAGGCCCTTTGAATAGTGGCTCCTCTTATATCTAGTTAGAGTGGGTCATTGTAGCCATTTTATGTCTTCAAAACTCGGGGTGTGGAATGCTTGTTGTCTTGGATAGGACACACTCCTATCCCTGAATCCTTTGCTCTTTCTTGCTTCCCTCTAACCCAAGCTCAGGTTCACCACTCCTCTCAAAAGCACTCAGAAGCAAATCCCCTGCACTCTACCCGGGCCCCTCTTCCCCTTCCTGGTGCTGCTCAATGGTTTCTCATGGGTTTCCCACCCACGCTGTGTGGTCCCTTATAACAAGAATAGTTTAGTGTCCGGTATCTGGACTGCAGAGCCTGGCACAGGGATTCAGTTCATTTACTGACTGTATGGTGGAGAACAGACCCCTGTCTTTTCCTACTTGTTACTGAACCTGTCTGTATTTCCACGGGGTTGATAGGCATTAAAAACCTACAGAATGGGTCATCTGATCGCAAACCCACCACACATGCTAGTGCCCCACTTTAAGCTCACATCTTTAATGTCTTTGTACTTTGGTGGTTTTTTCCCTTTGTCCAGCAGAGTTACACACACCATTATCATCAGATATCAGTCAAATTTCTGATGCATTCAACATGACCAATACCAACTGATGAATGGTCCAAAGTACAACAGAATCATCTCTTTCTTTCTTTCTTCCTTTCTTTCTTCCTTTCTTTCTTCCTTCCTTCCTTCCTTTTTTTTTTTCTTTTTGAGACAAGATTTTTCTGTACAGACCAGGTCAGCCTTAAACTCATTGAAGTCTGCCTGCCTCTGCCTCCCAAGTGCTGGGATTAAAGTGGGGAGGCACCACCATGTCCGGGTACAGAATCAATTCTTAAGCCAACTTCATCTTAAATAAATTACCTACTTATAAAAATCAACATACATAGTTGGCTTTACATTTTAATGTTGAAAGGTCGGTTTGGGTTGTAGTGATCCATGAATTTTAATTGTTACAATTAACAAAACAGTATCAGTTGTTTCTCCAAACTGTCATGTCTGATGAATACTAAAAGGTTCAAATATTGCATGTCTGCTCCTTCATGTTCTGGGTCCTCGTTTCTCCCTACTTATTCATGCTCTATTCCAGTGGGATGAGAACCCTTTCCTTACCTCTCCATCAGCTACAGCAGAGTAATTCACTTGGGCAACAGTGACTGTGGTTGGCAGTTCTGAAGCATCAGCCAATGTGGCTACTGTTGCCCCCGTACCAACCTAGGAAACACAGAAAGTTAAGTGTCAGTGGACAGGCCCTTCTGCATGGCCTTTACACATAAGTTAAGGCTCACTGGACCCCAAACTCGGCATCATATGCCTTCTGACATGAAGAAAATGACTAAACTCAGCTCTCAGAGACTAGCGTGAATCAGTATCTGAAGAGTGACCACATCAATCAACGCTCTAGTCTAACCCCAACCTGAACTTTGGAGATTCCTCATCTGTCAATGAATAGTGTTGAACCTCAGAAAGGTATTTCTCTGGCACGTACACCTCTATCTCTCTCCTTCTCCCTTCCTCCTTCCCACTGTCTTTCCCCCAAAATCCTCCTCTCTGTTTCTCTCTACAGATGATGGGGACTGAAGGTGATGGTCTTCTACACGCTAGGTGAGCATTCTACTACTTAACTGTTCCCTAACCCAGGAAATAATTTTCACATGCTTTGTTTGGAAATGTCCCAGAAGCTACTTTCAGCTCTGAATGAAATAAAACACATGCAATGTAAACTATGGTTCAAGGGCTGGAGATAAGATGTGGCCATGTGGGAGAGTACTTTCCTGGTGTGGGTGAGGATGGACCCTGGTCCCATTCCAAGCATAACAAGAAAATGAAATAAAATAGGTCAAAGTGTTTGGAAGTGAGTCCTAGGCACGAAGAGCAGATGTTAGGTGTGCAGAGATGAGCACCGGCACAGGAAACTTCTCCCGTGCGAGGTGAGATACCACCGACCCACCTCACTCGAGCCAGCAGGCTGACTTACCTGGATGAGCGACACGGTGCCATCAGGGTTGCTGAAGGTCTGTACTACGGTCTGTGATGGTACGAGGTGGGCTATACTGTGTGTGGTGGTGGCCTGAGTTTGTGTTTGCTGGTCTTCAAAAGCATATAAAAGATCCTCCCGCCCGTGTTGCTTATAACAATTTTTAACTATGGTCCGTAATGCCTGGGTCCATGAAACCTGTCATCAAAAGACCAGGAAAGTATAATAAGCCACAAAGAAATTTCGTATTTAGGCCACCATGGAAGAATCAGCCACGTATTTATCAAACCTTGTATGGCTAACTAATGGTTTCCTGTCCTTGCTTCTTAACCAAGATCTGATTTCACTTTAATGTCCTATTCCAAACCGAGGCCAAACTCTCCATTTTCTCATAGGAGGTAACACTCTCTGATTAAGAAGTATATATTATGTCTCTTTATATGTATGCATATCTGTGTGTGTGTGTGTGTGTGTACCCTTATGTGTGAAGACGTCCAAGGCAGTCAGAAAAGAGTGTTGGATCCCTGTAACTAGAGTTACGTGTGGTTGTGAGCCACCTGACATGAGTGCTGGGAATTGAACTCGGGTCTTCTGCAAGATCAGCAAGCACTCTTAACCACTCAACTAGCTCTCTAGGGATTTGTTTGGTTTTTTGTTTTCAGGTAGGTTTGGCCTAGAACACACTATGATGTCCAGGCTGGCCTCAAACTAGAGAGTCTCATGCTTTGGCCTCCCTAGTGCTAGTATTATAGACATATGCCACCAAACCAGCTCAACAGTGGTTCTTGCTAATCAGAAGCAAGGCTATTTCTAAGCGTTCAAATGACTCTTACTTCCAAGTTTCTCTGGTTTAAGGCTTTTACAAAAGACAGCTATGAAGAAACAAAGTATAAATCCACGGCTTTTCCAGATCTTTCCCTGTGCAGTGAGGGGAGTGATGAACAGGAAGGGTTGTACATCAGAGAACGTCCAACTGTTTTGGAGGAAGAGGCTTGACTATTATGAAATGTTCTGAGATTCTGTAGTGACAGAAGCTGAGGCAGGGACCCAGCACTGCACACAGTGTGTGCTCTGAGGAACGTACCCTTTGCTTTTGCTCCTCTGTGCGGACGTCACTGCGGACATTGGCCCACGGGATGTCTTCTGGCCACCAGATAGGCTTGCAGCTTTCTTTCCCCCAGCCTGGTTTCCCCCGACCTGTGGAATACTTGAGCATCTCTGGGATAAATGCCCGCAGCTGAGCCTGAAAGGCAAGAGCATGGTCGTCATAGTGACTCAAAACCGACACACGGGGTGTGCACCTGGGTTCCACTCCCCTCAGATCACCAAACAGGGAGCACGCCTAAGAGTGCCAGAAAGCTTAGAACATTCCAAATGTCACTGCTGAGAGCTCACTGCTTCCTACAGTTAATCTGCTCCACAGGTGACTAAGGATACATCTGTTGATTATGGAGAATTTAAAAGCTACATTTTGTAGATTTGTTCTTGCTTTCTGCCTCTGGAGACACTACTACACTAAGGGCCGCTCTTCTTTGCACGAAGAGGTGGATGCTTAGAAGATATATGAAAATAAATTGCTTTTCCAGTTAGTATGGTGAAAATAATCCCAGAGTTCTACCAAGTTCCCCAGGAACAGTTTGTACAAGGCCTGGAGGTAGATGGAGCAATGTCTACCTACCAAGAACACATGTGTGCTGTCTTTGCACTGTAAAACCAGAGGGAGAGGAACATTGAGCAAAGAGTCAGAATCCAGGACCTGGCTCTAGCAAAGGGGATATTTACGGATTAGTTGCAGAAAATGAGCATGTCAATACTTTAATATGGGAGACTGTACCTACTAAATATTCTTTTTTTTTTGTTTTTTTTGAGACAGGGTTTCTCTGTGTAGCCCTGGCTGTCCTGAAACTCACTCTGTAGACCAGGCTGGCCTTGAACTCAGAAATCCGCCTGCCTCTGCCTCCCAAGTGCTGGGATTAAAGGCGTGCACCACCACTGCCCGGCCTAAATATTCTTACAGTTCTCTTTATAATAAATATGGAATCTCATTTTATCAGAATACAAATAGTTATACAGTGGGGGACCACGAAGGCAAATCATCTATGCTTACATAATAAAGACAGACTGGTTACTTCCTGTGTGGACCATGCTATCTCATCTCTTTGTAAGTGCTTCCTACTCACACACCTCTTGCTTACAGGCTATGATGTAATACACTCCATGTATATTTGGCTCTGAGGCATCAAACAGCAGGCTAATAGAAATGTCTCCATTTGCAAACCCATGCTATCAGCTGACCCATGAGGTCATTCCTCCAGTTATTTTGAGAAAGTCCATCTCAAAGTCACTTTTCCTTTATACTAGTTTCTTGATTGTGTTTTCTAGCCTCTATCAGGAAAGGGCTTATATACATTTTATAGTTCTTCATATAAAAACAAATGAAATAAATAAATGAAATAAACTGATACTACAAACTTAAAAGTTCCCTTTTTAGTCTGGCTAATAACCACCCACTAAAGGAGAGACTAATTTAAACTGTCCCAAATGTTGAGACTTTTTAAAAGACTCAGAGAGACCTACTCTCAAAAAATGCCAATAATAATAGAGAAGATTCATCTTACCTATCTACCTATCTGCCTACCTATCTATCCTTTCTCCCTCCTTCCTTCCCCTCTCAACCTGGCTTTGAACTTGAGAGTTTCCTTCCTCAGCCTCCTCAGTGTACGACTATAGGTATAGATCGTGCCTGACCAGAAACGAACGGACGATATGGGGAAAATCAGTTACCAGTTGTCCAGCATAGGAAGAGTTAAGTAATTCCTTTCCAGAATTTGACTCTGTGTCTTCACTGCCAGTTGGATTAATTAGTGGTCCCAGAGAGTTTGGTAAAGCAAAGCTTCTCAATGTGCTTGTTAAGGAAGGTCTGTCTGTAATCCACAGGGAGACAATCAACAGGCTCTTACTTCTCAGGCTGTCTTTAATTGGGCTAGAATAAGCTTGCTTGGCTGCTCTCACTCTGACTTAGGTCTCTTTGTGAGCCTAACGGGCCCTAGGCTGCCCAGTAAACTTACTCCAAGCACAGTAGAAAATACTGCTCCTTTCAGGGTACAACCAGAGAGAAAGGGTATCAAATTCATGTTAATAGTATCTAAGAGTAAAGATTTTCGGAGCTAGAAAGAGAGCTCACAGTGAAGAACACTGGTTGTTCTTGCAGGGGACCCAAGTTTGTTTCCTATTAACCCCATGGCAGTTCTTAACAGTATGTTAAGTGCAGACCCAGGAGACTTCAACGCCCTCTTCTGGTATCTATAGGCACTGCATGCATGTAGCGCACAGACACCCCCACATACAAAAGTAAAGATTAGGTGGAAAGTAAAGTGGGCGTGGTGACATGTCTGCAATCCCCGCACTTGGGAGATAGAAGCAGGAGGATCAGTTCAAGATCACCCTTAGCCAGGGAAGCTTGGATTACATGACACCCAGTCACAAAAAAAAGCCAGACATACATACTACAGATGGTTTTAAAATAAAAGAGTTTCTAAACTGCTAAGCAGCCTAACTGAAGGGCTGGAGACTTGCTGCTAAATGGAAGGCAGAAGTCTTCATGAGCATATTAACATGTGGGTTTCCATCTGGTATCTCCATAGAAAACAAAAGTGTAAACCAGCTAAAATGAAACAATAATTCCTACTATGCTAGAAACCTGCCATTGGTAAATTCAGTTATTTATCTGCTGTTCAACAAATGTATTAGCCTTAACATGTGCTAAAATAGTATTGGCCACTCAGTCCTTCTGTCTTTACATCGGGAATTTTTGAGGCTCCTCGATGGTATTTAGGCTCAATTGTGGGAAAAGAACTTTCAAGTTAGGGTATCTAACAGTTCCACCTCTACTGGTCCATACAAACCATCACCATATCTGAGTAAGGTATCTACAGGTTCAGTCTACTGTGAAGCAAATACTCAGGGTAAAGAAAAATTACTTGTACTGAATAGGTACCAACTAGTCTTTTCTATAGTAATTTCTTAGATAATCGGCCTAACAATTACTTATATGGCATTTACATTGGATTAGGTATTGAATATAGGTAACACAGAGATGTTTTATATAGAAAGATTCAGATAGATCTCATACAAACACTATGTGCCATTTTCTGTAGTGTGAGCATTTGTGGACTTGGGTATCTGCAGTGGGTCCTCTGTGGACACCGAGGACAACTGTGTAACACATTTAGAGAGAAAGTAGCACATATTAAACCCTGCAGAAAGGTAAGATTTCTACAAGAAAATCATGACGTGGCAAAGAAGGTAAACTGGAGATGGCGTTTTAACCTCTCCGTACGATCCACGCCTCAGCAGTTGTGTGACGGACAAAGGACAACCTTGGATGAAGATCCTCACTTCGTACTTCACTAGAAAAAACGGCTCACTCTTGTTCCCAACTGCATCCAGCAAGCAAGCCGGTCTGTGAGCTCCTGGGCGTTCGATTCTCCTGTCTCTGATCCAATTTGTTTGGATTACAGACCTACACCCCACCCCCATGCTCAATTTCATGCAGTTCTAGGGATTTGAATTCATAGGCACACACTTGTGACTGAGACACCTTCCTAGCCAGTGCTGTTATTTTAATTTGAAATGAGGATCTTGTAGGTTGACAGACCAGTTATAAACCAGTGTGTATTTCAAGGGCATTAGAGAACTAGAGCCCAATGGTTTCCTTACTCATTTCTCATTTTCTGGATTATTTGAACTACCAACTTCGGTTCAGAGATGATGAACGTGGCTAATCCTTATGCGAACGAAATACAGTTGCCAACACAAACACTGACACCTCTTGAACAAGAGACTTCTCAATCTCATTCCCTCCCCATTCAAAGCACACTGCCATAGAAAACATGGTAAGAGCCAGTGTGAAACTGTAACTTCAGAATGAGTAAGGTCAAGGACTGGCAAGTGGGTTTGCCCATTCAAAGACTTCTTCAGACAAGTCACATGTCTGCTTCCCATGCTCACACCCAGGAACCTCTTCAAGTCTCAGCTTTTCTTACTCTCAGGCTGGTCAGTCTCTGTGGGCTTGTGGTAGTGCACTCCTTTTGTAAACCACACACTAATATCACAGGCTAGCTTGCCTACCAATTCAGTGTCCTGACTAGACTGATTAATACCTTTCCCTGTGTTACTGAAGAACAATCGAACAGTGCCGTTTCGTACACACTGTATGATGTGCTTCTTCCACTCGACAACTCCCTTCCAACATCTCTCTGAACCAGTGTGCTCACATCTTGTTCTCCAGCAGTTGTCAATACCTGTTTCTCAGTGCTGCCTCCCTATACCCCACTGCTCTTCCTCCACCTTCCTGTCCCCGCCTCCTGAGTGACAGGTTCAAGGCAGACCCGTTACACTGTGTGCCTCTTAAGAAGACATTGTGGAAAGTGAACCTGCTGGTTAAAGGAACACACACTCAACACTGACAGCACCTTTCCCTCTCCCACCCCGGTGACAGTACTCACTGGTCCATACTTGACTGTGTGTAAGTGTTTTCCAGGAAGTATGCCTGTGCACTACACGCATGCATGCCTAGTGCCCAGAGAGATCAGAAGACGGCATCACACTTCCTGGAATTGGAGTGACAGAGATTGTAAGAACTGAACCCAGGTCTCCAACAGGATGGACAACTGCTCTGAATGGCTGAGCCATCTCTTCAGTCAAACGTCCTACATGTTCATTTCTTTCTTTCTTGTTAATTATTGAGCTTTCTGGTTTGAGCTTATCTGAAAAGAATTCCTATTTTAATTTATATCACTAGTGAAGTGAATTTATTCACTATTAATTTGAAAGAAGCAATAATTTGCTCTGCATATTTATTCATTATTATATAAGTTGCAACTATTTCCTTGGTCTTACTTTGTCCTAAATGTGTGATTTCCTTGGTCATCATCCCTTTCCTTAGCATTCTTGAATATACCTTATGCTTCTCTGCTTAAAATATACTAAGACTATATATCACCTGCTTTGGTTTTGTTTTATTGAGACTAATGTCCAGGGACTCATTCTGTAGACCAGGATAGCCTAGAAATCAAGAGATCCACTTGCTTACCTCTTCCAAGTGCTAAGATTAAAGGCATGCGCCACCACGTCCAGGTTACATTACATATTTTAAAAATTATGATTGACTTATTTTCTGTCTGCCATGTGTGCTATGCACATGCTTTCGGTTTTCACTTTCTACAATATGGATCTGAGGTCCTGGACTTTATCTGTGAAAGGCTTGGAGGCAGGTGCCCCACCGTGAGCTGACACACAAGCTCTGGCTATTGGAACTTAGGTCTTCATTCTTGTGTGACAAGAACTCTATATACATCTGAAATCCTAGCACTTGGGAGTCAGAGACAGGAGGATCAGGAGTTCAACAGCAGCCTACCTGAGTTAGAAGATACCCCACCCATAAAAATGGAAGCCTGCTTTGCAGGGAGAGGCAGCTTGGAACTTCTTCTTCTTCTTTTTTTTTTTTAAGTAACAGTGGGTAACACAGAATCTGAGAGGTTAACACTACAACTATCTGAATTTTAGCCACAAAATTCAGACTTAGCTACCCTCACGTGTGAACCATATACCTAGGTTTTAAATTCCCCAGGTGAGTTAGTGTGAAGTCAACCCTGAAGTCCACCAGACTTACATTTTATTTTAATCCAGCTCCTACTTTCTCTCCTTTAAACTGTTTTACATACAACATAAAATCTATTACCTTAACACGAACAATTCAGGGACACTTACTGCACTCACCATGTCGTTTGACCATCACTGCTATTTCCAGAATCTTATCGTCCCAAACAGATGAGGTTTCTGTTAAAACCTGAACTCCCATTTGGACTCCCCCAGTCCCTGGTAACCTCTACTCTCCCTTGTTCTTCACTGTGGCTTTACCTGTTAGTGACCACCCCGTTTCCTTGTTCTTCACTGTGGCTTTACCTGTTAGTGACCACCCCGTTTCCCTTTACCACACTTGGAGCATGTTTACTACTGTTCGTGTAGGAAAGACCACACCCATGCTTATCAAAACAAATAAAACCCTTGAAAACCTCCAACAGTAGATGAAATGTTTTCTAAGGAAAATCCGAAGCACCTGCTGTGTGGACTATCTCAGAAGGCTTTCCTGAGACTAGTAAATTACTGCCCAGTTGCATCATTGCTCCAGGGACAAAGATAGCCCCAGTGAAACTACAAAGGAGGACAGCAAGTTCAAGGGGCAGGGAGAGAGCTATCGAAAGAGGGGCAGAATGAACCAGTGATCCTGGGCAGGCTTTTCAGAGATAATTCTGGAATTCTTTCCATAGTAAGAGTCTTTACCACAGCCTTTCAAATACAGCTCTCCCCAAAATTTACAACTTCTTCAGAATATGGAAGTCCTATCCCACTCAACTGTGGCAATGAGAACTAATCCCCACCCCACTCCCCCATCCCCCAAATAACTTGAAACTCACTATGGAGACCAGGCTATGCTCAAATTTACAGAGACCCACCTGCCTTGCTCCTATCTCCCAAATACTGAGTTAAAGGCTGTGAGGCTTCTCCTTCAATGAGACTGTTTTCAGTATGAGAAAAATCCTCAGGAAACAACGGATTTCTGGCTCCAGGTGCCCCTGAAAACTTTCAGCAGGAGCTGGCATCACTGAGCTGGACGCCTCCCACCCCACCCTCAACTCCACATCTGCTGATCATAGTGGGCACCTGAGAACCCAGATGAAGCCACTTTTCTACAGCCTGATCCGGCATACCTAGAACAACTTGCTAACACGGTCTGCCAATTTTCTAAAAAACAAGGCATGCACAGTACTACACACCTACAGTCTCTACCACCTGGGAGACTGAGGCAGGAAAATTGCTTAAGCTCAAAAGTTCAAGACCTTCTGAGTATGGTGGCAGATGCCTTTAGTTCTAACACCTGGGAGGCAGAGGCAGCTTTGTGAGTTTAAGGCCAGCCTGGTCACATAGTGAGTCTAGGATAACCCAAGCCACATAGTGAGACTCAGTTTCAAGGGGGGAAAAAAGTTCAAGTTTACTTACTCTTGGCAACACAGAACCTAACCCACTCCCAAAATGGATTACTCCACTGAACCTTATTTCAACCTTCTAAAATTTTTATCTAAGAGTGGTTTATAAAGAGAATTCTTCTTTCTCCTCTTCCTCTTCTCTTTTCTACACACACACACACATACACACACACACACACACACACACACACACACACACACACACACACACTCTTTTCATAAGGTCTCATGCTGCCAGGCTGGCCTCAAACTTGCTTTGTAACTGAGGCTGGCCTTGAGTTTGAGGTTCTGGTGCCCCTGCCTTCACCTTCTAAGCCGCTGAGGTTACAGATGTTCACCATCATACTTGGCCAAAAACTATACATTCAAAACGAAGCAAAAAAAGACGAGAAAGACCATAGCAAAGCCCTGACACGGCTCTGCTTCCTGAATCCAGGGCAGTCAGTTCTGGATGAAGTTCTCAGTTCTGTGAGGCCCATCTACCTGCATGAGCCAATTTTCAGTGTTTAAAGGGAAGAAAGAAAGAGGAGCCGAGGAGATAACTTAGCAGTTAAGAATGTTTACTGCTCTTGCAGAGGACTGCAGGGTAAAAGATGTCTTCTGGCTTCTACAGGCATCGGCATACATACATGTACACATATTCTCTTCCTCCCTGCCCTCATAGTTAGAAGTAAAGTCAATCGCAGCTGAGTGTGGTGGTTCATGCCTTTGATCCCAGCACAGAGAAGGCAGAGGCAGGTGGATTTCTGTCAGTTTGAGGCAGGCCTGACATACACAGCAAATCCAGCTAAGCCACAGCTACACATGGAGACCCTCTCTCCAAACAAAGGCTTTGAGAAGAAATATATGCTAACAGTAATAATCAAATCGTGAGATGGTTTAGTTTTCAAAGCACTTTCCTCCACAATACCTAATTTTTACTTCCTCCATCCAATGAGGTAGGAAGGCTCATAAAACTGAGGCCTAGAGGGCTGGAGAGATGGCTCAGCGGTTAAGAGCACTGGCTGCTCTTCCAGAGCATGAGTTTAATTCCTCCCAACCACACAGTGGCTCACAACTGTGTAACTGGATCCAATGCCCTCTTCTGGTGTGTCAGTGGCAGCACGCTCATAATCAATCAATCAATCAATCAATCAATCTTTAAGAAAAAAAAGTGAGTCCTAGAGTTAATATATAGTAGTGCTTAGACTAGAAACTAGATTTTAGTATTCTTATAAAAACATGTGAACTATCTAATTTACAGAGTCAATAAAGCTAACATGAGGTCAGTCAGCATGAAATGATTCTCCTTGAATGATTCAGAATACATTTCAGGTCTGTACACAGAATCACACATCTATGTTAGCTGCATATAAACACGAGTCACCTGCACATCATAAAGTAGAGTTATAATAGTTAATAGAGACGACTGGTTAACAGAGCATACCTGTTACAGTATAGCCTAGTTTTCTAGGACTTGATCACTTTTAAGAAAGTCATAAATTACCCCTATGGTCTGAAATCTAGAATTAACATTCCATCACTTGGCTTTTTATGGCTAGTCATATCTGAATTGTGCTTTCTGGACTTCAAAGTAGAAGTCAGTCTCTCTCTCTCTCTCTCTCTCTCCCTCTCTCTCTCTCTCTCTCTCTCTCTCTCTCTCTCTCTCTGACTTTGTGAAGAATGTAATAGTGTGCCTTCCAACGCTCTATAGAGACTCAAGGTGCTAAAGAGTTCATGCCATTTTTGTCCCAAAATAAACAAGAAAAATAAAATTTGGTCAGAGTCAAAGCAGAAACATTATCAAACTTGCACCTTAAAAAATTCAAGTTAAATGTAAAAACTGAAAATACTTTGATTTCTGTGATTATAAAAATACCCATAAAAAGAAAATCCACAAAATATACTCTATATACTCTCCAACTTTTCCTGTTGTGAGCAATGCTATCACAAACAGTAAACATCACTGCTTCTGTAGAGCGCAACCCACACACCTTTTACAGACGATCTCCACCTCTTACTTTTCATTGTGTGTACACATCCGAGTGAGGGTATACGCATGAGGTCGAGTACCTGCAAAGGCTGTCAGGTTCTGGAGCTGGAGAGCTAGGCAGTCATAAGCCGCTAAAAGCACAGTTGCTTAGAAGCAAATTCAGGCTAAACTCTGGGCCATCTGTCCACACTGGACATGTACTCTTTAAACGTCACTCTGCACTCCCAACCAGCCTCCTAGGAAGTGTGCCAACTCATATTCTCATGGACAGCAGGGAGCAGTGCTTTTTCCCAGGCTTAGTCTGAAATTAAACACTCCTTTTGCTACTATTAAAAGTGAAAAGCTTTAAGATCATTTAACATAGAGAGGTACTTGGCTCAGCTTAAGATGAAAGTGTATTAGGAGACAAAACAGTAATAAGAGGCTATGGGAGAAAATACGTGTCTCTGAACATTCTCTGAACACTTAGAAATGTCCAGTCAGGTATGGCTCGTCTTTTATCACCCTACTTAGTTCTCTTCACATTGTAATTTTCAGCTGGGCAGTGGTGGCACTTGGGAGGCAGAGGCAGGCGGATTTCTGAGTTCGAGGACAGCCTGGTCTATAGAGTGAGTCCCAGGACTGCCAGGGCTACACAGAGAAATCCTGTCTCGAAGAAAAAACAATTGTAATTTTGCAATGTTTATTTACTTGTTCTGGAGGGCATTACCATGGAGCACATGAGGAGGTCAGAGGACAACTCTTGGGGGCCAGTTCTCTCCTCCACCATGTGAATTCTAGAGACTGGATTCAGGTTGTCAGGCTTGGTGGCAAGTGCCTTCAACTATCTCATGGGGTATTTTAAAACTATTTGTTATGCTTTATTTTCAGTCCTCAACTGCAGTGAGAAGGGAGAGGAGGGACTGAGAGCAGGGAACACGGGCTTACAATGAAGGTGTCTAGCTGGGGATGAAGTAAGTGTCAGTTTTCCTTGACCTGTCACTGTGCCACGCTGTTTCCCAAGCACATAGCACGGAACAGAGCTGCCCGCCTTCTGCTTTCCAAACAGGAACTGCTACACTTGTTGTGACTATTGACTTCATGAAAATCAGCGTTTGATGATGTTTGTCATCCTCAAAACTCTGGGCCATTTCAACTTACACAGGGCAGTGAGGGAGAAAACCCCTCACTGAAGAGGAGTCACACTAGTGTGCTACACCAGAGGTTCGGCTGGCTTTTCATGCACTTTATGGCTGAGAGACAGAGAACATTCTTAAAATTAGCCATGAAAAATGGAACCAGCAACAGAGCTGACACTAACTGTGGAAGGGCAGGACGTGCCCTTCTTTCTGAACAACGACTGAAAGACGCTTCATGTTCACAGAAGGCTATAAGCTCCAAAAATCAAAAGATCACAGTTTAGGGTTAGAAGTTTTTGATTTGAAAAAGGCAGGGCCTTGCTCACTGTGTATTCCAGGCTAGCCTTGAACTCTTCTGACTCTCCTGCATCTATCCTCAGGTGCTGGGATCACAGCCCAAGTGCTACCAAACTCAGCTCTAGCTTTATATTTATAAAATGCAATGTTATTTCTCATCAAGTCTCTGGTTCAGATCCATTCAGGGAACCAGCTGATCCCTATTTCACTGAACTTAGATTTGTTTCCATATTCTTAGGCTATTTACTGAACAGGTACTATTGTTTAGATGGCAGGCTGTTTTAGGTGTTGAGCAGCTGAACTGAACAGCAAGAAAAAATAAAAAGTCATTGCTTTAAAATTCTACTTAGAGAAATAGAACAAAATCAAAAGTTAGTAAATAAACCAGGTGTGGTTTATCTCCTCCTCAACTGCTTTTTAAGGCCAGCCTGGTCTACACAGCAAATTCCAGGCCACTCAAGGCTACATAGAGAAACCTACCTCAAAAACCTGGGGGTGGGGGTAACAGTGGGGAGGAGAAGAGGAGCAGCCTAGCCTGCTAAATTTGTCTCCCTTGACTGATTCCTCAAACTTTGAACAGTCTCCAGGCCAAATTAACCCCAAGCAAAAAGTTTCCTTCACTAGCACAGAAACCCAGGTTAAAGGCGAGCATGGGCAGCGGAGAGGAGGGTGCTTGTGTGTGCTTAGTCAGGAGGCTCCTCCTGGGACTTGGCCTTGCCCAAGGCTGCCTACACTCCAGTCTGTGTCTCAAGCTCTGGTCACACCACCTAAGACAAAGCTGGAAAAGTAAGTAGAGGCCCGCCCACACCTGCTTCTCTTCTCTTTGCATCTCCTCCTCATTTCCCGCCCTGTACCTGGGTCATTTTGTCCACAGAGACTGGAATCCCATCGATGGTGAGAGGCGGCAGTTCTGAATTAACCTCCTGTGGCGCAGGGGCGTGTTCTGCCAGAGCAGACTCCAGGTCTTCCAGGATCATGCTCTTGTACTTTCGCACCTGCAGGGAATTAAGGGCAGAAGTAAACAAGATGCTCAACAGCCAGGGAGAGCTTGTGCCAAGCAACAAGAAAGTGGGTGGGGCTGGTCTCCCTTGGCCACAGAAGAGCTCCAAGAAAAAACACTCCTCCAAGTAGAAGGTGAAAGTACCCGCTGGCCCCAAAGACACCACATTGAACAGAACCAAATGAAATGATGATGAAATTTTAGGTAACAGCAGTAGGAAGAAGCCAGTGGGAGAAGTTCACTGCTTCTCAGTTAAAAGTCATGTTTTCTCAAGCCAAGAAAGATCTCAAGATCTTTCACCTTTTCCAGAAATAATGTAAATAACATTCATTACTCTGCATTTCCCAGGCTAGCTATGTCCCCAGTCACATCTAATTGACAGTTAACTGTTAAAATCATTTTCCATATTGGAGGGCTTATGTCTCTAAACTCTAATGTATTTGAAACTGCTATTTTGTTTTCCTTCCTTCCTTCCTTCCTTCCTTCCTTCCTTCCTTCCTTCCTTCCTTCTTTCCTTCTTTCTCTTTTTAAAAGAGAAAGCCAGGCACCATACAGACAGAAGATCCAAGTGCTTAAGAGGCTGGACTGAAAAGAATGAGTGTGACAAATATCTTTACTAGCAAGGCCTGGGGCCAGGGAGCCCCACTGTCACCTCTCCTCTCTTCAGGTAATGGTTGGAGACAGTGGTGAACTTGAAAGTCATGGTGCCACTCTGTGTGTCAGTCCAGTTCTGAATCCGATTCTATTTTTCACCACTGTAGTGAAACCCATCTTAAGACAACAGAACCCTCCAGAGCTACAGCACAGCGTGCATGTGCACATTCTTCCATCATGAGCAAGAGGAGGCAAACACTGAATCCGCCATCAATAATGGGCTTATTCACTTAGAAGAATACACAAGGGGCATGAGGGTGTCTCTAGGGATAATAAAGCTAGGAATTACAGAAATATAACTAGATGGGACAGGAAACTAACTTGTTGTCAGGTCTTAAGCCATTCTCTTGGGGGTAGGGGAAACAAAATTTTGGCAAGAAGTTCCAACCATGTTTTCTGCTCAGTGAACTTACTGCCTTAGTGGGGTCTCATTGTGAGGCTCCAAAGAAAAAGATCCCATATTGTACCTCACTGACCTCAACAGTAGTACAGTCCAGCTCCAAAGCTACAGAATCCTCCAGATAGGAGGGCCGAGAGGATGAGAGGAAAACAGCCCAAACATCATCACCAGCATATTATGACATAAGCACCTGGCACTAGTATGGCATTGTACAGGCTTCTATTTTTCTAGGTTTTTATGCTTTTAACCCACAAAAAAGATTGGGAGATGGAACAAAGCCCGACTCTTCTAAGTTTGAGTTCTTTGAACTTACTCTATCAGGTTGAACTCACGTATGTAGGCCCACAGGAGAAATGAAAATGGTATAAAAATACTTTTGATCATGGTGGTGGTACCTGGCATTTAAAGATGGGAAAACACTGGGGTATTACTAGTATATTAGGCAATATCAAGTAAGCCATTTTTATGGATCAGAAAAAAAGTCATATTCTGGTATTTTGCAAAACTTAACAATGCTATATAATTCCTTAACAATACTGATTAAAAGAATGCTGATAGAGTTATGTTCTATAGTAATTTGCAACAAAATAATTCCAGGTGAACAAAGCATTCCCATCTAAGCTCGCTTAGTAAAGTAGATTTCCCAGAATCAAAAAGCTGGTGTTTCAATTCTAGGTGACTTCTCAATTTGGAGATGCACTCCCCACTCCCCACTCGCAAACTGAGCAATGCATCTAAAATGCTGGCCAGCATCCTCACTGGATTTTGCTTCTAGCAAATTCTTTTCTGTTTCTTATCCAAATAGTGTTTATTTTTCAAAGTCCAACTGAATTTCCACATATGCTCTGAAAAGTCTTCTCAAGTGTTCCTGTCTTAGTTATCTCCCTGCTTTAAATTCTTAGTGTCACTTATGCCATTATCCCCAGAATACAGTGTGCACTCCAATACAAATAAGCCTTCCTTCCTTCCTTCCTTCCTTCCTTCCTTCCTTCCTTTCATTCTTTCTTTCTCTCGGTTTTATAAGACACGGTGTGTGTGTTTAGTTCATGCTGTAGACCAGGATAGTCTCAAACTCACAGAGATTTGCCTGCTCTGCCTCCCCAAACCCCTTTCTTTTTAACATATATCATGAAATAGCTCATGTACTCAGACACAGAGAGGTAGGTACATTACCAAATATTCTTATGAATATCAAGGAAAGGTTAGGTTTAGAACATTTACAGAAATCATTTAAATTCTAGAAACAGATTCACTACTAAAAATTTAGAAACAGGCCTTTAGTCAGGTTGAAGAAAAAGGTCTTGATAAGATACTATGATTCTTCTGAATTCCTGAAGCTTTCTAGATATGAGAAATCTTTGGAAGTTTTCACCAAAGATCTTTTTAAAACTGTACTCATTCTCCATGGAGACTACAGATTGTCATCTGGAGCATAAAACCGGGAGGGAGCTCAGGCTTGCATGTGAGTGCTCTTCCAACTGAGCAACCTCCCCAGCCCCCACAGCCGTTACATTTAAAACACTGGCCTACAGTTTATACAAGTGAAACTATTTTTAAAAACCTACATAAACAAACGAAGGACAGTCCACTGATCTATTAGGGAGAGAAAATGAAATAAAGGTAGCCAGATGCTGTCTAGGAAGCGGGTGCTATCCAGAGCTCCCTCTGCCCCTTGGGTGTACTCACTAAGCCCCAGCAATGCTATAGGCTCCTGGCCCCAACTGAAGAGCTTCACCTTCAGAAGCCCTGGGAAACTTTGTGGGAAGTTTTCATTCTGTTATCAAGAAAATATTTCAGGCTATTCTTGTCAAGCTCAAGAAAGCCTATGGTTGGCACAGAGCTCTGTGCTGTGCAGTAGACAGTGAATTAGCTCCACCTCTGCCTGAGCAGAGTGTTCTTCATGCTACTTCCCCTGAGCAGTTTTTATGGGAGGACAGTCAGCTTTAATGTCTGTCCCCAGTGAAGAAGGTATTGCTGGCATTGTTTTATACAGAGGACACTGAGGAAAAACTGGTGGATTTTTTTTTTTTTTTTTTAAATTAGGGACATGGAGAGATGGCTCAGTGGTTAAAACGGGTGGCTGTTCTTCCAGATGACCTGTGTTCAATCTCCAGCACCTACACGGTAGCTTACAACCATCTGTAACCCTAGTGCCAGGCGACTTCACACCCTTTTCTGGTCTCCAGGAGCACACATACACTTAGGGTATAAACTCACAAGACAGACACACACACATACACATATAAAAACAGCAAATATAAAACTATGTAGAATGGGCTGGCCTTGGTCCCACTTGCATCTCTTGCTGAGTACTGGGAGTAAAGGCATGTGTTGCCATGCTCAGCTAAACCAACTTTAAAAAAAAAAAAGGCAAAAGGGATTTTTCAATATCTAAATATGTGGTTAATAAAATGCTTCCAATTTGCCTTATAAAATTAACATCCTTGAGTCATCTAGTGTTTTGCTTCATATATAAATCAAAATTTCACATTGGTTCTTCTTCTTTTTTTTAAGGTGTCTAATTTAGCTCAGGGTGGTCTTGAACTTGCTTTGTAGCCAACCAACCTCAGCTCAGATCTGACTTACCACGTTCTCCAAAGGTGCTGCGCCAAACACCTTAAAGACGGGGTTGGGTTTGGAGGGCGAGATGCAGAGAACAATCGCTTGCTGTCCCACACGTGTTGTGTACTCATCCAATGTGGCTCTGAGCTTCCTGAACAAAACAGAGACAAAAGGTTCCAGTGACAGAGGATGCCACCATGGAGGCAGAGCAAACTTACTGTGAGTGGAGACAACTCTGATGAGATGTGTTCTGAAAGATGAGAATGGGGTGGAGAGGGAAGCATGGAAGTCTATCAGAGAAAGTATGTATACACTATACCACTATGCCTAGCTACAGCTTTGTATTTTACTGTGATATAGACACACTGTCCTATGTAGCATTAACTGTCAACTTGACACAGCCTAAAGTCACCTGAGAAGGTAGTCTCACTGAGCGATTGGTTAGATTAGACTGGCCTGTGGGCATGTCTGTGAGAGAATGATCTTGGCCACTGATTGATACAGGAGGACTCAGGTCATGGTGGGCAGCACTCTTCTTTGGACAGGTGGTCCTGGGCTGTGTTAGAAAGCTAGCTAAGTATAAATCTACAAGTGGAATTTTGGTATACACCTTTAATTCCAGCACTTGGGAAACAGAGGCAGGCAATCTTTGTAAATTCAAGGCCAACTTGGTCTATGCGATGAGTTCCCACATAGCAAAAATTAATAAAAATTAAAAATTCAAACACCAAGATTACAAAACAAAACCCATAAAGCCTGTAAGGGAGCAAGCAAGCAGCATTCCTCCGTGGTTTCTGCCAGGCTCTGCTCTGACTTCCCCCACTGA
>JANHMN010000016.1:37063101-37079593 GCA_030674055.1 Rhabdomys pumilio | reverse complement strand
TCTAGCTCTAAGGGGCTCAGTGCCTCTGGATTCCTCAAGAGCACATAAACCCATGCAGGCACACAAAACCCTCTTCTGACCTCTCTGGGTACCAGGTCCTTACATGGTACACATATAAACACAGGCAAAAACACTCATACACATAAAATAATTAAATTAAAATTTTAAAATAAAAATATTCAAATTATAACACCATATTTAGTGAAATTATTTAAAACTCATTATCTATTTTAGAACTCTCCATTTAATATTTTTGGACTATGGCTGACCCTCTGAGGTAACTAACTTCGGAAAGCAAACCCTCCAATAAAGCAAGACACCAGGGTGGAAGCAATATATACAGAGAATACTGCACTCTCTCTCTGAGTCACAAGGACTATCCTATCTTATATTTTATAACCACAGAAAATCTGCAGCATTTCTTGAATGAATGGTTGATATACACCACCTCTAATCCTCTCTCCACTCTCAAGGCAGGATCTTTGTATGTAGCTCAAGCTAGCTTAAAATCCATGACCTGCCTACCTCAGTCTCTTGAGTGCTAGAATTACAGATATGTCCTAATCATGTCTTGAACCTGTGACAATCCTCCACCCCAGCCTCCCAAGAGCTGGGATCACAAGCACAAACTGCAATACCAGCTTGCTGACCTCCTGATGTGCTGGGCTTTCCTCTATTCCTCTAATCATTCCTCTCATGCTCCCCCTGGCTGATTTTTTAAAAACGACTACTTTGACTGGGTGTGGTGGTGGACACATTTAACCACAGCACTCAGGAGCAGCAGACAGAGCTCCATGAGTTTCAGGCTAGCCTGGTCTATATAGAATTCTAGGACAGTCAGCAACATAGTGAGATCCCATCTCAAAAAAAAAAATTAAAAGTAAATAAGTAAATAAATGACTACCTTGGCTGTTAATAACTCCCTCTGCCTGAAATGCTCTTCCCCTAGACATAAACATGGTTATTCAGTTCCTCCCTGCTCTTGGCAAAGGTTGCTTCTTCAGAAGGATTTCTCAGACCATTCTCAAGAATAAAGAAATAACTGGCCAAGGAGATGAACACCTCCTTACTCCACCCTACCCAGACCTCAAAAAAAAAAAAAAAAAAAAAAAAAAAAAAAAAAAGTTAATAACATCTTTGATGTACAGAAATATTTTTTTTCTAATTTCTTTTCTACCCACAACACTTACTCTCACTTAATACTGAATGAAAAAAAAAAGAAACAGAAAGAACACATCTGCTCCTAGATGTGGTGGAAGAGAAACTCTACTGCAGATAAGAAAGAGCACAGCCAGAGGCAGACACGTCTGGAGAGCCCAGAGTGGTCTGGAGAGCCCAGAGTGCTTGCAACCCTGAGCACTACATATACCCTATAACGAGTGGGGACTAAGGGATGCTGGGAGAACCTGGAGGCAAGGCCTGTTTTAAATGTTAAAACAGGCACCTCAGGCATTCTCCCAGGGTTTGAGACAATGTATGTTTTCTTTCTTTCTCTTTCAGAACATAACTTCTTTAAGGGCCTTTGCTGCTCAGTGTCCCGATGTCTAGAGCGTTGCATGAACACAGCAGGCACAAAGTTTCTTGAATGAACCAGTGTGCAGCTTTGGCTGGCCTAGAATTCACTCTGTAAACCAGACTGGCCTTGAACTCATGGAGATGCTCCTCCCTCTACCTCCCACACTGCTGGCCACTGTTATACATGTATTACATCATATTTTCTAGATTTTCATTAATTTAATTTTATGGGAGTGATTCCAAATCTAAACCTGTCATCAAATACTCCACCCCAGTGTCTTGAGGAATCCAGTAAAGAATGTTCTAGCTCTGACATCCACCCAGGAAGCATGTGGAGAACAGCAAGATGGCGTAAGGCAGCCCTCACCGAAGCAAACGTGTCTGCTGTCTCTTTCGGATAGACGGATTAGACTCAAACACATGAGGCCGTTTCCGTTTCTTTCCTGTTGCCACAGCAGCAGCAGCAGCCATTCCCACAGGACCTGAAATAATAAGCATGTGGTGAGATTAGGCAGGAGACTGCAAAGGTACGAGACAGACAGCAACAGACTATCAGTGAAAACAGAATGTTTACAATATTACCAATGTTCTTCACTATTGTTTTCCACAAAACATATAAATTGACAATCAATCTATTAAGAAACAAAAGGTTTCTACCTTCGTGCCAAATACCATCTTGAATTTTGTACAATGCTGTTGCTGTTTTACCAGCAAGCCCACACGGTTAGAACACTGCTCTCAAAAGGACCAGGAAATACTACAGCACTGAGAGAAAGGCCTGCCACAATGAAACAAGCTCAGGGCTTCACACTGCACTTCCAGCTCCATGGTCCTCCCACTGCTTCAAGACTAGCAAGTTAAGGAACTGGGAGGACTTCGAGCAACCTGCACACCCCACCTATAAAGGGCAACGCGGAGGAACTAAAACGGACACTGTGCCAATGAATGAAGACAGCAACCACAAGGTCCTGATGATGAAAGCATCCTGGCCAAGGAGATGAACACCTCCTTACTCCACCCCACCCCGACCTCAAAAAAAAAAAAAAAAAAGGTTAACAAAAGTTGGTCTAACTGTCCTGAGACTAATGCATAGAAGTCTTGCAGTTGTTTGAATAGATAATTCTACTTCTGCATTTTTGATAGCAATGGCTTAACATCAAAGACAGCATGTCACTTTATTCTTTCCTACCAGCTCATAAAAGGCTTAGATACAAATTAAACTGCTAACATTATATTCACACGTACATCTAAATAGGTGAGCTGCAGCAAGCCTTTCTGTCTGCAGTTCTATCATGGCCTTGCTGAAAGACCCTCCAAAAGACCCCTAGATCAAGCAAAAGCCAGATGCTGGCTTGCTTTCTATATAGAGATATAGTAGAGATATTTTTCTTCTTCCAGGGTCTCAGTATATAATGCAGACTAACCTGGAATCAGTGATCCTCCTACCTCTGCTCTAAGTGCTGAGATCACAGGCACCTTGTACTCAGCTAGCTATCAGGTGAAAAGTCTTTAAAAAAAAAAAAAAAAAAAAGTGATAAGCCCTGACATTATTGCCCCTGACAAAACATTATAACTGTGGCAATATTTTAACATAAGATCCATCTCTAAATAAAATTTTGTGCACAAAACAGTATTATAAACCACACCCACCATGTACAGATTTTTATAACTTATCTGTCTTATATAACTGAAATCTTCCCTCCTTTTCAGTTTTTTGAAAAATCTCATTTGAACAGGCTGACCTTAGAATCATTAAGTAAGCAAGGATAACATTGAACTTCTGATCCTCGAGCTGCATCCTGGGATTAACAGGTATATACTATCATTCCCAGCTTGCCTGCCTTCTCTCCCTCCTTCTGGACTTCCTTTTTCCTTTCTCTCGTCATCCTGCTCTAGTGCATCCTAGGCAAGAATTCTGGCTCTAGCGTTAGTGACTTTACCCGCTAAGTGGTATCCCAAGCCCTGCAACTATCTGCTGATAACAATTCCCTACACCTTCTTCCCACAGCCCTGGAAACCATCCCACGTTATGTTTCAATCCCTCAAAGAAGTGCAATTATACAGGATCTGTTTTTCTGAGGCTGGGTTGTTTCTGTTAGTATAATGTCTAAGGTTGATCTACACTGTCACATAGAGCAAGCAGGATTTCCCCTTCTGAATGCAGTGTGTGTGTGTGTGTGTGTGTGTGTGTGTGTGTGTGTGTGTACAGGGCATCAATGTCTCTTTGAGATTCAATTCATTTGGACACTTAGGAGTAGGCCTTATGGACCACATGGATCATAAAGTCTAACTTCTTTAACTTTTTAGAGGAAACTCCATATGCTTATAGCAGCATTATTTCATATTGTCATGTAGTATACAAAGGATCCAGCTGTTCCACAGTATTGCCAATTCTAGTTATCTTCTGTAACTTTGATAACAGCTATCTTCTTAGGCCTGTGGTATAATTTTCTGTGACACAGAATACCATTTTATGAGAGATGTCTTTTTAAATCCTTTTACCATTTTAAAACATCAGGTTTTCTTGTTCTGTTGTTACTGAATGGTCAGAATTCAAAGATTTTTATCATAAAAAAGTTTAAATGCACAAACCAAACTGAAGGAATTTAACATTTTATCATATATATCTATTCTCTATTTGTCAGTTCATATTTGTTTTTTGTTAAATTTCAAAGTAAGCTGCAAATGTCAATATAATGCTCTTAAATACTTCAGCAGTATTTAATACTTATGGTTAGCTAGACTCACCAATGTTTGTAATGTGTTGCTTCTTTCTGAAGTGTGTGAACATTCCACTTTACTTTCTGACAGCATTTTTCATTGAACTTGGATTCTCAGACTTGGCTAAGCTGGCTAGGCAGCAAGCCTGTAGGACCCTGATCTGATAAATTTATAAATTCAAATATAATCCCAATGAGACTGTTTTTAGAACTGGATAAACTAATCCTATCATTTAAATGACAATACAAAGACCAGAGGTAAAACAATGTAGAAGATACTAAGCAGAGGCCTCATCCTGCTGCATGTCACCTTGGAGCTTAATTCTGAGACACAAACCAATGTCACTGAACTGCAGTGATCCTATGTCAGGAGACAAGGGGAGAAGAGTAGGCTAGCAAAGGTGTGGTGTTCACTGTCCACATGGCTACGGACAGACAGCTGTCTAAACCAATACTGGTTAACAAACACCTGCCTGATGCAGAAGGACAGGTGAGACCGCACATAGCAAGCATGGGAGGAGAAGCGACCGGTGCACTAGCATATAGGGTTAGTTTTTAGTTTGGCAAATTTCGATATGTTAAAAATATGCCTATTTTCAGTCCCTCAACTACCCTCCTGAATACATCTTCAGGTGGTGTTTGTCAGGAGCACTTGAGAAGATCTAAGCACTAGTGGAGCTAGGGCAGGAGGGCTGAGAGCAAGAGGCCAGCTTGAGCTACACAGCAGACCTTGTCTCTTGAGCTAGGCACATGGCTCCGTGGTCACAAGCACACACTGCTCTGCAGAGGACTAGGTTCAGCCCCACTTCTGTTCCCAGCACCCACACCGGGATGCTCACAAGTGCCTGTAACTCCAACTCCAAGGAATCCACTGCCCTCTTCTGACTTCTGCAGATAGTGCACTCATGTACGCCACCCTCACATATACATAATTAGAAATAAGATAAAAATATTTTAAGAATATCCTTTCAAAAAGAAATTCCACAAAGTTTTCTTTTTGTCCATGAAGCAAATGGCAACACTTTGGTAGTTCATGATGAGTATTTTTCTAATAAAACAAAAAAGTCAGAGTGGATAAGAATATCAGAAAAAAATCAGAATATAACACTTGTAATGAAGGTATTACTGAATGAAAAATAACCACTTCAATTATAAATATGTTCATTTTATTTGAGGGCAAAACATAAATATAGTGCTATGAGAAAATTGTGGCTTACACCTGTAATTCCAGCTCTAAGACATATCTACAAATAGTGAAATATTCCAGTTTTGATAATAAATGCAATAGCCACATTGTCGATACAACTGAATCTCAGAAAAATGCTGAATAAAAGCATCATTCTGAAACTCAATTATACAATGAATATACATTAGTAATTAAAAAAAATAAAAAGAGGGTCCAGAGGCAAGACAGACAAGGGTAGGTAAAGTTGTTTATCTCTGGACTCCTTTTAAAGGTAAGGAAAGACACAGACAGACAGAGGGGCGTGTGTGCACGTGCGTGCACAAACACACACACACACACACACACCCCAAGTGCGGAGGGCAGGGACCTGACTTAGCAAGTAAAGGCATTTGCCCTGTAAGTGCAACTTGGGTTCAGATCTCTGGGGGCACGTAGAAGTCATTGCGCATACATAACTATAAATACTTTTTGTTTATTTACAGTTCTGAGAAAGGCTCTACCATGCCGGCCTGGACAGACTGGAGTTTACGATGTGGATCAAGCTGGATTTAAACTCAACTGAGCTCTTCCTGCCTATGTCTCCCAAGTGCTGGGGTTAAAGGTAAAGGTGTACACCACCATGCCTGGCTTTAAACAATTTGTTTCTTAACATTTTATAGAAAATTAATGCTTAACAAAACACTAAATTAAAGTTCAGAGTAGGATTGATCATTAATATAAAATTTAAAGCATGCAAAACAATACCAGCTATTATTTAATGATACATGCACATAAAGTAAAAACATAAAAGAAATCTAAGAGAACAAAGAAATTCAGAATACATGTGACCTCAACAGAAGGAAGTATAAAAACAAGGTTAGGAAGAGGTACACTAGCTGGACATGATTCTGCACACCTCTAACCCCAGCACTAAGAAACTGAGGCAAGAGGACTAGCCTGGGCTATACAGCAAGACACTGTCAACAAACGTGGGAGAGAAACACACTACAAGTTTCAACTGCACCTGTAATGTGTATTTCCAAATGAATGAATGAATGAATGAATGAATGAGTGATTTAGCCAGACAAGGTGCTGTATATACCTTTAATTCCAATATTTGGGGGAGGCAGAGGCAGATCTCTGAGTTCGGGGTGTAGGGAGAACACTAAAAATGTCAACTGGATCTGTAATGTTTATTTTCAAATGAATGAATGAATAAATCACCAAGACATGGTTGTGCACTGTTTTAAGCTCAGCACTTGGGGGAAGGCAGAGGCAGGAGGATTTCTGAGTTCCAAGACATCTAGGGCTACACAGAGAAACCCTGTCTGGAAAAAAACAAAACAAAAGAATAACAACACCCCCAAACAATTTGGGGACCCAGTAAGATGGCTCAGTGTGCAGAGGTGTTTACTTCCAAGTTCAACTGCCTGCCTTCCATCTCTGGGGTCCACACAGTAAAGTAAACACAAGAGAACAGTGGCAATGCTGACAAAGCTGGGCAGCAAGCTATTTACGTTTGTCATATCGATCTTGATTTTCTTCTGTATTCCAATTCAGGTTTTTTCCCCAAGATTCAAGATTTTATACACGTCAGAAAATTCATCAAACCTCATTCTCGGGAATTGTGACTACAGAGCATGTAAATCTTTTTCTACTTCTATCCACTGCCTCAAAGAAAATAAATCAATTTTGTCTAAAATGAAGTCCCCTGGAGGCTGGAGAGCTGGCTCAGCAGTTAAGAGCATTGTTGCTCTTCCAGAGGATCCACCATTGCACCCACGGGGCAGCTCACAACCATGGGTACTTCCTGGTCCAGGAAATCCAACACCTTCTTCTATCTTCTGTGGGTACTAGGCACACATGTGGTACATATACATACATGCAAGAAAACACTTATAATCTTAAACCATGAAGTCCTGTGAAATTGATACCGGAAACTAATATGGAGAAAGGTTGACCACTCTGCACAGTGCACATACACATGTGTTCCTTGGGTGCTATCCAGTCACTGGCTAGAAGAGCACAAACTGGTCTAGGCTAGCCAGCCAGAAGGTCCCATAGGTCTGCCTGTCTCTCTCCCCAGTGGTGGAATTGTAATGCCAGCCACCACACCCAGCTTCTTACCTGGGTTCTGGAGATCAAACTCAGGTCCTCATGCTTGCATGACAAGCACTTTGCTGACTGAGCCATCTCCCAAGGCCCTTCTTGATTTTTTTTTTCCTTGAGAATCAACACTGATCAAGAGCTGTCTGAACTGAAGAGAATTAGAACCATCTTTGATAGGCAACCTGGTATAAATTGACAGGTGTTGAGTTTTCTGGGTTGCCTTTTGGGTATGTCAGTGCTACAGACTAGTCCTCAGAAAAAATTCTTCAGCAAGCAACAAACGTGACAAGCCAGGACCGACCATCACTGGACAGTTAATAAGGGCCTCTGCCACCTCTGCAAATTTTCTTTTGTTGACTGTACGTGTGTGTACCTCTACAGCCAGCAGCTTCTGCAAACATGCACCCTGCAGAGCCCCTAAGTTCTGTGCGGTCACACTCATACCAGCACTCTGTACTGTCTTCTGTTCACAAAGCTCAGCCACAATGGCCTCCTTCTCTCTTCATCTGAGAGTCCTTGCCTGGGACACGCCCTCAGTCTGATGCCCTCTTCTCAACGAGTGCCTGTGCTGGTGGCCTGCCACTAGTAGTAGCCTGCCATTAGTTCCTTCACAGTAAGCCATCTTAGTCAAAGAATCTACACCTTGTGGTATATCTAACTACAAGTCCTTAGCGGGAACTCAGAGATCTGAAGGGTCTGTTTTCACAGTGGACAAAGGAAAACTTCAGTCCTCTTCTGTTCTTTTGTTTATTGTTTGCTTTTGAGATAAGGTCTCACTGTGCTGTCTAAGTTGCTCTTGAACACCTGGGCTCAAGTGCTCCTCCTACCTTAACTCCTGAGTAGTTGGGACTACAGGCTCATGCCATTATACCTAGGCAGCTTTAGTCTTTGTTTAGTGATGTTGGGAACTGAACCCAGGGCCTCACACATGCTGGGAAAGTGTTCAACCTCTGAACCACAGTCTCAGCCACCCTTGTATCACCCTCACACCATGACAACACAATACAGTAGCAAAGCAAAGCCATGTCTCAAAAGCATCTTCCTTCATAAGAAAGAAGCTGGCCTGGGTTCGTTAGGTTAGGATGCCCTCTTCTGGAAAGTATAAAAATTTCACAAAATGTTTGTTACAAATATTTAAACCCAGTGTCTTGCACGTGGCTAGTTAAGCAAGTGCTTTACAACTGAGCTAGATTCCCAGCCCCTCCCTTATTTTTTAAGTTCACCATTCCAGAAATAGTACAGTGAATAAGTGATCATATGAGATTCTTCTTCTTCACCTTAATTAAATACAACCTATATACTTTATTAATGTACTACTTTGGCCATTCCTGATAATTGCCTTCCTGCCCACCTTTTCCTAATTAGAACACTAAACCCATCCAGACATGGTTTATATGTGTGTCCTCTCCACGATGCTGAATATACACTATACATAAAATAATACAAAACAGATAGCTTTAAGTCTCTTAGTATCCTGGAAAACTTCAAACCCATAAAATTAGACGGAGACAATTAAGGATCACTAGTGTTCTTGGTACTATCTAGCAGAAGCAAACAGAAACCATGTCCAGCATAATGGCTTAAACCCCAAATAATTTTTAAAATTAATCTCCAAACACATCACAGAACGCTCATTTACATATAACCAGTATATGAAGAGAGTGATCAACATAAGCGAGAACTGTCAGTAACAACAGCCAGCAGACAGATCCACACGCCCCTCAGAAAGAAGAACTACAAACAAACTGTAAAATCATATGGTTATTTGTGGAAATCTAAAATCGTAATAGTAATAAATTTCCACACAAACTGAAATTTACATCACAGTACAAACCTGAACAGGTGGAGAAACCCACTCTCATTAGAAAGTCTAGGGCTGAAATATCCTGTTGAGGGCAGGACACAGGTCTAACATGTGAAACCCTAGGGTTCATTCTAGTACAAAGAGAATGAAAACCCAATACTAGAAAAAAATTTAACCTCAAAAATATTAAAATCTAAATATCTCAGCCCTTACATTTAATGTGAATATAATACATACTCTAAGTCAACCAGACTGTCAGAATGGAAGAAAACCAATGCCATAACACTAGTAGTAAGGGACCCCAGAACTCAACTCTCATAGAACAGGCTAAAGCTGGAGATGCAGGCTTAAAAATTGTGATGAAGGGCTGGGATGTCGCTCAGTGGTAGAGTACTTGCCTAGTATATGCGAGGCCCTGGGTTTGATCCCCAGCACTGAAAAAAAAACAAAAACGATGAAAAGAAATGAGAGAGTGCTGGAATTCCAAGCTCCTTCGATAGGCATGAACCCACAAGTTAAGGAAAGAAGCAAGCTTCTAGTGCAAACATTACCTGCAGCAGCCAGATGGGCAGTTACCTCATCAGCTGCCGTGGAGTTGAGTATGTCCGAGTCATCGTAAGAGGTGTCCTCAGGGGAGGAAGGGGAGTCTTCGTCAGCACTTAGCATACTGTGCTCCGTGTAAGTGGCCACATGGACCTGCTGTACTTGCTGGGCCACTGCATGGGCTTCAATGGTAGCCATGTGTTCAGTTTGGGTCACTCCGTGTTCCTCCATGAAGATCTACTGCTAGAAAAAAATGAGGAGGAGGAGGAGGAGGAGGAGGAGGAGGAGGAGGAAGAGGAGAAGGAGGAGGAGGAAGAGGGAGAGGAGTAAGGTGGGGGGAGAGGAGATTCAGTGTACAATGTAACACAATGCTTAAACTACATTTTTATTAAGAGCAGAGAAACTTTGACAAAATTCTTATTTATTATTTGACCACACCAAGGTATGGGAAATTCAAACAACATAAAAATAGAATATTTCCTATGTGAAATAACTGACAAAAACTGTAACTATAAAGAAGCATACACATGTATCAAGTAAAAAACATTAAATACCTTTGATATGTGTATAACAATAAAAGATATTTAAAATAGCCCATGGATTAGCATTTGATATTGTGATATAAAAATATATGTAGACATTTAGACATATTAAACGCACAAACCAGCTGGGCATGGCGGCACACCCGTTAATCCCAGGACTTGGGAGGCTGTGATCTCTTTGAGTTTGAGGCTAGCCTGGTCTACAGAGAGGCCAGCCAGGGCTGTTACATGTAGACACCCTGATGTTCTTAAACTAGAACTACTGTATGGTCTGATCTGGCCACTTACTTACCCAGAAGGACTGAAAGCAGGGTCTCAAAGAGCCATGTGCACACCCATGTTCACAGCAACATTAGTCACAACAGCCAAGAGGTGGAAGATGCCCAAGTGTCCATCAGTGGGTGAGTCGGAAACAAACTGTGGTCTACATGAACCACATATCATTCGACCTTAAAAAGGAAAGAAAATGCAAATTAGGAATAAATAGGATTTCCTCAACCTGATAAAGAACATCTATAAAAATGCCTATAGCCATTATCCTTAAAGGTGAAAAAGTAAACTTTCCCATTAAAATCAGGAGCAAGAAAAGGATGTCTTCTCTTTTCAACATTATGTTGGAACTCATAGCTTATGTAGTAAAACAACACAGAAAAGAAAAAGAAAAGGAGACAAATGTGGTAAGGGAGGGGAGGAGAGAGAAAGGAGGGAGCAAAGAGGAGGCAAGAGAGGGGCCTCTGGGAAGGAAAACACTTTTTGCATGGCATGGATGTCTACATATAAGGTAATCAAGCAAAGACTCCTGGATTGAACAGCAAGTAAGTTGTGAGATACAGGGTAAATAAATAAATGCTTTCTAATATATTAACAATTAACAGATAGAATTTAGAATTAAACGTAATTTCATTTCTATCAATGCCTCCTAAAAGTGAAGTATCAAGGTACAAATCAAAGTATGTACAGGAGCTACACGAAGGTGGAGGGAAGCAATTAAAATGTTATAGCCACAGTGAGTGACTAAGGCTATCCAGTCTCAGGTTTCCGCTGAGGGCCAGTGAACATATCCCCTGCAATAAACAGGAGATGCTGTAAAGTCTTTTTAAATGTGTATTTTTATTTCAAGTAGATAAAACTATATTTAACATCTACAGCATGCTACTTGAAAATTATATACACACCACAGAACAGCAAACTTTAGCCAATTAGATATGCATTGCCTCACATAGGTATTATTTAGGGAATAAAACATTTAACAGATGGATAAGCAGTGTATCAAGGGCAGCAGACATTTAGGAAACCCTTGTATCATCTACTGAATTTTGCTGTACACTTGAAGCTGTTCTGTTTGAAACCAGTTTTTTTTGAAATTCAGACACAGACTAAACTATGGGTGAAATTGCTCAGTAAAATAAGCTGGTCACAAAGGCAAATACTGTCTGAGTCCATCTGGGATTTACTTTATTTATGCGTGTCTATGTCTGAAGGGGAAGGGTGCTGCAGCCTGCCTGTAAGGTCAGGTCTCCCCTTCCAGACTGGGTCCTGGGGATTGTATAGCAAATGCTCTCACCCGGTGAGCCATCTCCCCAGCCTGCAGTTCAGCTGGATGAAATAATTAGAATTGTCTATAGAAAAGTAGTTGCCAGGGCTGAAGAGATGGCTCAGCAGTTAAGTGCACTGGCTGCTCTTTCAGGGGATTTAGGTTCAATTCCCAGAACCCACATGGCAGGTCACAACTGTGAAGGGGAAACCAACACCTTCATACAGACATACACACAGGCTACACACCAATGTACCTGGACTAGAAAGAAAGAAATCATTTTAATAATAAAAAAGAAAGAAAAAGCAAAAAATAGCTGCCAGGGGCTGAGTGCAAGCAGGTAAGGAGTTGTCTCATAAGATGCACGAGTCTGCAGACTGGGTACACAATGACATGAATGCACTTAGCATTACTCAACTGTGCACCACCTAAGATTTATTGCTGTGTATGCTCTACCACAATGTGAAAATTAAAACACAATCATCCCTCACCGCGGTCTAACTTCCTCTGAATAAAGAATAAATAAGCACTCTCACAGCAAAATAAAACTAAACCCTCATCTTTATTTTTTAAAGAAAGCAGAAGGTAAGTTGCTAGAGCAAACATACTAACAAATGTATAGTCACCTGACATGTATTGAAGTCATAAGTAAGAGTTGAAGGTGTAACTTGTGGGACATCACCACCTTTCCTCATACAAATAATAATACAATACTAACACAAAGTAAGAGTTGAGTGCTGTGGTCCACAGCACTGTGTAACTAGAATTTACAAAAAGCAATGGCAACCATACCATGTAGAAATAGGACCTTTACAGTACCTATATGTAAAAAGAACAAGATTATCTATATAAAATTCTTCTTATACTGACTGTTCTTGTGATAGAGTTTTAAAGGAGAAAGGTGAAGCTCCTGGTAGGGTTTCTTTTCTATCCTATCTTTGTGTGAGTTTTTCAAAACTATACACGGGCTATATCCTAGCCCCTTGCTGGTACTTACCTAAAGTACAATTTGATACACCACGTCACACAATTAAACATAGTATATAAAAGGAAGATACCAATAAAGTGCTATTTTCCATTGATTTCACTGTGCTAGTCTGAGAAAAATTGCATTTTAGAATTCTGGGTACTTCAAAATTGTTTTTAAATGATTTGGGATTAGATGGCATCTAAACTGCTTTTCAAAGGGATCATCATGCTATGTGCTTGGCATAATGGATTTCAGTTCTTTGCTCCAGAATGTAGCTTGCAGCATGAATCAATAGGGCTGTCTGCTTTTCAGGCTTGTCACTTCTGCCTGGTGCCTCTTCTCTTTCCACTCCCACCCCCAATCTCATCAGCCAGCTTCTCTAGCCTTTTGGACATTCTAAAAAGCCAAGGCAGAAGCATCTGAACCAGAAATAGAGTACTTGTAAACACTGCTTTCTATGTTTTCATAAAACCATAAATAAGTAAGGTCATCTAAGCCAGTTATGAATGCACATACACATGTCACTGGATCAGGCCTCCACTACCTTATTTACTTAACAGAGAAAAAAATGAAGATGGAAACAGTCCACCACTTCCCTAGGTCAATTTTATCTTAAAATTTATTTGTTTTGGGCCAAGTGTGGTAAAACACATCCTTAATTTCAGCACTCTGAGGCAGAGGCAGGTGGATCTCTTGAGGTCAGCCTGGTCTACATATTGAGTTCCTGTCTCAAACAAATAATTTTTATTTTATATCATATGTGTAAGTATTTTGCTTGCATGTGTGCATGTGTGTACCACATGTCTGCCTGGTGCCTATGGAAGCCAGAAGAGGGTGTTGGATCCCCTTGAAGATGAAATTATGGGCGGTATTGGCCAGCATATGGGTGCTGGGAACTGAACCCATGTCCCCTGCAAGAGCAGCAAGTGCTCTTAATCACTAAGCCATCTCTCCAGTCCCTCTCCCCCAAGTCAGTTTTAGTAAAAGCATTTCAGCTTTTATCCTCAAAGAATCAGATTCTCTGGCTAACAAAAGCAATGGGGAATTGCAGGAGTAATGAAATAATGTGCATTTTAAAAGACAGCACAGACTCTTATCCAGATATCCAGAACCCCTTAATAAGTTACTTAATGACCACTAAGCCACAATTCTGCCATTGTCTTTTAAGATGAGAGGAAGAAGAAATCAGTATGCATTCTCTAAAGGATGATGTGAAGATTAAATGAAATGACCAACAATATCTGGAACACAGCACCCAGCACCTAAGTCCAATGTTAATTATGATGCAAGCCCACACGCTGGCATCTGCCTTTCCTAGCTCACTTCCTGTTCCTAGTCTCACATGCACCGTTCACTGTGCCTCCATTTCTTCACATCTAAATACCTGTTTGAGGCCTTTGATTATATCTGAGAACTTTATGCTATGACAGCACACGTTATATTAATCTGAGCAGGAAACACTGCCTTAGACATAAAGTGAGAACATCAACACACTTAATAAAACTTTGTGACTGTACAAGATGGAGAAAAGAGGGGAGGAAGAGTGAGAGATAGGAGAGGAAAGAGGAGAGAGGGAAGGAAGGGGAGCGCTGAGAAATCAAGACTTCTGAACCAAAAAAGCAAAATGGTGCATCTGTCTGTCCCACTACAGACAGTGGTGTTCAGCAAACTACCCAAAACTTGATTTAAAATAATTATTCCTGGGGAGTGGAGAAATAAATACATCGATGGTTAAGAGTACTGTTTCACCAAAGAACAGAGTTTGGTTCCCAGCACTGCTCCCAAGCGGCTATAAATCCAGCTCCAGGGGGTATCTGAAGCTTCTGGCCTCTCCAGGCACCCACCCACATTAATATGCACATGCTCACGCACAGACACTAACTTTTTAAAATAGGGACATGGCAGCAATAACAGTAATCTCTGCAGTGGGCAGGTAGCCTAAGGCACAAAGATCCAGACCAGCCTGGGCTGCACAGTTAAAGGTCAGCTTGATCCTTATCAGTGGTTCTTAAGTTGTAGGTGTGACCCCTTCAAGTGTCAAATGACCATTTTACAGGGGTCACCTAAGACCATCTTCATATCAGATATTTACTTATGATTCATAGCAGTAGCAAAATTACAGTTATGAGGTAGCAACAAAGATAATTTTATGGTTGAGGTCACAACATAAGTAACTGTATTAAGGATTGCAGCATTAGGAAGGTTGAGAATCACTGGTGTATATAAAATGAGACACTGCCTCAAAAATATGAATGAATGAATGAATGAATGAATGAATGAATGAATGAAACCCTCTATTACTCAAACTGTAAGAGGTTGTAGGTTTCTGCTTTTTCCCCTTGCAGAACCGGAGGACAGTGGCAGA
Organism: Rhabdomys pumilio; assembly: GCA_030674055.1. Taxonomy (NCBI): domain Eukaryota; kingdom Metazoa; phylum Chordata; class Mammalia; order Rodentia; family Muridae; genus Rhabdomys; species Rhabdomys pumilio. The sequence goes on along the minus strand of JANHMN010000016.1, from coordinate 37,064,326 downwards.
GAACATAGCAGGGCTGTCTTAGTTTCTAGCACCCTGCTGACATGACCTCTATACAGTACCTAGGGAGCTGCTGGAATTTGGAGGAGCCAATCAAGGGGCTTAAATTCAGTCTAATCCACACATAATGGATGAGATTAAGTGAAGAGTATTTAAAAATCAAAGGAGAAAGAAGATCAGGCCAGGAAATCTAATCAAAGCATAACAAAGTATAAAAGAGAGCATTAGTCTAATCAATAGCATTATCATTTCAAAAGAAAAAATAATCAGCAAGAATGGTCTAAAAATCAGTCCAAGCCGGTGCCCACAGGGAAGAGGCTCAAGTTACACCCCAGGATACATCGGAAACCTAAAACCTAAAACTCATCACAAGGTTAGAAACCATGCTCAAGTCAGTGAAATCTTCCAGACTTAAATTATAGAATCAAATAAATAAATAAATAAATAAATAAATAAATAAATAAATAAATAAATGAGATGCCTCCATGCCTGTCAACCTGAATTCAATACCCAGAATTCATGAGGTGGAAGAGAGAACAGACTCCTGCAAGCTGTCCTCTGATCTCCATATTTACATCATGACATGCACACACACACAAAATATAAATATAATTTTTATAACTAAAATAACTAATGAAGCCAAGTGGTGGCGGCACATGCCTTTAGTCCCAGCACTAGAGAGGCAAAGGCAAGCAGATCTTCTGTGAGTTTGAGGCCAACCTGGTCTATGGAGTGAGTTCCAGGACAGCCACAGTTACAGAGAAACTATCAAAAAGCCAAAACCAAACCAAAGCAAACTAAAACAATCAGCAGCATAGCACCCAAACCCTAATGTTACCAAACACAACAGAAAGGTGAAGACAGAGCTGACACAAAGCGGCAAGCAACGTGGAGAAGTAGGAAAGTAGACAGGAGCAATACAGCCTGATTTTCAAGATGAAGAAAGCTGCAGACGAGATGGAATTAATATTACAATATCATTATCAGAAAAGGAGCAGGCTGGAAAGGAATAGTGGAAGTAACCCTCACAGGGAGAAGTCCAAAATACTCAAGTTCGATAAATCAAGAAAAGATGATATAGGGCCAGAGAGCTGGCTCGGTGAAGGACCCAGGCTCAATTTCCTTCACCCACACATTGGCTTACGACCATTCATAACTGTAGTTCTTGGTACACTACAGTAGTGTGTGTGTGAGACACTCCGAGACCCTAGCAGATTCCTAACTATGG
>JANHMN010000016.1:37001387-37063091 GCA_030674055.1 Rhabdomys pumilio | reverse complement strand
CAGCACGCACAGCACACTAGACAAAGGATGACTGGTACATCTGGGGAGATGGGAAGGAATGTTGCAGTCAACACTCTGCTCAGGTCATTATGCAGGTTACAAGTTCCATGTGGATCACTTACTCCTGTAATTTCCCCTTTTAGTACTTTAGACCAGGGGTAACTGAAACCATAAGAAACCAAACCATGGGGTGAGGGCTGCCATGCCTATCTATACTATCTACTGGAAATCAGTGGAGGGTAGTGACCACACTCTCCTGGGTGGTCAGCACTCACAGCTCTATTCTTACTAATGCTCTGTTACTGCTATGACTACTGCTGCTTCTTACACACAGGCCTCAGGATCTGGACAGTTCTCTCTATCCACCTCATACCCACTTCAACACAGAGATTCCGTGCTCCAATGGGGTGGCTATGAGTACACTCTGAAGCCACAGTAGTGGCTCTGGCACTTAATGACATATTACACAAGTTTCATTTGGTGTCTATGCTCTAGTTTCATTATCTATAAGTGTAGAACAGACGGAATCATCGTGGGACCCCAAATGAGATGCTCTTTGTAAATACCCACCAATAGGACGTGCATGCAATGATTCACAAGTTCATGCTTAGTGGCAGGTATAAAGCCTCCTCAAGTTATACTACACTTGTTTCCTTTTAAAGAAGAAAAAATGCTTAAAGATCACTTTAAGAGTTTTGACCACATAAAGACTTATATTAAAAAGCAAGTCTTGGGTCGTTGAGATTTGCAAAATGTTTTAGGGTTCTCTGACTGTAACCAAATGAAGATCAGAACATTCCAAGATTGTATTGCTTCAAAGTGGAAGCACTAGATGGTGCCACAACCAAAGGAAAAAGTGTGGAGAATGCACTGGGAATGTCAAGTCCTTAAAAATTTCCAACTAACGCTGGGCAGTGGTGGTGCACGCCTTTGATCCCAGCACTTGGGAGGCAGAGGCAGGCGGATTTCTGAGTTCGAGGCCAGCCAAGAGTGAGTGCCAAGACAGCCAAGGCTACACAGAGAAAAAAAAATTTCCAGCTGGAACACACTTCCACAGAAAAGAATAGTTAGGGCTGGAGAGATGGTTCATTGGTTAAGAACACCTGGTGCCTTGCAGAGAGGACTCAGGTTAGACTCCTAGTAGCCTCATGGTGGCTCACAATATCAACAACCCCAGTTTCAAGAAATCCAATAGGCACACATGCAGCACACATTCATATGTGCAGGCAAAAAAATTCTACACAGAAAGTAACTAAACAAATTTAAGTCTTTAAATAAAAGCCAGTTAGGCTAATTCACTTCACCAAATGCTTGAGACATGCCTACTCTTCTGTAGGTTCTAGACTTCGCCAACTAACAGAACTTTCAGCAGGGACATTTTTGACCTGTCCTGTACAAGGTTACTAGCCACTATATACCTGAAGCCACTGACCATACTGAAGTATGACTATTGTGACTTAAGGTTTCAAGCCAATTTAACTTTAATTTTTATGCTAACATGGTTTTTAGCTTCCATAATGAATGGAGCGGTCTACATTCTATTTTTATTTTGAAAGGACTTGCTTCTAACTATAGGCCACTATATACTATTGTTTCATGGGCTGGTCCATGGCCCCCAGCAGATATGTCTGGCCTCAGTGACAGAGGATGACCTAATCCTGTAGACTTGATGCCCCAGGGAAGGGGGATGCCAGGGGACAGGGGGTAAGGATACAAAATCAAAAGCTTTTATTTCCTATAGAAGATCCTACATACCCAACTTCTTGTGGTACTTGATTCAAACAAAGGCTTAAACCACTAGGTTATAATAGTTTTAAAATTATGTGTATGTGTGCTGGTGCCCACAGAGGTCACAGGGGTAGTGTCAGAACCCCTAAACTACAGCTCCAAGTGAGGTATCTGTTAGTACTGGGAACCAAGATCCAGTCCTCTGGAACTCTCCAACTGCTAAGCCATTTCTCTAGGCCCTATAACAACTTTTATTAAAGTATATTCTGAAAGGCTGAATCAATAAGAAAGTAAGCATTGCCATTTTTTTTAAAAGGGAACAATCCCATGCTAGCAAGAACTGTCAAGGGCTAAAGAGTAAAGTAATATTGTAAGGACAGGGTTGCCAGGACATCTTGAAGGAGAAGACAGGCTCCAGAAGGAAAGAAAAGTGCTACAGGCAGAGGCAGCAGCTTGAGAGAGCACATGGCATGGTACAGAGGGAACAATGAACGCCCAGACAGCAGACACAGAAGGAGTCTGACCAAAGCAACATAGCCCTCTGAGGCCTTTCACACCAGACTCTTTAGCAACTTACTACACAAAACCTAAAGCTAATGCTCACCTACCTGTCGGAGGTGAAAGCAATCTTTCACTCTCAATACTATAGGACAGTTTAGAGCCAGTATCTGGCACAGAACCCTCAATCAAATAGGTGACGATGATACAAAGAATTAGAAAAATGTATTCTTGTCAAGAACGGTAGCACAGGCCTTTAATCCCAGCCCTTGGGAGGCAAAGGCATGTAGATCTCTGTGAGTTCCAACCAGCTAGAGCTACATAGTAAGACCATGCTTCAAAAGAAAGATAGAGTTAAAAGAGGAAAATAAACATGAATAAAGCTGTCTATACCTTGTTTAGAAGGCTGTGGAAGGGACGTTTGGTATGACTGAACACTCGGTGACCGAGTCCAAATACAGCTAGCTACTTTGGCTCTTCCAATTAGGTCGGCAAACACAGTGAGTTCCAGACCAGTCAAGGATACAGAGTAAGACCCTGTCTCAAGAGAGGCAGGGGTACAAAGGAGAGGGAGGGGGGGGGAGGAGGGAAGGAAGGAAGGAAGGAAGGAAGGAAGGAAGGAAGGAAGGAAGGAAGGAAGGAAGGAATACATTTTCAGACATAAATGCTTAAGAAGCAGGTGAGTTGCTAAGGCTATAGCTGTTTTAGAAAGGCTGCAGAAGGGAAGTTTGGTGTGGTTAACCAACTACTTATGGACTGACTGGGTCTGAATACAGCTGCTTGGCTCTTTTTGTAGAATAACTGTTTGTCTGCAGCTGCTCCCAAATTACCAAAAATCAAATAAGTAGCTGTCATGTGATAGCAGGATTAAAGGCCGCCTCAATTTCCACTAAGGAGAAATAACATAAATGGCCACAAGCACCACCCCTCAGTCTGAGACCAGCACAAAGGCCACTTTTATTCAGACTCTGTGCACTGTGAAATAGCACTGTGGCCTGGATGCTTCTGTGGCAGGCCTCAATTCTGCTGGACCTGTCACCACACAATCAACACTCAGTGAAAGCTGTTTCCTAATTTCTGGAAACAGTTCAATGCATGAGTTTTCTCCTACCTCTCCCTCTCTCCCTCCCCCACCCCTGTTGGCTCTTTGTTGATGTTGGTTTGTTGGTTTTTTGTTGTTGTTTTGTTTTGTTTGTTTTTTGAGACATGGTCTCACTGTGTAGCTCTGGCTGTCCTGGAACTCACTCTGTGGACCAAGCTTGCCTCGAACTCACAGAAACCCACCTGCCTCTGTCTCCCAGGTGCTGGGATTAAAAGCGTGAGCTACACACCAATCTCTCTGGGGAAAACACGCTAGCCCTGTACTTAGTTGGCTAACCTTGAGCACCAGACCTTCCTGACTCAGTGTCCTGTGCTGTATAGTATACAGGCCCAATGATACTGGGCCTATACATATGGCATGACTTTAGATTTTGAGATAACTAAGCCAAGGATTTTTTTTTCTGCATAAAATTAGAGAGATGGCTCAATTAGTAGAGTGCTTGCTGTAGGAATTGAAACAGAGCTCAGAACCTCAGGACCCACCCACAAACAAGCTGAGTATGGCAGGCAGCACCTGTGACTGTGATCCCAGTCCTGGGGACAAGGAGGCTAGGCTCTGGGGTTGGGAATCCCTGGTGCTCACCGGCCAGTCAGCCTCCGCAGATGGGTGAGATCCAGCTTCAATAAGAGACACTGTCTCAGAAAATAAGGGAGAGCAATGAAGGAAGACACCCAAAGTCAACCCACAGGCATGTGTGCACACATTCTCAAGTGCATGTGCACATGCAAATAGACATGAATAAGTACATAGGCCACACAAACATCATGAGAGTATTAGAGATGCCAATGTCATCCATCTAAAATATCTGCAGTTCAATCCCTCATTCATTCAATAAACATGAATTCTCGTCAGACATTATAGTATCATTTTAGAGTACATATTCTGAGAAAAACTGTGACCCTCAACTCTCACTTTCTATCTTTATTTTTAAAAAATGTCTTCTTATAGAAATAGCACACATTCTTTGGGGTAACTGAGAAACACAAGTATTGAAAAACAAAAAAAGCCTGTGTCCAAATCTACACACACCCCAAAAGGAGACAAAACAAAAAACTAAAAGCTTCTTAAATCACTACTGAGAACACCTTTGCCGGTTCGTTGTGTGTCTTCATAGTTTCTCGTCTCTCCTCTAATATTCACAGGTGCTGTTTTTATGTGTACAGGTACCTGGCCCGAGTCTGTGTGTGTATGCCACATGAGGACTTGATGCCTGCGAAGGGCAGAGGAGGCATCAGATCCTGGAACTGAAGCTACAAACGGTTGTGAGCTACCAGGCAGGTGCTAGGAAACGAAGCTGGGTCCTCTGAAAGAGCAAAGTGCTCTTACTTGCTGAGCCATCTCTCCAGCCTGTCCTAGTTTCCTAATGTGCTATTCTAAGCTAAAGCTGGCCTATACTGTCTTTTTTTTTTTAAATTAAAAAAAAAAAAACATTTTTCTTTCTCTCTCTCTCTCTCTCTCTCTCTCTCTCTCTCTCTCTCTCTCTCTGTGTGTGTGTGTGTGTGTGTGTGTGTTTTCCTGGTTGGCTGGGAGGCCAGGAGAAAGACTCAGATATCTGGAGCTAGAGTTACAGGTGGTTGTGAGCTACTAAAGTGGGAACTAAACTCCAGCCCTTTGTACATATCTTGTACTTTTTGCATTTGATACAAAGAAAGAAAATTCCTCACACTCTTAACATGCTTTATATCATTATAAAACTTTTAGTTAGGCCTAGCTTGGTGGCACAAACCTGTAATCCTAGCACTTGAGACATGATGGCAGGTTGCTACGAAGCAAAACTGAGGCCAGACTGAACTGCACAAAACATCTTCAACAAAAAGCAGACCGGAAAAAAGCTGAACATATCCACTTCAAAGAAGGCACAACAGGGGCCAGAAAGACTCAGCAGTTAAGAGCACTTGCTGTTCTTATGGAAGACTTAAGTTCAAGGTTTCCAGCTCACCACCATCTGTGAATCCAGCTCCAGGAGATCTGAGCCTTTTTCTGGCCTTTTGGGGCACCAGGTATGCATAGGTCACAGACATTCAGACAGTCAAAACATCCATGTACATAGAAGTAAACAAGCAAACAAACCCACCAAAATTAAACTTAAAATATTTTTATGATTTTTATTAATTATAAATTTATAATTTTTACAAAAGGATGTATAGGTTGGTCAGTGGTGACACATGCCTTTATCTCCAGCACTGAGTCTACACAGAGGCCAGCCTGGTCTACCCAGATCAAGTTCCAGGACATCCAGGGCTACACAAAAAAACTTTATGGTTTCTAAAAACCATAAAGACAAGACAAGATATTACTTTCTTAGTTAGAGTTTTTACTGCTGACCAAAGCAATTTGGGGAAGAAAGGGTTATCTCAGCTTACACTTCCAGATAATAACAGTATTATCACTGAGGGAAGTCAGATGAAGAACTGGAATAGGGCAGGAACCTAGAGGCAAGAGGCCGTGGAGGGATGCCACTTACTGGCTTGCTCCTTATCACTTGCTCAGCCTGCTTTCTTATAGAACAAAGGACCACCACCCCAGGGATAGCACCACCTGCAATAAGCTGGACCCTCCCCCATCAATCACTAATTAATAAATGCCCTACAGCTGGATCTTATGAAGGCATTTTCTCTCAATTCAAGTTCCCTTCTTTCAGATGACTCTAGCTTGTCAAGCTGACATAAAACTAGCCAGTACACCTGATCTCTTGTCAACTTGACATAACTGTTAAGTCACAACCTTTCCTTTCTCATTCATCCCCAAGTCTCACATTAAAAATACAAATAACTTTAAAAATCTTTTCAAATTCAAGCACATTCAGTATTTTAAAAATACCCAATCTCTTTTAAAATCCAATGTCTTTGAAAATTCAAAGTCTCAAAACTGTGGGCAGGATCCTATAAGGTCAAAAATACTTTCTTCTTACTTCAAGAGAAAAGAACCAAGGCAAAACTCCCAAAGTGTAAATAACTCAACACCCAGTGTCTGGGATTCATTCTTGACTTCCTGGACCCTTCTAAGGGGTTGGGTCCCTTTTCCAGCACGGTCCTCTTCAGCACACATAGCGTGTCTTCTAAGCTCTGACAGCTGCTGTTGTTCTTAGTGGTCATCCCATGCTACCAGCATCTCCAAAACGCTGGGATTTCTGCTGCAACTAGGCTGCACTTTCACCATAGGCTCCCCTCACGGTACCAAGCCTCAACTTCTCTGAATGATCCCTTCAATGCTGGGTCTTCACCAGTGGCCTCTCCTGGCTTCCAGTGCCAAGCTTTTCTCCACGACCCCTTTGTGCCTTCAACCCCAGTATCACTTGGGTAACTCTTACACTACCAAGTTCAGTTGCCAGTAAGAAGGGATACAATCTAGTCCTCCTCTGAAACGCAGCTCCTGTGTACTGACTCTCAGAATTCTAACACTTCCCAGAAGATTTCACCTCATTGATGCTGGTCTCCTCTTCATCACTGCTAATTTATCAGCTCCAGCTGACTATCCCAGCAAAAGTTTCACTTTACTAGTTCTGGTGTCTGGTTAATCACAACTAACTCTTTAGCCCCAGATATCCAGAACCACAGACTTAATTTAAACCAGCAAATGGCCCCAATAGTTCTTTAAACTTCTCTCTAAAATGTCATAAGCCAGGCCTCCATCTTCTGCATTGCCCTCAATATTCTTTATCTTCCAAGCTCCTACAAAGCGGTCACCAAGCACTGAACATTCATTCCATGGCTTTTCTTGCACAAACTTCCCAATTCCTTCCACAATCCTCCCCAAAACAACATGTCAGGTCTGTCACATCAATACCATACAATCCTCGTATCAACTTGTCTTATTTAGGGTTGCTATGCTATGCTAAAATCCATGACCAAAACAAGTTGAGGGAGAAAGGATTTATTTCATCTTATACTTCCAGATATCTGAAGGGAATCACTGAGTAAATCCACCAGCCAAGGAAAAGCACCACCCACGATGGTCCAATAGTCTGGGACCTTCCGAATCAACCTCTAAGATAATACCCTACAGCTGAATCTTTTTTTTTTTTTTTTTTTTTTTTGGTTTTTCAAGACAGGGTTTCTCTGTGTAGCCCTGGCTGTCCTGATACTCACTCTGTAGACCAGGCTGGCCTCGAACTCAGAAATCCACCTGCCTCTGCCTCCCAAGTGCTGGGATTAAAGTGGCGTGCGCCACCACTGCCCGGCTCTACAGCTGAATCTTATGGAAGTATTTCCCTTCTTTTAGATGACTCTAGTTTAAGTCAGGCTGACATAAAAATTGTCAACATACCTTCCTAATTCTGATAATCAGGTAGTTCCAACTTTTACCATTCTTTTACCATTCACACACACATATATAATCATTCCTTGAACTCAGTATTTATTGAATAAATGGGTTTAAAAAAGTGGTTTACTAACCTAAGATTTTAAGTACATACCCAAAAATTTTCTTGGTTTTTAAAGAACATTACAACTTTGCATATGCAGTTATAGGGTACTGGACACACAGTTAAAACAGGCACAGAAAGCTGATACAATGAAATAGCAATGCAAACATAAAGATAAGCGCAGATGTGGTCAGAGGACAGAAGTCAATTATCACCTATTAGTTTTGATAAATATAGTGAGGTACCCATTTTTGCAGCTACTCAGGAGGCTAAGGCAAAAGGATGGCTTAAGTCTAAGAGTTCAAGAGCAGCCTGGGCCACAAAGCATGGCTGTATCTCAGAAGAGGAGGTACTACATTCCTCAAAGAGAGAAGGATAACAGCATTTATAACTCCATTTTCCAAAATGTCAAGTTAAAATATCCTGCCCAACTCTGATTGCTAAAAACAACCTATGTGGCCTGGGGATTTATCATACAGCAGAGTGCTTGCCTAGCAGCAAGGTGCCTTAGACTGAAGCCCCAGTACTGAAGAGTAATAGTAAGAATAAATACAAGCTAGCTGGGTTCAGTGGTGCACACACACACAATCCCAACACACAGATGCAGGAGGATCACTGAGTTCCAGGTCAGCCTTAACAACACAGTAAGTTAAGAGCACTCTAAACTACACAGTGACAGCATACCTCCACATGCATGTCATGGCATATATATGCACACACAAAATGAATATATGTTAAAAAAAATAAATACAATAAACATCAAATGCCAAAAACTGTGAACAAAAGGAGAGGGTTAGTTATAGTTAGCAGGGCTGGGAGCAGGGCAAAAGAAGAAATGGGAGTCTCCTGTATATTCCCATGGCTTTCTGGCTTATCAAAGTAAACAGCAGGCTGATAAAAACTGATGGGACAATCTATAACCATTCATTTCATCTCCCCAAACTCTATCTTCTTATATTGATTAGCAGTCAGACACAAGTGTTCACAGATTGTCCCTTAATCAGAGACAAATAATCTAAAACCTCTAAAGTCTTGGAGAACATCTAGACTTACTTTTCTCATTCTACAGATTAGGTTCCAGAAAGGCTGAGTTGAATTATGCAAAATCATATTTCTGTTGGCAGAAAAATTCAAATTCACACTTCCTTTGTCCCAACCGAGTACTCCCTCTGTTCCAGTGACCAGCACTACATTGCAGCATAGTTGCCTACTGTTATTTGTTTGGGCTCCTTGACTGGTATTTAACTATCGTAAACATATTAAAGCCAAAAGTTGTGTTTTTTACTGATAATTTAATGAATCTGTATTTAAAATGACACACAGTGGAATGATTGTTCAAACTGCCCCTGCAGTCACCCATCTCCTCGCTCTAGCGACTGTCCTGTTCCCCCAGCATTAGCCCACTCCAACCACCACTGTCTCACAAGGACAGCTACTTTGAGGATGGGTACCTAAAAATAAACAAATGTGACTGACACACCTGTGAACCCAGCAATTAGGAGGGAGAGGCAAGAGAATCCATCACTCTAAGATTTAGGCTAGCTTGGTGTACACAGCAAGTTCTACACCAGCGGAGACTACATAATGAGACCCTGTTTCCAAAAACAAAGAAACAAACTGGAGATGGCTCATTAAGAGCCCCTATTATTGTAGAGGACACAGGTTTGATTCCAAGAATCCACAAAGTCACAATCATCTCTAATTCTAACTCAAACCCAATGCCCTCTTCTGGCTTTTGTGGGTACTGCAACACATGGTGGCAAAACACTCCTACATATAAAAAGAATCAATTTTCAAAAGGGAAGAAGAGCCAGGTGGTGGTGGCACACACCTTTAATTGCAACCCTTGAGAGGCACAGGCAGGAAGCTCTCTGTGAGGTGGAGGCCATGTCTGGTCTACAGAGCTAGTTCTAGGACAGCCAGGGCTACACAAAGAAACACTGTTTAAAAAAAAAACAAACAAACAAAAAAGAGGGCGGAGACACAAAAGATATGAGGCCGACTTTTTCTAATAAATATTTTAGCTCACAATTTTTATTTGTAATCATACCAATATGCAAAAAAAAAAAATTTTTTTTTTTTTTTTGGTTTTTAGAGACAGGGTTTCTCTGTGTAGCCCTGGCTGTCCTGGAACTCACTCTGTAGACCAGGCTGGCCTCAACTCAGAAATCTACCTGCCTCTGCCTCCCAAGTGCTGGGATTAAAGGCGTGCGCCACCACTGCCCGGCCTAAACTGATTTTTTAAAAACTTAGTTTTATGAAGGACAGATGAGGCAATCCGATCTCTCAGTTAAAGGGGAGTTGTGAGCTAACCCATGGGTGCAGGAAAGCAAGCACAGCTACTCTGGAAGAGCAGTCAGGACTTTTAACCACTGAGTCATCTCTCCATCACCTAAATTTATTTATTTGAGACACATCTTGCTACTATGTAGCCAAGGCTGGCCTCAAAGTAGTACTTTTCCTTTCTCAGTCTCCTGGGTTGTGGGATGGGATTACAGGAGTGTACCACTTTACCCAGAATAAATAATAAATAAATACAGTATAAATGTCCCGTGCAGATTATTGTTTTCATAAACCTAGGAACCAGGAAACAAAAACTAACATGTATAAACAGGAACAAGCCACCACTTTACAGTACGCACACTGAACACTTGCAAACTTGTCTTCTCCCACATGAGCAGGATATAGGAGGGTATCTGTGAAAAGCAAAGCACTGAAAAGTAAGGGGAAGAAAGGAAAGACTGGTGGACTCATAGGCTTTGCAAAGGACTTTGGACTTCCCTCTGACAGAGGCTCTCTGAAGTGGATACGCCAGAGATGCTGCAGGAGAGCAGCAGGGTCCAGGATAGGAACATTCTGAGCAAGGGATGTCACCTTTGGAGCACCCGTGAATTGGTTCAGCTCCAGGAGCTACCTAGATAGTGGGAGTCCTAGACACTGGGCAAAGTCACCCAGTGTTATTCTAACTGCTAAGTGGCACCTAATATAAAAGATCCCTTCCTAACACAAGAATGAACAAAGGTAAAGAGAAATTTCTACTACTACAAGTTTTAAGACTGCTTGCAATATACAAGATTTAAGTTATTCATAAAATGAGATAAGAAGAGGGGCTGGACACATGGATCACCAGTCATGAGTGCATACTGCTTTTGCAGAAGACCCAAATTCTGTCCCCAGTACCTACATCAGGAGCTCACAACCACCTGTAATACAGAGGTTTGACTATCACCTCTGGCATTGGTAGAGATACCTGTATTTGAATGCATACACCCAAACAGACATGCATATATACGTATTAAATATAAAATAACAAATCCTTTCTTAAAAAGAGATAAGAAGACTATACTAAACATTAGTTTCCTTAAAAACTAGTAAGCAGTACCTAAGAACAGTATAATCTAGTCTATCCAAGCCTTACAGGTCTGCAGGGACTCCAGGCATTCCTCCACATCTCAGGCTTCACTAATGAAGATGAGGTGGCGAATTGCTATGTGGTGTTTTGCAACATGCTAATAGCTGTGTGTACAACGGGGAGGACTGAGGCTAGAGGTAAGCTAGTCAAGTGACTAGTTCAAGGATCCTTGAGGATCCTAGAGGCATGAATTAAGACAATGAAGATAAGAGTTGGGTATAATGGCCCATGGCTTGAATTCTAGCACTAGAGAGGCAGAGGCAGAGATAGATGGATCTCTGTAACTCGAAGGCTAGCCTGATCTACACTGCCAGCTCAGGCTAAATAGGGAAACCCTGTCTAAAAATGTAAAACCAAACCAAACAAGAAGCCTCAAGGTGTGTGAGTGATGACAACAGGGACTTAGTGAAGAGGCAGATGTGTGACGATTGAGGAAAGTTGGGACTCCACTCCTTCTGGCTGGGTTAGTGTGGTCTTTAGCCAGACTACAAACAAGAAAGGAAAGCGCAGATTGTGGAGGAAGACAGTAGCTTTCTGTAGGCACTGTCATAGACACTCAGGTTTGAAACTTGAGGGAAGTCTATAAAGAAAGTGGAAGTACTGGACTCATCAACAGAAGCTGGTAAACGAAGCAGAGAACACAAACAAAACTCACTGAGAAGAAAACTAAAGCAAGATCATAAAAGAGGCAACTCCAGAGCGCACATCCTCGTAATACTTGGGATGCTGAGGCAGGACCACTGCCAAGAGCTACAGGCTAGCCTGGGCTATAAAGAATGATTGATACCTGCTTCAAAAAGCAAACAAACAAAATAAAATAAAGAATGGGAAAACAAAACTGTAAAAGCCAAGTATTGAATATGCCTTTAATCTCGTCACCCAAAAGGCAGAGGCATTCGAATCTCTGTGAATTTAAGACCATCCTGGTCTATATAGTGAGTTCCAGGCCAGCCAGGGCTACATAGTGACCTTGTCTCAAAAAGAAAATGAAATAAAAATTAAACCAAATCAAATAAATAAGTAAATAAACAGCAAAAAACTTGAGGGACAATTAAGACGACATTAAAAAGTAATAAAAAAATGTAAAAGGAAAATGAGAATCAGACAACAAGTGTAATATTGCAAAGTTGAAAGGCAAGAGATCAATATATCCAAGGTCAGTAAAGGAAGAAAGAGAGCAGAGTAACTTACCAAAGTTTCATGCATTCACTCCTAACACTGACCTGAAGCAACCCACCTGACTTCTTGGATCTCACATCCTACAGAGGCAGAGGGTAGCAATGAACACACATAATAATTTTGGGCACAGTAAGTACCAAGGAGAAAAGTAATAACAAGACAAAAAGTACTAAGATGAGGGAGACTGGAAAGTGAGAGCAGTCAGTGTTGTGTGCTGCTCAAAAAAGGCCACCCCTCCAGCTCTCCAGTTTTCTGTATGCTATGCATGTGTCTGAGGAGGGGGGAGGGGGAGGGGAGAAGTAAGTGTGTGTGTGTGTGTGTGTGTGTGTGTGTGTGTTCTCATCTTCTGATTGTTCTCACCCCTTATTCACTGAAGCAGAGCCTATCAAACTTATAGCTCGCTGGTGTGGCTAGTCTCACCAGGCAGCTTGCACTGACCACTCCTTGTCTGCACTTTCTGAGGCTGTATTACAAGTGGTGCTCAGCATTTATATGGATCTGGGCATCCAAACTCTAGTTCTCTGGTGTGTTCCTGGTATGGCTAGCAGGACAGCAAGATGGAGCCTATATGTGGATGAGAGTGGCATTTGAGACTAGCAAAGCCAACACCCCAAATCAAAACTTGTGGGCTAGTTAAGATGCTCAGACTCTAGAGAAGGAGAGTCTTTGGAAGATGTTTATGGGTAAAGCCATCATCTATATCTCAGCTTAGATTCCTATTGCTGGGATAAAAAACCTTCTACAGCACTGCTCATCATGAAAAGTCAGGACATTTGGCGGGTGGTGGTGGCCCACACCTTTAATCCCAGCACTTGGGAGGCAGAGGCAGGCGGATGTCTGAGTTAGAGGCCAGCCTGGTCTACAGAGTGAGTATCAGGACAGCCAGGGCTACACAGAGAAACCCTGTCTCGAAAAACCAAAAAAAAAAAAAAGCCAGGACAGAAGCCGTGGAGAGGTGCTGCCTACTCCCCAAGGCTTGCTCAGCCTGCTTTCTTATAGAACCCAGGACAACCAGCAGAGGAATGACACCACTCACAATGGCCTGGGCCCTCCCTCATCAATCACTAATTAAGAAGATGCCCTACAGGCTTGCCTACTGCTGGGATAAAAAATAGCCCAGTCTCATGAAGGCATTTTCTTAACTGAGGTTCCTTCCTCTCAGGTAACTTATTTGTGTCAAGCTGACATATGACTATCCGGCACAATCTGATTTTCTAATTTCTGTTTTTAATGGTCACTGTGAGGATGTAGGAAGAGCAGACTGAAGGAGCGTGGAGAGTGGAGAGAGACACTTAAGGCTAAGACATGAGTGTGACTTGGACCAGGGAGCAGGTGAGACAATGCTGTCAAACGGTGTAAATGCTGTCAGGGTCTCACAGGCAGAGCATTTCCTGATGATTTGAGGAAAGACAGTAAAAGAGTAGTTAAAGTAGGGCTTGTCAGGTCCCCCTCACCCCACGTGCTATTTCTATTTTGAAATACTTTGCTTCTTTTCAGTGACAGGGATTGGAACCAGGAGCTCTGCACATGCTAAGTGACCCACCACTGAGCCAAGCACATCTGTAGTCCCAGACTCCCAACGGTTTCGTTTTGCAGCTGAAAAACTCAACAGTCATTTTTTGAGCTGGAGATGGGACAAATGTCACAAGAGTTAAGAGTTAATTTCTAAGGGGAAACATTGAGCAGAAAGAATGACAACTGATGGCTTTTTATAAACAGCTTTGAGAAAAAAAAATTATTCAGTTTCTGAAGACTGTAATGAAAAGTCGCCCTTTTCCCTAATTGGCCATCTGAAGGAAGAGGGTCACCAGCAGCTGTACTGGAGCCACCAGGGGAAAGTTTCATTCCACACAGAAGTGGAAAAGAGGACTGAACATATATATGCCATAAGCGCCGGAAGGACACGGATGCCATTACACTGGACTGAGCAACCTTCCTTGTACAAACTATTTAAGACCTTCTACCCAGTGAAAGGTATCATAATAGTCTCCGTACATAAAAAATTAAGAAAACTTTAAGGCATTTAAAAAAAAGTGAGAGAGAACTACGCTTACATTTTTCAGAGTGTTACTAACACTTATGATTGAGGACCATTAACTTCTTGGCAAATCAGTTACAGAAATACCACTGTTAACTTTATTCAAAAGTAACAGCATCACAACACTAGCTTATAATCATCTGTTGGATTTGTTTATGACTTTCGTCAAATTTTCTTTTTAAACAAGGCTTTGCTATGTAGCCCTCCGGCTTCCACTTCTGGAATTCCAGGTGTCTAACACCTCAACTGGCTCAAACATTCTTCTTTGTGGATGCTAGGCCATCCAGGCTGGAGATGTGGCTCAGCTGGTAGTACTTGCCTAGCATGCATAGCCCTGGGTTCAACAGTCCTTAAAACTGTATAAACCTGACATGGTGGCACACGCTTATAATCATGCCGACCTGGGCAGCATGAGACCCCGTTTCAGAAACTCAACTAAATTGAAAAGACATATGAGGTGAACTACCTGCTATGGGGCAAAAAGAAAATGTCAGGAAAAAAATCCATATCTTGGCAATATGCATAATTCTTTGAGGTCTATAAACCAGTTTCATATTTTATTACACTAAACAAACAATAAGAAGGCCTTCTGAAGGCCTAAAATAATACGTAGTTTCTTTCATAAGCTATCCTTTTGGTTTTTTTAACAGACCCTTGCTACTGAACTACTGATTGAACTCTTGTTTCCAGTTTCCAGAGACTGTATCACAGGTCTACACCAGCATACCTGCTTCAAACGCCAGCAACAGCAGTAACCACCTGGTACACCACGCTAGAAAAAGAAAGGACCATGAAAGTGCTGTGTTGTGAAAGATGTCACTTCTGTGTTGCTTTGCCTTCTTTCATGTCCCGGTCTCACTGTGTAGCCCCGGGGGCTGGTCTGGAACTTGCCAGAGTAAACCAGGTTGACATCAAACAAGTGTGTCCAACCTTCTGTCTGTGCACCATGATTGCTGTAATTACACATTTGAGCCACCATCCAGAGGAAGGTATACTTTATGTAGTAATAAATGGAACCACACTGAGTTAACACAACTGTGAAACTGGCGGTATGAAAGAAAGCAGACAATTTGGGATTGAAAGTCTTTCAATCCATCAAACTCACTTGTTACATGGATGTGAACAGAACTGTCCTAATTACTTGGAGAAGAAAACACATTAAATACATTAAGGCAGATAAACAGTACCTATTTTGTTAATAATAAAACAAACCCTTTAATCCCAGCACTTGGGAGGCAGAGGCAGACGAATTTCTGAGTTCGAGGCCAGCCTGGTCTACAGAGTGAGTTCCAGGACAGCCAAGGCTATACAGAGAAACCCTGTCTCGAAAAACAAAAACAAAAACAAAATATATATATACACACACACACACACACACACACACACACACACACAAACCTTTTCAAATGATTAAAAAAAAAAATGTTTTCCAAGAATTCCAAACAGTATCAGAAATGTAAATTTGAACTTTCCTTAGCTGATCAAACAGTTAAAATTTCTGCAGATGTGGTAGACCACTCCTTTAATCCCCCAGCACTGAGGAATCTCAGGCAGGCAGATTTCTGAGTTCAAGAGCCAGCAGGTCTACATATGAAGTTCCAGGCTAGCCAAGGCTACATAGTAAGAGCCTTTCTCAAGGAAGGAGAAAAACAAACAAACAAACAAACAAGAAAACCAAGAAAAAAAATTAAAATTTTCACATTAAACTAAACTATCTTGAGTTACTTAAAAAATAAATTTAGTATAGCATTAAAATCAAGGCAAAAAGCACACAAGTCTAAAGAAAAACATGTTTGACTTTAGATAAGAAAACAGAAGGGCAAGCTGGAGGGGTGAAGGCAGTGAAGTTTAGTGAGGTCAACTCTGTTGTAGCACTTGTTGGCTCTGCAATAGACCCGTAAATCTAAAGGGGTACCAATATAGAAACTTAAACTACCTACATAATGTTTACAGCATTAATTTTTAAAAATACCCAGATTCCCTAGCAACAAGTCAAAGTCTGCAGCCGTTCAGACGAAGTCCTTTAAAAGAGTAGTAGTCTAGACAAGGGGGAGATGGAAATCAGAAGAGTAAAACATATTGTTCTCATTGACATTTTCTCAATGTGATCTTTTATACAATTTGCTCTTCATAGTGACCTCAAGTTGTCAAGATAAAAGTATAAGCAATACACAGTACCCTGTTAACAGCACAGAAATACCTATATGGTCCGTTTTCATGGTTTCCCATAAAAACAAACACCTTAAGATAGTCAGACATGAGCTGGGCGGTGGTGGCGCTCGCCTTTAATCCCAACACTTGGGAGGCAGAGGCAGGCGGATTTCTGAGTTTGAGGCCAGCCTGGTCTACAGACTGAGTTCCAGGACACAGCCAGGACTACACAGAGAAACCCTGTCTCGAAAAACCAAAAAAAAAAAAAAAAAAAAAGATAGTCAGACATGTGGGCCATGCCCTTAATGTCAGCACACAGGAGACAGATGGAGGCAGATCTCGAGTTCCAGGACAACCAGGACTTCATAGTAAGTCTATTAAAAAATAAAATAAAAAATAAAACCAAAATAGTACTTAATATATATTTTTAAAAGGGTCCATATCATCTATTTGGTAAAAATGTTTACTAGAAAAATCGCATAAAAATGTAAAATTGCTTTATGTATTGTTAGTGTATTTATTATGATGAGTAAGTGCAGGCATGTACATGCCAGCACAGAAGACAGCTTTTAGGGAGTTGGTCCTCTCCTTCTGCCTGGTGTCTCATTGTTTCAGCCATGCTGCTGCATACTCCAGGCTAGCTGGCCAGCAGGCTTCCAGGGCTCTTTTATCTCTACCTGCCATCTCACCATAGAAGTGCTGGGATGACAGAAGGACATCACCACATCTGGCTTTCTTAGGTGGATTTTGGGAATTGAACTCAGGTCAGACTGATGTGGCAAACATTTTTACTCACTGAGCTGACTCCCGGCCCCCTCAGAAAAATTTAAAATATGCTAAGCAATATCACCTAACTTCCTAGACGCTGCTGTATGATGTCTCTATAACAACACACTACCAATATTTGGTACATTTACTAGGGATGTCTCATTTGGGATACGCTTTTGTCTTCTTTACCTTTTCAACAAAAATTAGATTACAGCTTTACGTGACTATTTTCTAATTTTACATAATCCATAAAACCAGATGCCTTTTGTATTAAAAGATACAAAATGAATACACACACAAACTAAATAGGGAAGCATAAAAAAATAAAAAAACAGTTATCTTAGGATGGTAGATTTATAAATCTTTATCATCTTGTGGACTGGGGATGTTGCTGCGTGTTTAAGTCCCCAGTATTCGCAGAGCACTTTTCCCTTAGGATTTACAGCTGGGCATCGCAATTTCTGCCTGTAGTCTTTGCACCTGCAGGCTTAAGCAGAAGTCTCACCAAGAGTGTGAGGTTGGCTGCATAGTGAATTCAATACTAGCCAGGGCTACATACATACAGGACAGAGGGAAAGGGAAGAGGAAAAGGTAGAGAGGAAAGGAAAGAGAGAGGAGGGGAAAGGAAAAAGTAGAGAAGAGGAAAGGGGAGGGGGAGAGAGGAGGGAAGAGGAAAGAGGGAAGAGAAGATAAAGGAGGGGAGGGGAAGAAAAGGGAAAGGGTGAGTGGGCAGAAATAAGGGATGAAGGAAGGTAGGAAGGAAGGAAAAGAAAGCCCAGGATAGCTTTGGACCTAAGCCAAGGATGATCTTGAATTCCTCTTGCCTCCGCCTCCCAAGTGCTGAGATTACATAGTCATGCCCAGCTATTTCTGGCACGCACACTAGCCCTAGGGACAATCGGGCTCAGACTGTCAGGCTTGGATGGCAAGTGCTTGCACCCACTGGTCAATTTATGAAACTACTATTTTATAATATAAAACCCTTTTCAGTATAAAACATGAAGGCTTAATTTCTTTGTTTTGTTTTGTTTTTTGTGTAGCCCTGCCTGTCCTGGAACTCACTCTGTAGACTCAGATATCCCCCTGCCTCTGCCTCCCAAGTGCTGGGATTAAAGGCGTGTGCCACCACTGCCTGGCTTAATTTCATTTTTAAATCAAGGTTTAAATTAAGATTTTAACGTATTGATCCTCAACATGTGGCAATGATATATAATCAACTTAGGACAAAATAAAAAGTTAAAAATAAAAGTTAAAAAGCCCTACAAAAGTCAGCAAAACTGGCTGGGTGGAGGTGAGGCACACCTTTAATCCCAGTGCCCGGGAGGCAGAAATGGGAGATCTCAAGGTCAGAGTTCAAGTTCAGCCTGGTCTACAGAGTGAGTTCCAGGACAGCCAGGGCTACACAGAGAAACCTTGTCTCAAAAAAAACAAAACTAAAACAAAACTAAACTAAACTAAGACAGGGACTGGAGAGATGGCTCAGCAGTTAGGAGCACTGGTTGCTCTTCCAGAAGATCTGGGTTTACATGGCAGCTCACAACTCTAACTCTGGTTCCAGGTGATCTGACATCCTTACACAGACATACATGCAGGCTAACCACCAACACACATAAAATAAAAATAAATCTTAAAACAAAACAAAACCAATGTTAGCAAAATTAGTTTAAAGGCAA
Source organism: Rhabdomys pumilio (assembly GCA_030674055.1). NCBI lineage: Eukaryota > Metazoa > Chordata > Mammalia > Rodentia > Muridae > Rhabdomys > Rhabdomys pumilio. Next base: position 37,044,179 of record JANHMN010000016.1, on the reverse strand, counting down.
AAGATAAAACTTAGGGTTAAGTGTGGTGGTGTCCACTTTTAATCCTGGCACTTCTGAGACGGTGGATCTGAGGATGAGGCTAGCCTGGTCTACATGAGATCCTGTCTCAATAACAAAACTAGTTTATAAAGATGTGAAATGACCAGCCCCTTCATTAATTTCTATTAAAAGAATAAATCAACATTTCCTATTTTGAAAGGTCTTTACTCGATTTTTATTTATTTCTGTGAGGATGAAATAACAATTTATCCCCTGTAATCACTTTTTTTTTAATTAATTTTGTAGGTTAACACACAGCGTACTGAGTTTGTTTCATGGAGGCCTCTTCACACACAGCATACTTTGTTCTAATTCCCTTCCTGAATCCAGGACCTGAATGCAGTATCGGGTTAAGCACTCTATCATTGAATTACAGCCCTATCCTCCTTTTCAAGAACCAGCCTCTTTAAATCCAAAGAATATAAAAATTTATAGTAAACAACAACGTTCCCTAAAACAAGTACCCCCTATCAACAATAATGAAAAGATGGAGGGAGAGTGGGAGGGGCATGTTAAAAACCCAGGAGGAGCAGCACGATGTACCAACTCATCAGGAAAAATAAAAAATGGCAGGTTCACATTTCACTTCCTGAGGCTCTTTATTAAAAGACTAGCAAATCAACATAATAATGACCTACTGAAATTTAAATTGGTGTTTGCTTTCCTGATCAGCTCCATCCTAAGAAGCCCCCTTACATAATTAAACAAAAAATAGAAGACACTAATTTAATAGAAACCAAACAAGATGGAAGGATTAGCAAGCTGTATTTAGCTATTTCATGTTTGAGGCAATAAGACTATCTGTTCTGTTTGCTCACATCATTGTCACAGCAGCAGTAGAGACTCTGCTCTCCAATCAGGCTGCTTGGATGGACACAAGGTTACCCACCAAACTGTACTCGGTGAGCATTGTCCTGTTTAAATGTTAAAAGATACATTCATTAAATGTCCATTCTGTACCTTCTGTGTATAAAGTTTGGGATCAGTCTCTAAGTGACCATGATACCAAATAGGCAGCAGCAGTTAGACGTCTTGTCATTGGATCTGCTCAAAACGGGATGAAGACTTCAACTTTGAAGAAATGCTTATATCTTTTTACCATGGCTTCCTTAAGTTATACATTAGATGGTACACAGGAAAGGAAATTATTTCAAGTGAGGCTTCTGCAATGATACAAATAACTCCAAGACTTGGCAAGCTGGGTTAGGAGCTGAGTATTGACCTAGAAGCAGCACAGAACTTATTCCAGGCTGTTATTAATTATAGGCCTATTCTAATTACGACACTTTACTTGCTTCCTCTACCTTTCTGGTTGTTTTGAGACAGGTCTCACTATGTAGCTCTGTCAGGCTTAGATCTCCATATGCAGACAAGGCCGGCTCCAAACTCAAGATCTGCCTGCCTCGATGTTCACACCATACACTCTGATGTTTGGGTTTTTTGACACAAGATCTCACCCTAGCCAGCCTCAAAACCCCAATCTTTATGCCTCCGTGTATGCTAAAGTTGCAGGCATGTGTCACCAAGGCCAGCTCTCCATCTTCTTTCTCTAGCTTCACAGACCTGATCATGTCCCCAACAAGGTGAGGACGAAGACAAACCTCATTCTGTAGCAGCCATGTTTCCAGCTCCAGCTGCTGCTCCTTCTGCCCTCAGGCTCTGGCCTATCATGTCCCAGGGGCTTTACCCTCACACCTTCACTTTCAGTCTTTTCTTAACTGTGTGTGTCCATTTATGTAACTGTACATTTTAATGTCTTATACGGCTAATAGAAGCGATTCTAATGCCATCTGCTACTTGAGTAACTGACCTTATTGTATTTTCACTAACTTTATGAGGCCCCTCCCCCAAAATCAAATAAGCCAATATGCTCAGTTTTCTGAAGTGTCTCCTCAGTGCCTCTGGCTGGTCCTTCAGGAAGGATCCAGATGGCAGCTTTGTCATTACAAGACAACAGCCCCTGGACCTTCAAGTAGAACAAAAGGTAGAGGTAGATGCCAGTGACACTATTGTAATCCTGTGCAACCAATGGTTCCCAACTTGTGCACTTAACAAAATGATAAAAAAAAAAAAAAAAAAAAAAAACCTCTGTGCAGTGGTGGCACACGCCTTTAATCCCAGCAGAGTTCAGGCCAGCCTGGTCTACAAAGTGAGTTTCAGGACAGCCAGGGCTATATAGAGAAACTCTGTCTCAAAAAACAAACCAAAAAAAAGAGAGACAGACAGAAATAGAGAGACAGAGAGAGAAAGATTAAAAAACCCAAACATATAATAAAATACAAAACAAAAAAATAATACAAATTTTATGTTTGGGGTCACTGGGTGAGGTACTGCATTAAATATCACAGCATTAGAAGGTTGAGAACCACTGCTTTAGACTACAATACATTTGTCTGAATTTACTTAAGAGAGCATCTCATGTGACCCACCTTGGTCTTGGATTCCACTATAGCTCAGGTTGACCTTCAACTTCTTTCAGACAGGGTTTCTCTGTGTAGCCCTGGCTGGCCTGGAACTTAACTCTGTAGACCAGGCTGGCTTCAAACTCAGATATCTGCCTGCCTCTGCCTCCCAAGTGCTGGGATTAAAGGCATGAGTCACCACCGCCCCGTGACCTTGAACTTCTAAGTACAGTAGCTGCCACAGGATACAAAGACAAGATGGTACTACATGTCCAGCTTATATGTGTTTTAAACAAAGAGCTCTAAAATATTTAAAATTTGAAAATAGGTAAGTGGCATAGGTATAAAATACTGTATATTCAATGTAAGGGGTCTGGGGGGTAACCTCTTTGGGTTTTGGAGTGTCCTATTAGGTATCCCTGACTAGCCTTAAACTCACTACACAGACCCAGCTTGCTTCAAATTTACATCAATCCCCCTGTGTCTCTCCCTCTAGAGTGCTGGGATTAACAGGCATGCATTACAATGTCCTGCTTCATTTATTTGTTTTAAGCTAACAGTGATAAGAGACAAAGTTTAAAGAGTTGCAGTAAACACATATTGAACAAATTCTTTTCCTAAGTTTAGCCTAGTCTAAGTGCATACCATTTATTCAACAATCTCCAGTAAGGTACAGCAAAACCTAGCTAGGCGTTTGTACAAAATTACTAATGACTAACTTCAGTTCCACAAATGCCATTCGTGGTTAACTGCTTTACAAATATACTTTTAAAATCCTTTAGGCTATATTTTTACTGCACCTCTTTTGGGGTTTGTTAAACTGCTTGTGGTATTTTGTGTATTAATGTGATAAACAGATTTGGAGTATAGGAACAATAAAGTCTCCCCTATCATCTAGGTGTATAGCCATGAAATTTCTAAAAGCAAAACCAAGGATGCATTATTACAGTATGTTTCTGTCTTCAAAAGATGCAACAGCCTGGTCTACATAGTGAGTTCTGGGGCAATCAAGGCTGCATAGAGACCCTGCCAATGAATGAATAAATGAAAAACAGCAGATGGATGAATGGATAAGATAAATAGATAAGTGGGGTGTGACTATACTTAGGTAAAAATTACTTCAGGTACTAATTGCATTAGCTAACTAGTTATTTAACCAGAACTTGCTTATATTTTGTACAAAGAAAGAAACCAGTCAGATGTGGTGGCATATGCCTTTAATCCCAGAACTTGAGACACAGAGGCAGGAGAGTGTCTGTGAACTTAAGGCCAGCCTGGTCTACAGAAGGAGTTCCAGAACAGTCAGAACTACACAGAGAGGTAAGGGTTAAAACAGGTTAGGTTACATTATTGTACTTAACAAGATTCTCTACATAAAATAAAACCTTTAAGTGCCTCTGAGAGAGACCAGTCACTCTTTATCTAAAAAGACAGAACACATTTCATTGAGGAAGAACATGAAATATACACACACACACACACACACACATATATATTTGCAAAACATACTCTTGTATTTTAGCATTTAAACTGTCCACAGAGACTTTTTGGAGGGAAGATGGTCTTTAGCACCACTGTATCATAACTGCTGCTACAAACACTCAGTAGAAGTAACAACTTAAAAGATCTCCAGGTAAAAGGCTAGTAAACAATGAGATGTAATTACTGCTGTCAGAATCCACCCTGAAACCAGGCTCTTTGCTGGGGAAGTCTGACAGGTGGACAGCTGAGACAGTACAGAAGGAAAATCGACGTCAGCAGGAGGTCGCTTGTTTCACTGAGCTCTCCCAGGAAGACCTTATTCCAAGTCACCCTTGCCTCAGCCACCACACAAACAGCACTGAATAGAAGAATCAACACACATTTGAGGAGAAAATGTTTAAGCTTTATTCTATTAAACAAAAGTACCTGGAACTGTCTCATTTAAAGATATTTCAGGAGCTGGGCAGTGGAGGCGCACGTCTTTAATCCTAGCACTTGGGAGGCAGAGGCAGGCGGATTTCTGAGTTCGAGGCCAGCCTGGTCTACAGAGTGAGTTCCAGGACAGCCAGGGCTACACAGAGAAACCCTGTCTTGAGAAACCCACCCCCCCAAAAAAAAAAAAAAAATTTTTTTTTCCTCAGGAAATCAGGTACAGTGACACCTTTAATCCTGGCATTCAGGAGGCAGTTCAAGGCCAGCCCAGGTGGGGACAGGACACACGTGTCATCACAGCAAGGATAATAAACAAACTGGTGAACTCAGATACACGGAAGATGGTCTAGGGTTGTATGCACTGTTTCATTCCATACCATATATGGTGTTATGCAAACCATTCCCATTATGTGTGCTTAGGAAAGGACCTGCACCCAAATCTACTGAGCTGGCAAGATTACTATAAAGGCCTTATTACCAAATCTGAGGTCGACTTAGATCCTTGGCAAATCATAATGGAAGAACTGTCTTCTGTTGTCCCTACACATGCAATGTAGCAGACAAAATCTGCTCTCCCCCGACAAATGTAATAATAAATAAATTAAAACAAAATACATTAAAAAGTTGTTTACATGGCAGGGTTATGCTTTTACTTTTCTATAGTGAAAACATTATATGTACTTTTACATTCAGTAGTTATTAATATAACAGACTCAGAATTCATTTTAGAAGTAACTTTTATTTAAAAGAAATTTATAAAGCCAAAAATCAGAGGCAAAACTTCAACATTCACAAAATTAGCAATACACTAGATCATTTCTTAATTTCGAACCAAAAGCCCATAGTAAGCCAAGACAATGTAAATTCAGAGATGGTGCACCTAAGCAAACCCTGTTTTATTCTTTGACATGTGGGCTTTTTTACATGGAAAATTGACCACTAAACCTTGGCAGGGCGGTGGTGGCGCACGCCTTTAATCCCAGCACTTGGGACAATTGGGAGGCAGAGGCAGGCAGATTTCTGAGTTCAAGGCCAGCCTGGTCTACAGAGTGAGTTCCAGGACAGCCAGGGCTACACAGAGAAACCTTGTCTCGAAAACAAAACAAATAATAATAATAATAATAATAATAATAATAATAATAATAATAATAAAATAAAGATGACCAGTTACCTAAATTTCACAATGAACTACTCTGGGAACCAAGCAGGTTTTTGGATTTTTTTAAATGGCTATCTGTTTTTGTTTTTTTTTTTTTTGTGAGACAGGGCCTCTCTATATAGCCCTGGATATCGTGGAAGTCACTGGGTAGAACAGGCTGGCCCAAAACCTACAGAGATTCTCCTGCTTCTGCCTCTCCAGTGCTGAGATTAAAAGTGTGTGCTACAACACAAAGTTTGGAATGTTTATTTGTAAGGAGTATGTTTGAATGCATACATTTCATTCATGACTTTAGAAAATGTGGACACTAGGCAATGTGTTAGCATTAAACTGTCTGGAATATCAAAGTATTCTATTCTATAGTCATGTCTCAAAGGCTCTACCAAAACAGAACAATAGTATTTTTATTTCATGATCACATAAATTAGGTCAGGAGAGCAAATATCTTGCCACATTATCACTAAGATGAAACAACTGTATACTGTAGAAAATCTCTAAGCTATAAGCAATTCTTGCTGAGTGGTGGTGGTTAATCCCAGCTCTTGAGGTGGCAGAGGCAGGCGGATCGCTAAGTTTAAGGCCAACCTGGTCTAGAATGAGTTTAGAGTGAATTCCAGGACAGTCAAATCTACCCAGAGAAATAGAAATCCTTCTTCAAAAACAAACAAAAAGTTAAAAAAAAAAGAAAAGAGAAAAAAGTGACTTTTAGAATTATTTTTTTCTCTGAGCAAAATCTATGAGCCAATTTTCTTTAAAAACATCTTTTTCCTTTACAACAACAGTACTGACCTCTCTCTGTATCTACTGTATCTACTGTGAGTGGCCGATTTCTACCTAAGCTCTGCTCATTCTCCTCCTGCCCTCGACTAAGAGGTGCCTCATAGCAAACTCAGTTAGACACCCACTCAGCCAACCACCACCACAACCATCCCTGGACTTCCTCATTAACATTACTGAAAAGGCCCTTGACTCTTGTGTCAAGAGGCCCCAAGAATCTCAGAAAAGTGAGACTGGGTCCTTCCTTCCCCAGAAATATCATATAGGCACACACACAAAATTTTGTATGTAATTTCAAGACTCATAGAGTCACAGTTATAATACATCCTTGAACTCCAGAACTAAAAACTTTAAAAAATTTATTTACCATAAGTCTTCTTTTTTTGTTGTTTTGTTTTTTTTTTTTTTTTTTTTTTTGTTTTTGTTTTTGTTTTTCAAGACAGGGTTTCTCTGTGTTGTCCTGGCTGTCCTGGCACTCATTCTGTAGACCAGGCTGGCCTCGAACTCAGAAATCCACCTGCCTCTGCCTCCCAAGTGCTGGGATTAAGGCATGCACCACCACTGCTGTAAATCTTTTTTAAAAATATTTTTTCCTTCACTCTTCATTGCACATCTCACAATTCTCTATGACATTAGTTGATGAGTGAAAATCACCAGTTGCTTCCGTTCCCAAATCTCCTCAATTCCCACAGAACTCAATGTATCTGGATCCTTGTCCAATGCTGTTCTTACATGCGCTCTACCTTAAGGGCGTCACAGTCATCCACTAGAGTAAGACCATAACTCCTTATAGTCAATGGTCACACAAACCGTATAATCCCCAGCATTTGTCTCCTTTGACAGTATAACTAGACATTTCTAATTCAATGTCTGTATGTCAATCTTTAAAAAACCAGTGAGTACTAGGGATGTTTCTGAGTGGTACAGTGACCAGCTGGTCCAAGGGCTTGGACTCAGCACCACCAGTACAAAGTTACAGACAGAATGCTAGATCTCCCAAATGCCTCAGCCTCCAGAAACCTGCAGAATAAAACCTATGCTCCAGTTGGTAGTGCCGACTACCAACTTCCCAAACTTTCCCAATCAAATTTCCAAGGGGAAACTTCGTTTTCCACACTCTTCGAGTACAAGTAAAATCTACTTGCTATTTCCCAATGCAGACAACGGTTAGCCTCTCTCCTATCAGTCCTTCTCACACTCCATTTAGTACACACAATCCTCCCTGATTTGTTTTCCCTTTGTCCTGGTCCCTCCCCAAAACCAATTCCTCCCCATTCTCACATCATTTGCTTTACCCTTTTTTATTTTCTACAAGTTTACAAGAGTCCAGCTCATCTTTCTCTCCAATATAAGTAAGGCCCAAGTTTTGTGACTCTGGCACCTTCCTTGTATGGCCTAGAAACCCATCTTTAATGGCAAACTCTTAAAGTGAGGACACATGCACTCCAGGAGCTTAAATCCTCAATGGAGGATATAGGCTCAACCGCTTTTAAACATAAGGCAAGAATTCAGCAGCGTCTCCTGCTCCTTGTTTCTAGTCCACTGCTTAAGTAGCTTTAAGCAGTGTTTCATAGAGACATTTCCTCACTTCCTCTTGTTCTTTGTAGGTTAGCTGCCAGCCTAACCACATTAACATTCAGAAGCAGCAGCAGCAGCACTCTTAAGTTCTAAAAAGCTTACAATTGCCAACAGTAAAATGTAGGCTCCTTAAAAATGGTCTTAGCATAGATGCATACACAGCTCACTCTTCGCAGCATTCTGGAAGAGGCTCAGTATAGTCTGTTTATGCAACAGGCACTGCTTAAAAAGATGTCAAGAGAGAAATACCTACTTAGATTATTAGCCAAACTTTGCACATCTGAAACAAAGAACATCAACTAAACTTAAAACTTATTTACCTGCTGAGCCATCATGTTGACACAAGCCTGAATTACTAAGCAATACAATTTCCACAAGTACTGAAATCACCAGATGACCCATAAAGAACAGCTCCTATAGCATCTTTGAAAAAATATCTCTCCCCAGATCAGTGACCAATCTAATCATGCACACAGATGCCTACAAATATTACCCTTACTTGATATGGCTCTGGTTACTTCAAGAAATTAAGTGATGCTGTGGTGACAGGTGAAGTTTTAAGCACAACACTCTGAGCTAGGCAAAACAGACTGAGGTCTGGGCTTCAGGAGACCCCTCTGTTAGGGTGATCTTCTAAGATTGAGTGTACAATACAGACTTGTCTTAAGGGATAGCATGCAGTAAGCCAGCCACATGGAACTTGGTTTTTGTTTTTTGTTTTTTAAATGTGTCTGAGTATTTCCAAAAAGTTAAACATTTATTTTTTCTTCAGTTCAAAAGTACTTTAATGCCTGTGTGAACACATTAGGACAGCTAAGAAATAAAGAGCACATGAGGAAGCCTCTAAGCCTTGATAAGTACACTGAGGAGGGACTGACAGACATTAGCCTAAGTCTGAACCCTATGGAGTGGAGGGTATAATCCAAGACACACATCCTCCATTAACTTTCCTTTCAGAGTCACAAACTCACTTTCTCATTCTTACTGATTCAAAGTTTCCAACAGTTTAGTATAGTTGTGGTCTGAAAATGCTATCTATAATCAGTTTGTTTCAACTCTTACTGTTTCTCTTCCAGCCTGTTGACCTTAGAATGATGGATAAGTACTAACCAAGAGCTAGGATGTAGCTCAACTGTTTAAAGTGCTTGCTTACCCACTCAAGAAGTTATGTGCCTTTAATTCCAGCATCTGGAAGATGGTAGCAATTTAGAAGTTCAATAAAGTTCTAGGCCAGCCTGAGATACACAAATTCTTATTTTAAAAAAATCAAAACAAAGGCTGAAGAGATGGCTCAGTGGTTACAATCACTGTCTGCTCTTTCAGAAGTCCTGAGTTCAATTCCCAGCAACCACATTGTGGCTCACAACCAACTATAGTGGAATCTGATGCCCTAACCCTGCCATGCAGGTAGGTGTATATGCAGACAGAATACTGGTATATGTCAAAACAACACAAAACAGCTTTGAGGGCTGGAGATGGCTCAGTGGCCAAGAGCACTGACTGTTCTTCCAGAGGGCCTAGGTTCAAATCCCAGCACCTACGGGGCAGCTCACAACTGTCTGTTAACTCTAGAATCTGACATGCTCACACAGACATACATAGAGGCAAACAACCGATGCACAAAAAAAAAAAAAAAAAAAAACTGGCTAGATATGGCTCAGTCATTGAAAGCACTGCCTGCCTTTCCAAAGAACCACAGCACATTACTTATTGGGGTAGATCAGGAGCACCTGTAACTGCAGCTCCAGGGGACGATGCCTTCTTTTGGATTCCAAAGGACCCAATTGCTTCTCAGCATTCACATGCCCGCACACAATGCAACTGCCTGCAACTCCAACTCCAGGGAATGTTGATGCCCTCTTCCAGCTTTTACCAGCACTGGGCATGCAAGTAGTGCACATGTATGCAGGCCAAACCCGCAAAAGAAGGTATACGTAACACACAGGCAGAAAAATCACTAGACTTCTAAACAACCTACCTTCTACTTCTACTTCTTCATCTTCTTCTCCTCTTTGCTAGAGACTGAACCAAGAGCCTTCCTCAAGTATACACTCTGCCACTGGTTTATACCACCAGGCCCCAAACAATGTATTTCTAAAGCTTATAGACACTAAGAGATGGTAGAAAACTATTTGGTAAGCTTGGGCTGAAAAAAAAATGCTGTCATATGATCTAATGAAATCATGAAAGTACAAACAACTAATATTCTGTAACAGAACATTTCCTTAAATGCCTTTAGTAAGACCACAGGCTGGTACGAGATTAATCTTTCAAATTATATACATGTACATATATATATGTACATTATATATAATAAACATCATACTGTCACAGACAAACACCTAAAGTAAAAGATGTCATTTTTGGAGAGATGGAACTTCTCAAGAGGGGAGAGTAGAGTAGACATTTGTGACCCTCAACATCCAAGTGCGAGAAGGTGAGCAAGTGTGTTTCAGTGTGGAGCACTGAGCTTGTCTAACAACTTGACAGAAGTTACCAGGTTAACCTCCTGAAGAGTGTGCTTCTCAAGACTGACAGTCTATTCCCCCACCTCCAACCTAAACAAAAATAAATCAACATGCCTTTTTATACTGATTTTTTTTGTCCTGAAACAAAAAACAACTTCAATAATTGCTGTTCATCGTCCCTATTATTCCAACATTTACTGAGTGTCTTATTGCAAATAAAAAGATATAAAAATATTGGGCATGGTGGTATACACCTTTAGTCGCAGCACTCTAGAGGCAGGCATATCCTTTGAGGCCAGCCTGGTCTACACAGCAAGTTTCAGAACAACCAAGGCTACATAGTGTTAGAAAAACAACATATATATACTGTAATCTAAACCACAAGAACCTTAATTTTCCCTTAAAAGGTACATGCTTCTCTTTGTTTCCAATAAAATGCTTTGTACAGACAAGCCAGGTCTGGTTAAAAATATAGTACAGCAGCAAAGACAATTCATGAATTTAAATCACGGGATGCTGGCCTCACCCTCCTAACTAAATTAGCAACGGGTAATTATTCCTTAATACAACAGAAAACCCACAACCTTAGGTTCCACTGAAATATGTATAAATGTCGAAGGAACCCTGAAATCCCTTCTATAATCCTATAATTCTGGTATTTTTTGTGAAAACACCTAATTTGAGTTGGCTGGGTTTGGTTAAATGAGAATATAAACCACTCACTAGTAGACAAAAAGTCATCTTCCCTTCTGTTTGCTGAGTTTGAGATTATAATGAAATCAAGATTTTAAATAAAGTGTGCTAAAGACTACTGTTTTGTTTCGGTGTGGGTTAGGGTTAGGTATCCAATTGAAAGCAACAGTCTAACTCCTATGAGACAAACAAACAGCAAAAAGCTGCCAATGTATTTCAGCAGCAAAGGGTCTGCACGGCCAATACCCTGGGTTTCAGCCCCAGCAAAGCACAAAAAAATAAAAAGGTAACACCTTCCCAAAAACCTACACTCAATGAACTGCAGTAAGTCTGCACCCAAATTAAGTCAATACACCACATTACACATGACGATTATACATTTACTTTTGTACTCATAACTAACCGTATTTTTACTACTTTATAGGGTAACTTGTCAAGAACTTTCAAACAATGTTAGGGAGTCAGGACACAGCTGAATGAACACAAAATAAAACAAAACCAACATATTAATACATATAATACACACACACACACATATATACACACACATACATGTAAATATGTATATACATGTGTGTGAATGAATACACATACACGTGCGCGCGCACACACACACACATACACATATATATGAATGAAATCTCCAATGTTTCCCCTCTTCTCTTCTCCGGAGTGAGGAACAATCCAATAACTTACTGTTCAAGACTAAAGGGAAAAGCATTTAAGTGGATCTACTGAAGACTGGAAAAAGGACCACTACCCCAGGAACAAAAGCTGTACCCATTCTCCTACAGAGCACTGTCCCAACTGACAGGTTCACTCCTACCAACTTTCTCCCAATAAATGGAGTTTAAACACTTATTAAAATGTGAATTGTGCTCTGCCTACTTAAAGAATTCGGCCCAACAGATACCAACTCTAACGTAAGCAATTAGTACACGATATTTTAATGGTTGGGAAGATGGGATGACCTGTTAACAGCTCCTCCAACTGGTCAGAGCAGATATCCTTTGAAGCTCTAACAACACTAATGTATGTTTAACAATTTCAAGTTCTGGTGGGCAGGCAGATGCACCGAACAAAGTTTGTGGCCAGCAGCAACGACACAACAGGTGAGAAACAGTGGACATCACTACAGAACATGCAATGGCAAACCCATGAATACACGAAAGCCTGGGGACATGGGAGAGAAATCAAGCACAAGATCATCCTAGACCCCCTGTTTTAATCGAGGCAATGGCCCCATTCCTTCTAAAGGGGTGCGCTACCTCCCCCTCCTGTACCCCGGGGACCACCACGCCAGACCCGGGAAGAACCCAGGCCCCTCGGTAGGTATCTCCGCCGTAGAGAAAAACACAATGTCGCTCCTTATTTCTGCGTACAAAAGGACTTTGCGCCCTCCTCCTCGAACTGCCGCCTAGGCGCCTCCTCGCAACTTGCAAGAAGGTGGGCAGCGCGCCATATTCAGCGCCCCCCAGTCCACCTGGGTAACCATCCCACGCCACCCCGGCGGGAGGGAAGCTTCGGAGGTCGCCCGGCCGAACCACCAACCTCCTCTCCCGCCAGAGACAGCCACTCCCGCGCCCCGCCCGGCCGCGCTGCCACCGGCGGGCCAGAGCCGGGAAGAGCCGAGGGGGCGAGCGCCGAGCCGCCGCTCCGGTCCCGCGCAGCCCACCCACCTCCCGCTCCCGGGCCCGGCGCGCTCTCCCGGGCTGCCCGCTCCCGAGCCCGTGGAGGAAGGCCAGGCCCGGGGTTCCACGGCGCGGAGGAGGCCGCGGCCGGGAGAACCCGAGGCGGTAGGGGAGGCCGGAACCCTGGGGCTCTTGGGAGGGCAGCCGCCTCCCTCCCGAGCCCGCCAGGACGCCTGGGGCCTAGTGCGGCCTGCGCATCCTCGGGGTGGCGGTTTGGCTGGGCCGGGCCCGGGCCCCCCGCCCCAGGCAGGCCGAATCCGGCAGGGGCCCAGGCCCGGAGCCGGGGGCGGCAGGGTGCCGGCTGCGGGGCGGGCCGGCCGGCCGGCGGGCGGGCGGCGTGTTGCGGCTGCGCCGGGGCTGAAATAGCTGGAGATTGCGCGGTAGGGCACTCACCTCAGAGCGGCTGCGCTACCGTGGGCCTGCGCCGTGGAGACTGCGACCGCGCCGGCTCCTCGCAGCCTCCTGCCACCAGCGGCAATGGCGAGCGCTGCCGCCTCTGCCGCCGCCGCCGCCGCCGAGGAGGGGGAGGGGAGGGAGGAGGCACGCACGCGACGCACGGCTCAGCTTCCCCGCCCGGAGACCGCCATGATGGCGAGGCCAGCGCTGCTCTGCGGCCCCAGGGAGGGGGTTTTCGGCGGCACTCTCGCAGCCCCCGGCAGCCTCGTCGGCCTCTTGAGCCGCTCTACAGCGCTGGCTGGGGCCCGAACCAGGAGGGCAACTAGATGAGCAAATCGTGGTCGCGGCGGCGAAGAGGCTCATGCCGCCCAAAATGGTTGCTAATCCGAAGGGGCCCTCTGCTCGGTGCCGAGCGCGGGGAACTGGGACCTACGCTCCAAAGGGGCTCCCCCACATTTTCCTCGGCGCTTTGCGTCGTCGCCTCGACCCCTCTCTGAAATGAGCTTTGCTTCTCTATTTCAAAGCCCTAACCAGATCTTTAAACGGGAAAGTTTTGTACAAAGCAATATGGTAATTTATTCTCTCGTTTGTTAGACCAACATTTCTAAGGGCCCCTTTTCCTTACTGGATGCTGTTGTGAGTGCTCCGAAGTGCACCTGTTAGCAAACCAAGGCTCTAATTAATAAAAAATTAAAAATTAAGTTTTTGCCCTTGCTTTCTTGGAGCTTATATGAAGCAATAGGGTGTCATAGTTGTATGCCTAACAAGTAAGTAGACAGTGGAGAAATAAAGAGCCTTAGAGACATGGGGTAGTTTGGGTTGCTTTTGTTAAGTCATCAGGAGTCACCATCAGGACCACTGATCCCCAGCTCCAGCTGAAACCTTACTCTGAGAACCCTGCATTTTTACTCTTCCTGAAGATTTAATTTACACTAGATAATTATAAAATGCCCCACATAGTGTCAGAAAACAGCTTAACAAATAAGGAAACAATTTTAAATGGATATCTTTTGTTTTATGTATTTTTTTTTTCAAGACAGAGTTTCTCTGTTTAGTAGACCAGGCTGTCAGGGAACTCACTCTGTAGACCAAGCTGGCCTTGAACCCAGAGATCATCTGCCTCTGCCTCTGCCTCCCAACTGCTAGAATCAAAGGCCTGGTGCACCACTGCCCAGCTTAACTGGATGCCTTTTTCCCTTAATGTTTTCTAAACAGATATCACCACCCATCTCTGTAGGGATAATGTCTGCTTTTTCCTCTTTGCCTCAATTTTACATAGTCAGTGATATTATTTATTTATTTATTTATGAGAGACAGGGTCTCAACTATGTAGCCCTAGATGGCCTGAAACTCACCCACCATAAATACCAGACTGGCCTCTAACTCACATCTTCATCCTCCCCTTGCCTTCCAAGTTCTGGGATTAAAGACATGTACCCTCTGCCTGACCATCCAATGAAATCTTTAAAGCATTGTTGCCTGTCTTTCTTACTTTGGTCCAGGCTGCTTTCTTATGGAGAGGCTGCACTTAGACTCCTTACAGTCTCCCAGCCACTGGATTTGCTCTCCAGTCCCTTCTGCATACTTCAACTTGAATGGATTTTTTTTTTTAAGCAAATCATGTTATTTCCCTGTTCAGGATGTCTAACGTCTAAAATCCTTGAAGGTGGCTTTGAGAACCTTGATGATCTCACCCACAGTGCCATCTCTGACCTCATCTGCCATGTCTCTCTCAGGCTACAGAACAACTAGAAAGCCGTTGGATCATATATCAAGGAATCCTCCCCCTTCTGCTCGGAACATTTCTGTCTTTTCACCGGCTAGAACTTTCCATCACAGTAGCTTGTCACTCCTTCAATCTGAACATTGCTTTCATCCCTCACTCCCCAAGCCTGGGTGCTTTACCATTCCTCCATACACAGGACTGAACAGCTATGTCTGTATTGTCTCCCTTCTATTTATAACGGCCTCAAGTAGCCCAGCCTAACCTCCATTACTCCATTATGTACCTGAGGTTGACTTTCAACTTGTAAATCTTCCGTCCTGGCCTCCCAAATGGTGGGATACCAGGCCTGTGCTGCCCTGCTCAGTTAATGTGTGCTGGAGATTGGAGATTGAACCCAGGACCTCATGCATGCTAGGCAAACAGACTACTGAGCAACACTCCACCCCCACAACTCTCCCTCTCATTTCATTCTCAGATGTAGCCCATTAGGTAAGTACTACTATGGTCCCATCTGACAGATGAAGAAGCAAAACATGTCGATGTTACTTGCCCCAAATCAGATCAAGAGATAGATCCAGTCCTGATCCTGACCCTATCAGAGCTTTTACATGGCAATCCACACGCACTCACAAAGCACAAGAGAAACTTAGTGGGCCATAGCCAGCAAACATTCCATAAAGAAAAGAGATAGTGTCCGACGGCATTAACTTCTGTGAAACTTTTGACATTTTCTACTACAAATGTTCTGATTTTACAAATATTAGAAAATACCAAATTACACAGAATATTTATTACCAGGGCTAATATGTTGGGATGAATGCTGTAAATGGATTTGACTTTTTCATCCTCCTTATATTAGTTCTGTACATTCTTAAGATTTAATGACATTAAGCATCCAAAACAAATTGAAAATACTGCCCCCAAGACAAACTGGTTGATCTTTACATGAGAATGGGGATTCTTGGCAGGCCAAGGCTGCTTCTTGGCCAGAGATTTTTTGCTAAGGTCAAACACACCAAGTCCTTTATATGCAAATCTTATGTCAACAGGTTCTCAGACTTGCCCTTCACATTTACTTCTCGGGGCCCTCTTGCCTACTTCTTTCTCAGTTTATTGATTAGGTTATCAATGAAATTCTGGAAGCCTTCACCCAGACACCATACCCACCTGATTAGATCTGACTGAGCTCAATGGAGATCAAACATAAGTTAAACCACTGAGATCTAGAGGAGACTCATGTCTCTCTCTCATTATCCCTTCCAGATAGAGGCAGACTGGGAACAAATGTTACTCCCCTTTACCTGTCCCCAGAACAGAAGAAAATTGTGTTCAATTTAAGAAACTATGAAGTAAGGTCCATTTTCCTGGGAGACTAAAGGCCAGCTTCCTCGAATTATTGAGAGGTGACAAAGGCTATCTTTGACATTCAAAGAGGCAGTCCAGCCAGGTCATGCATCATCACACACACACATACACACACACACACACACACACACACACATACACACACACACACACACACACACACATACACACACACACAGATATACACATACACACACAGATACATCAGATACATACACACACACATACATACACATACAGATACATACACATGTGCACACATACACACACACACACACACACACACACACACACACACACACAGAATCTACAAATCTTTGGGCTACACAGGCTTGGACAACTCCAGCATTGAGCAAAGGCTACAAATAACAATTCTGTCAAGCAGTTTGGTGTGACTCCGTCTTGCTAAGAAGTAAACTTTGAGAACTCTTGTTTGGCCTGGCAGTGGTGGCGCACACCTTTAATCCCAGCACTTGGGAGGCAGAGGCAGGTGGATTTCAGAGTTTGAGGCCAGCCTGGTCTACAGAGTGAGTTCCAGGACAGCCAGGGCTACATAGAGAAACCCTGTCTCAGAAAAAAAAAAAAAAAAACAAAAAAAAAACACCTCTTGTTTGAGAGGGCTGGAAAGATGACTCAGTGGCTAAGAGCACTGGTTGCTCTTCCAGAGGACCCAGGTTCAGATTCCCAGCACCCACATGGTAACTCGCAACCATCTGTAACTCCAGTTCCAGGAGATCTGACACCCTCACACAGACCTACATGAAAGCAAAACACCAATGCACATAAGATTTTTAAAAGATAGAGTAAAAATTGTCTTTAAATAAAAAAAAGACTACTATTTGGGCATTGATGGGGTGGGAGAATAGACTGAAATGACCAGTGTCTAGCCTAGTCTACACTGTAGCTTGGGAGTAGATATCTAGTTAGTCACTAAGATTTATTTTGTTTGTTTGTATCATTGTTTCCAGGGACTTCACTGAGTAGAGATTGCTGGTTAACACAGGACATCAGCATTCCAAGCATATCTTTTCCATACTGTCTTCATATCAGTCACTGAAAGATTCGCTGAAGTTTCCTCACTAGTGGGAATTAGGGTGGAGATGGCTAACAGAAATGGAAAGAAAAGGACTAATGTAAACAGAGGAAAATTCAATACTGCTTGGTAACAGAGGAGACGGCTGAAGGGCTAAGAAGCCAGAGGACAGAGGTGACCCAAGGTTTTCAGGACAGAATGGTGGATGGATGAAACTGAAAGTGTCCTGACCTTGCCGAAAGGGAAGTCAGTTCAGATACAGGATATGTCTGGTTTCCAGCAGATTGAACGGTGGCTGGCAATAGGGAAGCCTGCTGCTTTAGGATTACCCTGGCATAGCCAGCAGCTTGGACTAGAACTAGGAAAGACAGGAGAGCAACTGGCTGAGTACAGTCAGAAGCCAGAGGAAAGGGGGAATGGGAGTTGGGGAGGAAGAATTTGAGAGAGGCTGAGAAGTTTCATTTTGAGTGGTAGAACCTGTCTTCCAGTAGCTCCTAATACTTAGCTAATAGTTCTGAAGAAGCAGTCCCTTTAAAATGAGATCATGCCACCATTCCCTTTATTCATTCACCTTTAGGTATGACTTACCAACTCAACAGTTTCCCTTTCTGGAAACTGCCCTCATTATAGAATGCCCCTACTTACTAATCTTGCCTGTTTTATAAAGCCTCCTTTTCTCTGGCTCCCATTCCTGACAGTCCTCTGGACAGAAATGTATGTTTTCTGTCCTTGGAATTCAGAAGATCTGACTAAGACGCAGACACTAGAAACTGAGAGCCAAGTCTCATTCTTGATGAAGCTGTGGAGACACAGTCGTGAACACTACCAAGGTCGTCAGGATTGTTCTCATCCTTCATTGCCTTGAGATCACAGGTGACTGGTCCAAAAATAGGTTCGTGGCTCAAAGTGGACCAATTAGGTCCATTCATGGAGATTCTGAAACTGAAATTGAAATATCTCACATCCCTCTCCCTCTCCTCTCCCTTCCCCATACCCCCTTCCTTCCTTTCTTTCCTTCCTCTGTTTCTGTACTTGAGTTACATCTTAGATGTCCTGGGAGGGGCTGTCAGAGGCCATTTTCTACCCAAATAACTGAGAAACAGGAAGTCCTCAAAAGAGTGAGGCAGAAGCACAGAGTGGGAGCCAGAGGGAGAGAGAAAGCCGGTCCCTGTTGTGTTGGTTAAGCTTCATTGTCAACTTGACTGGACTTTAGAATTACATAGGAGACATCTTTCTGGACATGTCTGTGGGGGCATCTCCAGAGAAGTTTACTGAGGAAGATGGACCCAGCCTGAATGTTAACAGCACTACCCCACTGGCTAGGTACTGGACCAAATAAAAAGGAGAAAGCAAGGCAATCACCAGCCCTTTTCTGTCTGCTTGCTAACTGAAGATGTGATGTAACAGGCCTGGTAAGCTGGACTGCACCCTCAAACCATGAGCCAAAATTAACCTTTCCTCCTTGGGGGTTGTTTCTTGTCAAGTACTGGTCATGGAGATGAACAAGGCACTGTGGCCCATGCTCCCTGATTGTTCTCTGCTTGAGCTGTAGTACCCACCCTCCCCCACACACACACCATGGCTTCTTGAGCAGTCCCTAATAATTCCCTTTTTGCAGAAAGCACTTCGAATAGGGTTTCTAATGGGCAGGCATTTCTAATGCTGGTTCAACTGCTCACACTTGCTGGGTGATGAACCTGGTGAGACACTAAAGAGCCCACGAGAACCAAGGGAGAACCCAGGGCAAGCCCTCATTAAAGGAGCTTAGAGCAGAGGGCAGCAGACCTGCTTTGTGTTCCAATTGCCATGGCTGAGCAAGGAACAGAGCACACTTTAAAGATGAGCCAGCCACACTCTTGGGGGTTAGAGGAGGCCTAAGGCAAGGCTAGGACTAGAGAGACACAGAAAGGCATGGAGAGCAGAGAATCATTTGAAATATTTATTTTTATTATTTTTAGTGACATGTAAGCAAGTACAGCTTCCTGTGTAGGTCAGAGGTGTCAGACCCTCTTTGTAGCTGGAGATCTAGATGGTTGTGATGCAGCCGCCATTGGTGCTGGGAACCAAACGAGTCCTCTAGAAGATCAGCAAGTGCCCTTAAGCACTGAGCCATCTCTCCATTCCAGATGGCTCAAGCCTAAGAAGCCACCTGTTCTTGGGGGTTGTGAACGTGGGGATCAGTACTGATCAAGTCTGAGGATAAGCACCTCCACAGTCCTGCACATGGGATGGCTTGCTGGGCTCACTGTCTTCTAGCTTTGCTCAAAGTTGAGGGGCTGGGAGGGCTTCATAAGAAAGTTGGCAAGCTGAGCTGAACCTGGGAGGAGAAACAGCTGGGCTTGCGGGCAGTGTTGTATGCCTCAAAGTAAGGTAGTAATGTTTCAACTCTCAGACAAGCATCCTCCAGGATCATCAGACTCCAGCATGACGTAAGTATCTGAGGCAGAAAGAAGCCAAGACTAAGAAGAAAGGGGGAGAACAGAGTTTCTGTGAGTAGGTGTGCTGCGAAATCCCTTCCGAGGGGAAAGATGTAAACGGAGTCTTCCCCTCCTTCCAAGGTCCGAGCAACAAACTCAAGCACAAGTCTTTTCACCAAAGCTTTGATGAAACATGCTTTCTTGGGCTATCTTACAGAAGATAGGTGAAGGGTAACCTATAAGGGTGTGGGTGTTCTTCCCTTAAAAAGCCAGACAGTCTTTACCGAGCAGGGATGAGGATTTTCTCATAGCCAAAGCTACGTAAATGAATCCCTGACCCTGCCAGTCTTCTCTGGCCTGTATACTCTAGCCCTAAGGCCATGTGTAATAGAGACAGAGGTGTATATAACAGGTGGTAAGAGACTCAACACTAAGATGAGGAGCTTGTGACTTTCCCCAACCCTTCATGAGGGGATGGAAACAGTCGACAACCCCAGCTGGGATAACCCTTTTACAAGGGACGACACAGCTGAACTCTCCAAGATGGTTGCTGTGTGGCTTGGAGGACAGTCATGCACAACAAGGCAGTGAGAAAAATGTGTTGATTATTATTATTATGTAAGATATAAGGGGTACATAGGATTTGTTTTAGGAAAAGCTCTTCAGTTCCTGATGGGCAGGCACTTGCCATGCAGTTTTAGTTGCTTCAGTCTACTGACCCGATACTCCAGGTAAGGCACTAAGGGCACTAAAGGCCAACAAAGGCTGGAATGGTTCCACTGTAATAGAGGTCAGAGCCTGGGAGGCAGATCTGTGTGTACAATGTGTGAGCACGTGTACATCTGGTTGTTTCCTTGTTTGTTTTGTTTTTAGAGACAGGGTTTCTCTGTGTAGCCCCAGCTGTCCTGGAACTGGCTCTGTAGACCACACTGGCCTTGAACTCATAGAGATCTGCTGACTTCTGCCTCCCGAGTGCTTTAATAGGTAAATACCACCACTGTCAGGCTTGTACATTTGATTTTTTTTTTTTAAGGGAAAGGATAACATGAAAATTACCAAGCATGCTCATATTGGCAAAAATTGTAGACAGTTGTGGACTACATGATAATGTTCTAATCAAAAAAAAAAAAAAAAAGCCATGTATACACTGGTAGTCTCACAAGATTATCTGGTCTATGGGTACAGAGGTGGATCCTGTAATGTGAACACTCCAGCGCAGGGAGGAAGAATATGGTAATTTTGAGGCAACCTGGGCTACCTAGCAAGACACTGTCTCAAAAACAAAACAAAACAAAACAAACAAACAAACAAAAAAACCCCATGTTATCATGTATAACTAAGATATGCTAATAAAAATATAATCACATCATCTGAGAAATGGAGACAGGGAGACCAAGCACTCAAGGCCATCCTCAACTGAGTTCAAGGACAGCTGGGACTATCAGAAGACTGGATCTCAAATAAATAAATAAATAAATAAATAAATAAATAAATTCAAGTGTTGGAAGGAGAGTCTATGAGTTTATTGCCATCCTGGTCTACACAGTAAGTCTCATTCAAAGCTACAATGAGATCCTGTCTCAAAAACAAACAAACAAACAAACAAACAACCGAACAGAGTTTATACAGCCAGTGATGCTAAGCCATGGTGGTGCCCATTACAAATGTCTATCATGTTCCCACAGCTATGAAATCACCTAATGATGGGTTTCTTAGAGCATGCCCATCACTTCAAGATGTAGGACTGTATGTTTCTAAAGATATGTATACCAAGTGATGGCAATAGTGCCCTGTTGAGATAGAAAATTGGCCGGGCGGTGGTGGTGCATGCCTTTAATCCCAGCACTTGGGAGGCAGAGGCAGGGGGATTTCTGAGTTCGAGGCCAGTCTGGTCTACAGAGTGAGTTCCAGGACAGCCAGGGCTACACAGAGAAACCCTGTCTCAAAATAAATAAATAAATAAATAAATAAATAAATAAATAAATAAATAAAAATAAAAGAAAAAAAATAAGCCATCAGCGGGTGACAAAAGCTATCAGCAGAAATAAAGAACTCAAGAAGAGAGGTTCCTTTGAGACAAAGAATGATGTATTGGATTAGGCCTGAGATCCCAGCCAGCTGCCTACAGGGAAAGGCCAGCATGCAGTGTGGGACTTAGAGACACAATCTTGAAGGCCCTGGGCCAGTACTGTTTCTAAAATGGTGGAAACAGATGTCAGAATTTATGGTGTGTGAGTGTGGAGGCAGCTACAGTAGACTGTAGGGAACAGCGGAAGCCCTGAGCCCATGAAGTTTTGAGTGAATGACATGGGCATGGCCTGTTGGGGACTCCAAGACCAGTTGACCTATGGGAAACCGGCAAAGCAGGCACCCACATAAGCCAGGCTCAAGAAGAGTGGCAAAGCTTCCCTTGGGAGTTACAGTATGAGTGTTTATGTTATGGGCTGTTTATCAGTGTATGCAAAGAGAACAATTATAGCTTCCTCCTCTAAGGTAAAGCTGCAGACTGATCCCTGCAGAGGCCTACAGATTAGCTAGTCCCTTCCTCAGTACCAGTGTGCTCCAGACCCTACCTGACCCCGGGTGCACTGTACACATGGCTATGTGTCTGTCCTCCATTCATTCTCTTGCTGCCCCTAGCCAGGATTCTAGGACCCAAGCCATGAGGGTCAAGGCAATAGGTGATTCCTTCAGGAATGGTAGGTGAAATTAATAATGGAGTTATGACAGAGAAAGCTTGTGGTCATTGGAGACCACACACATATTTAAATCTGTAGGCTTCTGGAAAAGAGTCGGTAGAGAGAAAAGGTTGGAGACAGAGGAAGAGGAAACTGGGGGACGGGGAGAGTGGAGGAGGGTGTGGGACTGTTGATAGATCCTCTCACTACTGGCTGAAAGAAAGGGGGCCCAACAGTTCACAGGTTTCTCAGAGCCACGGTGAAGGTTAGAGCAGGTTTTGCATAAGGAAAGCATCAAGAAGGTGAGCCACCCATGCTGGGAGCCCAATCAAGAGTAGAACCCACTTTCTACACAGCCCACAAACATCGGGGTGACCAGTGAAGTCTTAGTTTGGGAGGTACTGCTGAACCCAAGGCCTCACTCATTGCTCGCACTGAGCTACATTTTCAGTCTCCCAGTATCAGTCTTGTGGCTTTTGGTTGTTTGGGGTTATTTTTATTTTATTTTATTTTATCTTTTTATTTATTTATTTATTTTTAATTTTTTATTTTGAGACAGGATCTCTTACTTAGTTCTGACCATCTGGGAAATCACTATGTATAGGAGACCAGGCTAAGCTCAAATTCAAAGAAACCAACCTGCATGCGACAACTTTTTTTTTTTTTTTTTTACTTTCATTTTTTAGTTTAGACTGGCTTCAAATTCTGAAAACCCCCTTACCTCATCCCAACCTCAGCCTCTGATTAGATGGGATTTCATGCCTGTGTCACTATGCCTGGTTCTGCTCGTCTGGGACTATAGATTTTCAATAGTCAACGTGTGTGTGTGTGTGTGTGTGTGTGTGTGTGTGTGTGTATGTGTAAATCTGTTGGCACAATCCTTCAGTCCAGCACTCAAGAGGCAGAGGCAGGTGGATCTCTCTAAATTCAAAACCTGCCTGGTCTACATAGAAAGCTCTTGACCAGCCAAGGCTGCATCTGAGACCCTGCCTTAAAAAATAAACAACAACTCCAATGTTGTCCTCCTACCTCCACATATGTGTCATGGCATATGAACACACACACACACACACACACACACACACACACACACACACACACACCAGGCACACACAAATATATGCACCAATAAAAAACTTCCTTTAAATTGTGACAAAAAGCCACATATTAGGGCTCTAAAGTTAGTGCTTCTGCCCATGGGTGGTTTCCACAACGGAAAATTATTTCTCTAGACCCTAGAGATCAGAAGTCAAAAGCAAGGTGCTATTAGGTTTACTTTCCTCTGAGGCCTCCATTCTTGGGCAGAGACACAGCCTTCCCATTGTGTGTAAGCATATGCTATCTCTCTCTGTCTTTCCACACTCCCCCATCCCCCCTTTTTTAAAGATAGGTTTTCAAGTATTCTCAAACTGGCCTCCAGCTTGACAGATAGCAGAGAAAGACCTTGAACCCGTGATCATCCTGACTCCACTTCCTGGAATGCTGGCCTTACAGGCCTGTCCCAACACCTGTGGTTTTATGCTGCACTGGGAACCCAACTCAGGGCTTCAAGCATTCTAGACAAGCACGCTGCCAAATGAACTTCCTCCTCTGACTCTGTATCTCCTCTTCTTATAAAGATTATGAACCACTGTAATGACTGGGAAAGCCAACTGCAAAAGTTCCCACTGGTCAAAGCTGGAAAAACTTGAGCAGCCCAATACATGAGGCAGTACTGAGTTATTATCCAAAATATATTCCTGATACAATATGATTGAAAGAATGGGAATAAAGATACTCTTCAAAAGGAAAATGAGTTTACAGAGTACCCTAGCCGTGAGACTGAGGTGCATGACAACAATGAAATATATATATATACACATACATATACATACATATATATGTGTGTATATATATATATGTTTTATATATATACATATACATACATATATATGTGTGTGTATGTATATATATATATGTGTATATATATATATATGTGTGTGTGTGTGTGTGTGTGTATTTCTGAGTTCGAGGCCAGCCTGGTCTACAGAGTGAGTTCCAGGATAGCCAGGGCTACTATACAGAGAAACCCTGTCTCAAAAAACCAAAATAAAAAAAAAAATCACTGGCTGATCTTTTATAACACACAGGTTCAATTCTCAGCACCCACATGGCAGGCCATAGCTGTTTATAAGTCCAGCTGCAAGTGATCTTGATCTGATGCTTCATCTGCCCACACACGCATAGGCACATATGTGGTAGAGACATACATCCACTTAGGCCAAACACCCATGCACATAAAATAACTCTTAAGAGCAGGAGCTTCAGCCTAATCATAACTTTCTCACAAGACAAATTATAACTGCAGAGTATCTTACTGGCACCCCTCAAGTCTGTCACGATGATCACAATCAAGGACAACCTAAGAAACTGTCACAGCAGTTGCCACAGCAGCAAGCCACCATGTGGTTGTTCGGAATTGAACTCAGGACCTCTGGAAGAGCAGTCGATGCTCTTAACCACTGAGCCAGCTCTCCAGCCCCGGTAATAAGTTTTATGGTAGTGATGGTAGCGGTCGTGGTGGTGCTGGCAGTGATTGTGGCAGTGGTGGTGATGATGGTAACAGTGTCGGTGGTAGTGGTGACAGCAATGATTCGCAGTGGCAGTGGTAGTGGAGTGGTAGTAGTGGTGGTAGTTCTGGAGCTCAAAGTCATGACCCACACTAAAAAATTTTCCTTTTTAGCTGAAGCCTCACAGGAAGTTTGGAAATCATCTCTTTTTCCATCATAGAATAAGAAAAAAACAGACAAACTGAAAAAGCTAAAAATTCTCAATTCTCCTTTGACCTATGAGAGAGCTGAGATCACAGGGCAAAGTGACACCCATGAGCACTCTGTATTTCCTGTTAAAGGGATCTCTGCCTGTTCAGAATGATGATTGTGTCCTATATTGTTTCCTCAAGATGATAGTGAGTCATGTTTAGATTTATCATCCACACAAAATATGTCTGCACTGTGGTGTAAGGCAATAGCCAAATGGCTGGCTGGCTGGCTGGCTGGCTGGCTATCTATCTATCTATCTATCCATCCATCCATCCATCCATATTTTTTTAAAAGACTTTATTTATTTAGTTTATGTATATGAGTACATTGTAGCTGTCTTCTGACACAATAGAAGAGGGCATCAGACCCCATTACAGATGGTTGTGAGCCATCATGTAGTTGCTGGGAATTGAACTCAGATCCTCTGGAAGAACAGCCAGTGCTCTTAACCTCTGAGCCATCTCTCTAACCCCAAATGGCTATATTTTTAACAAAAAGATACCCACTGCATCCAACATTTTGGGGGGTAGTTGTGGGGGAGAGCAACCACAGAGTCGCATGTAGACCAGGATGGCATCAAACTCCTTGTGTAGCTCAGAATGACATTTGCCACTTGGACTTCCTGTGTCTGCCTCTCAAGTACTGTGATCACAGAGTGGGCAACCTGGACCTGTTCACTGTTTACAAGACCGAGTGACCCCAGTGGGTCTGCACCTGGACTTGGGCTCTTTCTGTGCCATTAAACTTCTCAGATCTGAATTCACTTAAACATCTTTCAGGGTTATAGAGACTCCGTGGATAGAGTGTTTGCTTAGCATGTGTGAGGACCTGGGTTCGATTCCCAGCACTTCACAAACCTGGTATAAAAGTTCCTGCCTATAATCCCAGCACTCGAGAGGATCTGGCCATCCTCATAAAGTCTGACCTTGTCTCAAAAATCCCTAACCTTCAAAAGAAGAAAAGGGAAGGTTAGAGTAATTAATTATAAATAGATATAAATGATAATGTTTATTGTTATCATTATTTACTTTCATTTTAACACTCTCTTTCTTAAAAAAAAAAAAAAGTCAGGCATAATGGCATACAACTTTAATCTCAGCATTCGGGAGGCAGCATCAGGCAGAACTCTGTGAATTCAAGGCTAGTCTGATCTATACAGAGAGTTCCAGGACAGCCAGAGCTACATAGAGAGACTATCTTAAAAAAAAAAAATTACCTGGCAGCCAGGCATTAGGCACTCATGGTAGCAATCTGGGAGGCAGAGGCTAGAGCATCTCTGTGAGTTCAAGGCCAACTTGATTTATATAGAAAGTTCTAAGCAAATCAGGGCTACATAGTGATATCCTGTCTCCAAAAGAAAAGCTTTTTTCTCCGGCTAAGCCTTGTGGCCTAGGCCAGTAATTCCAGCTACTCAAGAGGCTGAGAGAAGATTAGAAGTTCAAGGCCAGAACTGGAGAGATGGCTCAGTGGTTAAGAGCACTGGCTGCTCTTCCAGAGGACCCTGGTTCAATTCCCAGCCCCCCACAGGGCAGTTCACACTGTAACTCCAGTTCCAGAGGACCCCACACCCTCACATAGACATATATGCAACAACACACTAATGTACATAAAAATAAATAAATCTTAAAAAAAAAAAGTTGAAGTCTGGCTATAACATGAGTTCGAGGCCAGCCTAGGCATTTAGTGATACCCCATCTCAAGATAAAAAGTAAAACTGGGCAAGGTGGTATACCCCTTCAAGACCAAGAGGCCAGCCTGGGCACATGAGACCCTGTATCTCAAAACCAAAATGAAAGTGACAGAAGACAGGGAAGGGAAAGGAAGCTGTGGTGACTGATTCTCTTGTAGTTTCACTGCCTGGAAAGATGAGGCAGGAGACTGGTGTCTTAGCCTATGGCAGCTTAGCCTGTGTAGTGAGTACCGGGCCAGTCAGGAATACACAGTAAGCCCATCTCACCAAACAGTCATAGTTCCCAGCCAACCTGGGAACTATGTATCTTTGTATCGTGTGTATCTTTGGTACCCAGGATTACCTCAGCGGAGATCCGATGTGACAGCATCTCTTCACACACACCCTCACAGCCTGAGGATGCAGTTCAGTAGAAGAGTGCTGGCCCGGTGCTCAAGAGGCTCCGAGTTTGGTCCCTAAAACTGAGGGCAATTTTTAATATAAATAATCTCAAATTTAAAACTTTTATTTTTTTGAGTCAGAGTCTTGATATGTACCTACCCTGGCTTTAAAGACATGATTCTCCTGCCTCAGCCTCCTGAGTGCTGGGAATACAAGTTGTGACATCACAACCAATAACGTTTGTATTTCTAAAAAAAAACAGATAAAACAGTGTTCCACGGGATTATCCTAAAAAATAAGAACAGGTGTCTTAAGAGATGGCCTGTGTCAGCCGGGCGGTGGTGGCGCACGCCTTTGATCCCAGCACTTGGGAGGCAGAGGCAGGCAGATTTCTGAGTTCCAGGCCAGCCTGGTCTACAGAGTGAGTGCCAGGACAGCCAGGGCTACACAGAGAAACACTGTCTCGAAAAACCAAAAAAAAAAAAAAAAAAAAAAAGAGAGAGAGAGAGAGAGAGAGAGAGAGAGAGAGAGATGGCCTGTGGCTAGGTTTTACTGCGCTCTCTTCTTCTTCCGCCATCTTCTTGCATTCACCTTCGCCCTATCTCCTGAATAAACCTCACTTGGAATTTTTTTTTTTTTAAAGAATTGTACTGCTTTTTCACAGGACCTGAACTCAGGCCCCAGCACCTATACAGCAGCTGCTCACAATTGCTGCCTAGATCCTCCTACTCCAGTTCTAGGACCCAGTGGTCTCTTCTGACAACTCTGCACACTGTGGCACACACACACACACACACACACACACACACACACACACACTCAAACCCACACATGTACATGTGAATAAATATTTCTGGGAAAAAAAAAGCCTGGTATGGTGTGACAGCTATTCTTGGTTGTCAACTTGACTATATCTGGAATGAAGGACATTCCAGGACTGAAGGACACACCTGTGAGAGATTTCCTGCTTGGTTTCAAGTGGGTGAACGCACTTTTAGACAAGATCTTCAAGGTAGAAAGACACATACCTTTGACCTGGATCTTGAAGTGGAAAGACATAGCTTTGATCCAGATCGTAAGGCTGGAAAACACAGGCTTCTCATGTGAGGTGAAAAGACACACATCTTTAATCCAGAAGACACTGGAAGCCTACTCAAGGCCGTGGAAGAAGGAAGCTTTTGCTCCTTGCCTGCTTGCCCTCGCCCTGCTAACACATCCATTCCTTCACAGGCACTGGAGCTACGGGATTCCAGCTTAAAGATCAGCTGAGACATCCAGCCCTGTGACCTGATTCTTGGGTTTTACACTCACAGCTAGCGATTGATGGATTAGCTGGACTATAGTCTTTAAGTCATCCCAACAAATTCCCTTTACATGTATTTAGAGAGGAAGTCATTCCATATGTTCTGTGACTCTAGAGAACCCTGACTAATACATGTGGTTATACACACCCTTAATCCCAGCACTTGAGAGGCAGAGGCAGGCAGATCTCTATGAGTTTCAAGGCCAGCCTGGTCTACATAGTACATTCCAGTCTAGTCAGTGCTACATAGTAAGACCCTGCCAGAAAGAAAGAAAGAAAGAGGGAGAGGAAGGAAGGAAGGAAGAAGAGAGAGAGAGTGAGAGAGAGAGAGCACTGGAGAGATATTTTAGTAGTTAAGAACACTAACTGCGCAGGGCAGTGGTAGCACATGCCTTTAATCCCAGCACTTGGGAGGCAGAGGCAGGAGGATTTCTAAGTTTGAGGCTAGCCTGGTCTACAAAGTGAACTCCAGGACAGCCAGGACTACACAGAGAAACCCTGTCTCGAAAAACAAAAAACAAAAAACAAAAAACAAACAAACAAAAAAAAACCCACTAGCTGCTATTTCAGAGTACCTGCGTTTGATTCCCAGCATCCACATGGGAGCTTGTAATCATCTGTAACTCCAGTTCTAAGGAATCTTGCACCTTCTCGACTCCAACAGTACCAGATACACAAGAGGTACACATTCAGGTAAAACACTCATCAACATAAAATTAAATTAAAAAAAAAAACTATGACTTTTCATTAAAACAAGTAGCTAAGGATCTCACTATGTAGATCAGGCTGCCTTTGAACTCACAGAAATCTGCTTGACCCTGCCTCCCAAGGCAGGGATTAAAGACATGCTGGGATTAAAGACATGCTGTAAGATATCCCATTTAAGATATGCCTTTGAACCCAGCACTTAGAAGGAAGAGACAGGCAGCCTAGTCTACATAGAAAGCTCTATGTCAACCAGGATTATACAGCCAGACCCTGTCTAAAAACCTCAAGACAAAACAAGAGAATTTAGTAAGGTTTATCACATCAGTGCCATATTCTATTCCTGTGGAGGGCACCTGTATTGTTTTCATGTTATTGCTATCTGGGAAACAATCAGTAGGCACCTACTATGGGCCTTGGTACTATGAAACAATTCCTAGCTCAGACTCTGGCTTTTACCTATAAGGTATCGTCATCAAAGTGCACCCAAGAAAGTAATGGCCCCACAAAGAAGGTAAATCTTACCAAGTTCTTTTGAGGATAAAACGTAAAACTGTTTTGTGACTCTCTTTCTGGAGAGACTAGAACAATCCTTTGTTCCAGATGGAGGACCAAGGACAGAGCAAAGAAATGATTCCACCAGGGTCTAGCTGAATGAAGCAATGAGATTATGGAGTCATGGTGGTGTGGGTGACAAGTTTACTTGGAGCAGGTCGGATACCTCCAAAACACCCACCCCTGTATCAGTAATGGCTCGCAACTTGTAGGTAGCTCCATAGTAAGCTCTTCTCTGCAGCAATTGTTACTGCTTGTACAACTTTGGGTGGGTAGGTGTGTTGGGGGTGGATGCTTCAGGAGCTTTCTAAAACTTGTAAATTGTGTTTACTTCCTGAGTCTTATAAATTTCCTTCCTCCCCGCACCAGGAGGGAATGTTTCACTTCAGAGGAAACCTCTCCTCAACAACAGACTGTGAAAATGCACAAAGCTGGAGAGAAGGCAACAGTATGCTTGTGTGGGCTCCATAGTAACCGGAGAATGCCCACCTGAGAATGCCCTGTCGGTTCACAAAGGTCTCTGCTACAAGAGTAAACCAGCATGTGACATTCACAAGCACATGACCCTGGATCTGAAGTCAGTTCTCCTTCACTGACATTCATTCTGCTAGATAGCATCTTCTCCATCAGGCATGGACTCCAGCTCCAGGGCCAGAGGAATTCCACCCTGATGATGATAAGGCTGCAGAAAAGGAACCAAAACAAAAAACTAACCAAATCGAAACACACACACACACACACACACACACACACACACACACACAATACCACCACCACCACCACCACCGATAACCAAAAAACCCTGCATTAGATTACTACTGGCAATGGCAAGATGTCTTAGGTTTTGATGCTCAGAGCTGTTCTCACCAAGCAGGTTAACAGAACAGAGGATGCAGTTTCTATCGGAGGATCAAGTGGGAACCCAAGGGAATGGTATGTGACAGTTCTACTGGGCATCTCCAAGCCCCATCCCAACCGCCACATGGATGTTCGTTCCTGGGATGGCTCCAATGTCAGATTCTGTATCATTCAGTTTATCTTGATCTGTCTCTTTTCTCTCCCCACATCCCCATCCTTAGTTTCTTTCTTGACAGAGTCTCATGTATACTAGGCTATAAACTCACTATCAGGCAAGGCTCATGCGGCCCTCTGCCTCCATCTCCTGAATTTACAAGGACCTGCCCTCACAGCTTGTTATCTTGAATTTTCACCTTAAAAAATACAGTCATAACCTGCCTGTGGTGGTGTGTGCCTGTAATCCCAGCACTTGGAAAACTGAGGCAAAATGATTGTTTTGAGGTCAAGGTCAGTCTGGGTTAAAACACAAAGCCCTGTGTTCCATCCCTATGACTGCATAAAGTAAGCATGGTGGCAATGTTTGAAATCCCAGCACTCCAGAGGTGGAGGCAAAGGAATCAGAAGATCAAAGTCATTGTCAGTTAAGTAAATACTGAGTGGGAGGCCTGCTTGGGCTACGGAAACCTTGGGGAGAGGGAGGGGCTTAGAGGAGAGGAGGAAGGAGGCCACTCCTCTCACAGCTTCAAGCTCTGCTCAGACAAACACATTTTTTGACTAGAGTACTTCCTCTCTGGCTCAGGGCCTCACCCTCTGGCCTCAGGCTCTATTCCTCTTAGTCATGCACCCTCTGGTTTTAGCTTTAGTTGTTTCCCTTTTCAGAAACGCATCTGACATTACAACAGTGTCGTCCCATCTGTTTCTTGCCAGTAAAAATTTGGGGATCCGTTAGGCTTCTTTTCATTTACCCTGTCTCTCAGTTTGAGCTGTTAGTGACCTGTTATAATAAAACTCTGCAGTGGAGGTTGGTTATGGTGATGTCTGCCTTTAAACCCAGGACTCAGATCTCTGTGAGTTTAAGGCCAGCCTGGTCTACCTAGAGAGCTCTAGCACAGCCAGAGCTTTGTAGGGAGACCCTGTCTCAAAAAAATAAAAAGAAAAAGAAATAATGTGTGCATGCACACACTAAAAAAAAAAACCTCAAGACCCTCAGGTAGGAGAGACAGCTCAGCAGGTAAGAATTAGAGGATCAGGAGTCAATTCCTAGCTCACTACCATCTGTAATTCTAGTTCTAGGGGGATCTGACTCCCTCCACTGGCCTCTGAGGATAACAGACATGTATGTGGTGCACAGACAGGCAGGCAGACAAGACAGTCAGTCATATACATAACAAAGATCTGGAGAGAGGGTTCAGCAGTTAAGAACACTTGCTACTCTTGCGGAAGAACTGAGTTCAGTTCCTAGCACCTACATTTGGCAGCTATAAACTGCCCTTAACACCAGCTCCAAGGGATTCCAGCACCTTCTGGCCTCCAAGGTCACCAGCACATTCATGGCATACATTCACACAGACACAGGAAACAGACACATTAAAAAAATAATAAAGTAAAAATAAAATTCTTGCCAGGTGTAGTGGTGCATGCCACTTGAGAGGCAGAGGCAGATGGATCACTGTGAGTTCAAGTGAGGCCAGCCTGCTGTACAGAGTGAGTTCCAGGACAGCCAGGACTACACAGAGAAACCCTGTCTCAAAAACAACAACAACAACAAAAAAAAAAACCAAAAAAAAAGAAAGAAAAAAACACAAACAAAATTTTTGTGTTTATGAGAATTAGGAATATTTATCATTAATTTTAAAAGGTTATATTTTTAATTGTGTGTGTGTTTGTGTGTGCATGTAAATACAGGTGGCCTTGAAGGCCAGCATGGGTTTTAGAATGCCCTGGGGCTGGAGTTACAGGAATTTATGAACTACCTGATGTGGGGGCTGGGACCTGAACTCTGCACTCTGCTCCTCTGCAAGAGCAGTTCGAGCTCTGGTTTTTGTATTTCATTCATTTTATTATTTACTTCTCTCTCTCTCTCTCTCTCTCTCTCTCTCTCTCTCTCTCTGTGTGTGTGTGTGTGTGTGTGTGTGTGTGTGTGTGTGTCTGCCTGTGTGTAGACACATAGGCTAGAGAAGTCATCAGACCTTCTAGAACTGGAGTTATAGGTTGTGAACTACCTATTAGGTGCCAGGAGCCAAACTTGCGTCTTCTGGAAGAGCAGTAAGTGCTTTTAACTGCAGAGCCATCTCTCCAGCCCTGGGGAACTCTGATATTCGTTTTGTTTGTTTTCCTATTTACACTTGGTATTTTCTCTGTGTGTGTGCATGTGTGAGTGTGTTCATGCGTGGGTGCGCTTACATGCGCATGCACACGCATGCATAAAGATAAGAAGTCACCCTTGGGGTCAGTTCTTACCTTCCACGTTGATTGAAACAGTTGAAGTAGAAACTTCTAGTGTCTTTGGAAAGTTAGTTTTGTCAAATGATGTTTTGCTGGGGCACACAGGTGAAGGGATGCTTTGCTGGAGCAGACACAGGAAAAAATGTTTTCCTGAAGCAGACACAGGTGGAAGGATGTTTTGATATTGCAAACACGTGAAAGGTCCCGAGAAGGAGGATAAATTTGACCTCATACACAGGTGGGAGCCGAGCACTGAGCATTGGCTTGGTTTGCTCCGCCTACTGTACTTCACGCACATATTGTATTGGCTCACCTTACAGAGCGTTGTTGTTGAGCTCTCTCTACTAGTGGTGACACCAGAGAGAAACTCACCAAAGAATTCCTAAAGTTCCTGCAGCAGCTTACCACTTCTGCTGCAGTCTCGATTCAGGCCGGTTGGCCATCCGCTAGCCTTACAATTCCTTCAGGATTGTACTGCAGCTGCCTGGTGTCTGCCTTCCTAAAGGACTGGACTGTTCCTGCCAGTTCGTGTGTGGTATCTGCTTGCCTAGAGGACTGGTCTGCAGCTGCTGAGTCGTATTTGGTGTTTGCTACAGAACTGAAGTGCTGTCAAAGATGATTGAGCTTGCCCCTGATCTTCGGAGTTATTTCTGAACAGGTCTCCTTCCCCCATATCCTAATAACTTTTCTCTTCCACTACCTCTGGTGGGTGGTGGACTAAAGGAGTGGTTGAACCCTTATTAAAAGTAGGTTGCAAAAAATTTATGCCTACATAGAGTCTGTTTGTTGTTTAATGGTACACACCAGGCTAGTTGCCCTACAAGCTCCTAAGGGACTCTTCTTGTCTCTGCTCACCTCCCGCCCTCCCTTCTTGCCATAGATTACAATGCAACTGGGATTACAGATGCATGCTATGTGGGTTTTGTGATTTGATATCAGGTTTCAGGTTCACATATCTCCCCAGTCTCTCGGGATTTATTTCTTAAATCTTTGGTAGAACCCAGCAATAAAGTCATCTGACTTGGAATATTTTCTTTAAGGAGAATTGTACTGAAGATTTTAGTTTCTTTAATAGATAATATGGACTGTCTCCATCTCTTAAGTTTTGTCTTCTCAGAAACTGTCCATTTCATCTATATAGTGAGACAAGTAAATATAAAATGTTTCATAATGTTTTCAGTATCTGTTGTATCTGCAGGGATCTTTGCCGTTCATAACTGATAGACACTTTATTGCTATTTTATTATTGCCTTTGCACTCAGAGGGGAACTCTAAACATTGCAGACTCCCCACTCTGCTTGTGTAAGAATATTAGATTGCAAGGCTGTTGGATGTGCTGCATAGATGCACGTGAGAGTAAATGGAAAAACCTAGATAAATGTTAACTTGGGCAGGTAGGGAATTATGTCAACCGTATAGCTAAAGAATGAGTGCTAGAAGAATGTGTGGTCCGAATGAGAACAGCCCTCAGAGGCTCATAGATGTGAATGCTCCACCCCCAGTTGGTGGAACTGTTTGGGAAGGATTAGGAGGTGTGGCCTCGTTAAAGGGGGTGTATCACTGGGGATGAGGTGGCTGTTGAGGTTTCAAAAGCCCACACCATTTACATCGAGCTCATCCATTCTCTGCCTCGTTCTTGTAGGTCAGATGTAAGCTCTCAGCTTCTGCTGCATTGCTCTGCCTGCCTGCCTGCCTGCCTGCCTGTCTGTCATGCTCCCCACTAATGATGGCCAAGAACTGAAAATGTAAGCCCTAATAAACTCTCCCTAGATAAGTTGCTTTGGTCATGGTTAGTAGATAATTATTCACTTGCAACACAAAAAGTAACCAAGGCAGAGGGAATCCCAGTGAGAGGAGATTTGTCCAGCTTATGTGAGGATCCAGGTTTTCACCCATAGCAATAAACAAACAAACAGTAAATCCATAGATCCAGCTTGTTTATTGACAGCCTTTCATGTGCCTTTACAGAAGAACTTATTGGGCAGGGAGAAGATGAAGAAAGCAACTGGCTATAATAACTTTTTAGTATAATTTAGTGTTCATTTAATACATCATACAGCTTTAATTAAACCAAAACTAAAACAGAACAAAAGCCAGCCAGTGACCTTGCACATTCTGACTCACAGGCAATGACCTCCCTCTGATTATTTGAAATCTGACCCTATGCAGTTTTCACCTCCTGGCTGAGTCGGCTAGAAAGCCCTGAATGTGGCAGATTTTCTCCTCCTTGTGAGGACACTGGGCATTTGAAAGCAGATCTCTGAGGAATCAGGTCTCTTAAGCTTGCAGCTCCTCTCAAGACAAGGTTTCTACACAGGGCCAACTCAGGGATAAGCAGCAACCACAAATGGGGCAGGCTGGAGCTATCGTAAGAGCTGGGCAAGAGTTTGAACTTACACCCCAAGGGACCAACCATTCTTGTTGCTTATCCTATTGTATACCAGTGGGCACCGTCAGGAACAGTGAGTCTATACTTATGAGTATTCACTATGCTTTTGTGCTGCCTTTAATATCAACATTCAGGAGGCAGAAGCTAGTGGATCTCTGTGACTTCAAGGCCAGCCTGGTCTACATAGTGAGTTCAAGGCTAGCTAGTGAGATCCTGTCTTTTTTTTTTTCCTTTATGTATGTGGTGGTTTGAATATGCTTGGCCCATGGGAAGTGACACTATTAGGAGGTGTGGTCTTGTTAGAATAGGTGTGGCTTCGTTGGAGAATGTGTGTCATTGTGCGGGTGGGCTTTGAGACTCCTCTGAGCTGCCTGAGGATGCCATTCCTCTTCTGGCTACAGTTGGATCAAGATGTAAGACTCTCAGATCCTTCTCCTGCACCATGTCTGTCTGGACACTTCCATGCTTCCCACCATGATGATAATGGACTGAACCTCTGTACCTGTAAGCCAGCCCCAATCAAATGTTGCCTTGGTCATGGTGTTTCTTCACAGCAATGGAAACCCTAACTAAGATAACGTGTATAGGTGTTTTGATGTTATGTATCTGTTTACTACATGCATGCCTGGTGCCCTTGGAGGCCAGAAAAGAGAGCTAAATGCCGTGGAACTGGAGTTCTAGGTGGTTGTGAGCTTCCTGGCACAGGCGTTCACTTCCTGGGAACCAAACCTCTGCAAAGACACTGCACAGGTCTAAGCTGGATGGGTTCCTAGCACTGAGAGAGGAAGAGGACACAATCTCCAACCCTAATCCAGAAGCTATCTCTATCTGATAACTATTCTTAAAGGAAAAGTTAGCTTTCTCCAACAGACTATCACCGGCTATACAAACTTAAGGGCAAGCTCCGTGCCCAGCAGTAGATGTCAACACAAAATGAACTCACTGATAGTTTGGGAGATTTTTGGTTTTGTTTCTTCTTGTTGTTATTGTTGTTGTTTTGCTCTCAAAGCTTTGCCTGGTCTGTTTTTTGTTTGTTTGTTTGTTTTGTCTTTCCTTTATCTTTTGCCGATATATTATGGTTTCTGATTTTGTTTTTATGAGAAGTACACATTCGCCGGGCGGTGGTGGCGCAGGCCTTTAATCCCAGCACTTGGAAGGCAGAGGCAGGTGGATTTCTGAGTTCGAGGCCAGCCTGGTCTACAGAGTGAGTTCCAGGACAGCCAGGACTACACAGAGAAACCCTGTCTCAAAAAACCAAAAAAAAAAAAAAAAAAAAAAAGAGAGGTACACATTCATTCTTAAACGCTAGGCAATTTCTAGTCCCAGACTTTGAACTTCTGATCCATTTTCTCCATCCGTAGTACTGGGATTAAAAGCATGTGGCTATTATAGCTAGTGGACAAAGTGCTAGGTATCAAACCCAGGGCATCATCATATTGAGAGAGCTCTGTATCAACTGAGGCATACCCAGCCCAATCCGGTGTATTTTACAGTTATACCTTATCACAGAGGAAATGCCAAAACACAGTCTTGTAAGATAAGGATTGTCCCTATTTGACAAAAAAGAAAGAAAGACTTTCAGAAGTTAAATAACTTGCCCAAACAGTTCAGCTTGTTGCAAGTTATCTGGGCCATGTTTGCCTAGGTTTGCCCAGGTTTGCCTCGGAAGGCCCCATTGGAGGGTCCAGGTGACAAAGCATCTCTAGGCAAAGCAACTCGAAAGTCCATGGACATGAGAGCGTGTGACTGCAAGAGGCGAGCCAGGCCAGGGCATCATTGGAGGCAACTGAGCACAAGTTCTCTCTAAATGTGATGTTTAAAGAGGCCCAGAACAAAGCTCTCTTCCCCTCAGGTTTGTGGGTTCTAGTCCCTCTTCAGCTGTCCCCATACTCTGTGCATTTTAGTCTCTATGTCCTGGAATCCAGAAGAGAGCGAGAAAGCTTGCTGGAAGCAGTATTTTTGCTGGCTGCAGCTGAACCTGCTGACAGGTACTGAAGTGCTCCCTCAAGTCAGGCCTACTGTGAGGAGTTGACTGGGTGGTGTCTCCCTCCAGATCTGCTTGTCCCCAGCCTTCTATGACCCACTCACATGCCTTGAGGCCGTTTAGATCTCAGTAGTAGGTTTCTACCTCTGCCTCTTGGCCCTTATCTAAACTCCTAGCTGCACAAGGTAGCCCTTAACTGACGTCTGACTTTGACTCACCCAGAACTGTTGTTGGCACAGCTTGAGATCTACTGGAAATAGTAGAGGGAAGGAAAGAGAAAGCGCTCCAGAAAGGGCACAAATGTCAACCTGAGGAGAAGAAGCCCTCTGACAGGGTTGGCAGGAACTCAAGTTAGTCTAGCCACTATTGGAAACAATATGGGGACTCTTCAAAAGCTATAAGCAGGGGCTGGAGAGAGGGCTTGGCAGTTAAGAACATGGACTGCGCTTCCTGAGGACCTGGGTTCAGTTCCCAGCAGCCATATTGGGCAGCTCATTAACTGCCTGTAACACTAGCTTTAGGGGACCTTTTGTCTTCTTTTTGGCCTCTGCAGGCACCCATACACATGTGACGTAGGCTATTCACACAGAGCCACACACAGATGTGAAAACTTTGAAAGAGAAAGCCTTCACCCAATAGCAATCCACAGATCTATCCCATGATCCCGCTGCAACACTTTGGGCATTTGTCTGAAATGTGGTGAGCATGCAAAAGTTCAGGCATGCTTAGGTTTGGTTCAGCACTATAAACAGTAGCCAAGCCGTGGAATCAGTCAACGTCAGCTGATGAATGGGTAAAGAAGATATGGTATATGTCTGTGGTGGTTTGAATAGGGATGGCTCTCATAGGTTCATATATGTGGTTGTTAGGGAGTGGTGTTACTTGAGAAGGATAAGGAGGTGTCACTGGGGGTGGGCTTTGGGGGTTTCAGACGCCTAAGCCAGGTCCAAAGGTGTGTTCTCCCTCCCTGTCTGTCTCTCTCTGTCTCTGTCTGTTGCTCTGTCTGCCCCCCCTTCTCTCTCCTGCCTGTGGAATCAGATAGTCAGATGTAGAACTTTTCCAGCGCCATGTCTGACTGCCTGCTGCCATGCTTCCTTTCCACCATGCTGATAATGGACTAAACTTCTGAAACTGTAAGCCAGCCACAATTAAATACTTTGCTTTAACAGTTGCCATGGTCAGGGTGTCTCTTCACATCTATAGAATGCTGACAATATCACAATGGAGTACCACTCAGTCTTGAAAAAGAATGAAATGATATTTTTAGTAAGTAAATGAAGATGGAGGATATCTCTGTAATAAACTGTACACAGAATAAAAAATAAATAAACTGTACACAGAATGACACATATCATGTGCTTTCTGACATGTGAGAAAACAAACGAAATAATATGACCCAGAAGAGGAAGAAGAGTCAAATCTAGTGATGCACACCTGTAATTTCAGAACTTAGAAGGCAGAGACAAAAGGATTATCACAAGTTTGAGGCCAGCTTGGTCCATATAGCAAGTTCTAAGCCAGCTGGAGTTACAGGCAACTGTAAGCCACCAGTGTGGGTGCTGGGGACTGGACTTGAGTCCCCTGTAAGTACAGTGCATACATGTAACCGTTGAACCATTTCTCCGGCTCCTATTTTAAAACATTTACTTGTTATTTGTGTGTGTGTGCGCGTGCATGCATGTGTGAATGTGTGCATATGCATGGGGCGTGTGTTTGTGCGCGCACACACGTGAGTGTACGTGCTCACAGTGCATCTGTGTATGCACATGCTCTTGTCCTTGCTCTCCATTGTGTGCATGTGTGGATATCAGAGAACAACTTTTAGAAGCTGGTTTTCGCCTTCTATTGTGGGTTCTGGGGGATTGAATTTGGTAGTCAGATTATGATAGCAAACGCTTCCACCTGCTGAGCCATCTTGTCATTCTGAATGTTCTTAACCCAATGTACATAAATACTGTGGAATGGCCCACTCAGCTCCATCACGGTCAGACAGTCAGAAAATCTGTGGTAAGAACATTTAAATTCTTAGCCAGGTAGCACAAGCCTTCAATCCCAGTACCCGGGAGGGAGAAATATGCAGCACACAGTTCCCTGTAAGTTTGAGGTCAGCCTTATCTACAAGGTGAGAGTTCTAGACTAGCCAGAGCTACATAGTGAGACCTTCTCTTAAAAAAAAAAAAAAAAAAAAAAAAAAACATTCAAAAATTTTTCTAAGCAGGGCAGTGGTAGCACACACTTTTAATCCCAGCACTCAGGAGGCAGAGGCAGGCATATCTCTGAGTTCCAGGCCAGCAAGGGTTACACAGGGAAACCCTGACTG
Organism: Rhabdomys pumilio; assembly: GCA_030674055.1. Taxonomy (NCBI): domain Eukaryota; kingdom Metazoa; phylum Chordata; class Mammalia; order Rodentia; family Muridae; genus Rhabdomys; species Rhabdomys pumilio. The sequence goes on along the minus strand of JANHMN010000016.1, from coordinate 37,004,472 downwards.
AAAAACAAAACAAACAAACAAACAAAAAACATACAACAACAACCCCTTGTTTTTCTCCTATATAAAGTCTTAATACTCACTACTTCTGGGAATCATGAACAACAAATACTATTTTATTTTTGTTTTTAAAATCTTGAGAGTAAATCTTTTGAGGCCAGGAAGCAGCTGATCAGAGTTTAGTGAAGGACTTACTTCTCTTGCTTCTGACTTGAATTTCTCCTCTCACCAGTTTTCAGTAAGAAGTAGCATTTCTCTGCACAGCATGACTTGAAACTCTGTGGCCACCTGCGCAGCTGCTGAGCGGCTGTCGGGTTCCTGTGTGCCCACCATGACACCTGATGGGCACCAGAGGTTGCCCTGTGTAAGAGAGGCACAGAGCTAGGCCACCCCAATCCCATACGTCCTGCAGCAGAGTCTTGGGCAGGTGCCCTGTTCTGTGTCCCTGAAAACAATACAATCCGACCGTTCCTCTCCATCTCCCATCCTTGTCACCCTCATTATTGGAATAATGGTGGTAATTTATTAAGAGTTTACTGTGCGCTGGGAAATGTGCTAAGCACATTACATTTATTATCTCTTTTCTCTCATACAACAATTACATGAGGTTGTATGTCATTATCTTCATGTGACAAACAGGAAACTGAAGTCCCTGGACGACTTGGTGAATACACTCAAAGCCACAACTGTACATCTTAAATTGGAGAGTTTTATGTTGTGTATTATCTCAATAAAGCTTTATGTGATGTAGTGTGTGTGTGTGTGTGTGTGTGTGTGTGTGTGTGTGTGTGTGTGTATATACACAGATCTCTCTGTGAGTTCAAGGCGAGCCCGATGTACTTAAGAGAAGTTCAGGTCAGCCAGGGCTACATAATGAGATCCTATCTCAAAAACTAAACCGGATGTAACTCAGTGGGGGTGTATTTGCCTGGTGGGAATGAAACGAGAACGGGTCCTGTTGTCACATCCCGTCTTTGAGGTGGACAAGCAGTCACTTCAAGCATTGTCACCAGCATTTGGATTCCTCAGAGAGTGACCCATTAGCACGGGGATGAAGAATGGTTGGAGCGAGACGGAACTGGGTCCCTGGCCTTGGACATAGCTGCCAGAAAACATTCCACAGCACAGTGTCTGCCTCAGAAGCTGCTGCAAACTGGCCTTGCCGAGCTGCAATGATGAAGGGCATCAAGATGTTCCTGGGTCCATGCCTGGAGTGCCCAGGGAGCCCTGCATGTAGCTAAGGCAGTGGAGAGTGTGGGGCAGCTGGAGAGTGTGGGGCAGCATCGATACACTCCTAGATGCTGCAGGCTGCTCCTTCTGGAGTCCTGCTGTCTCACCTCCTGCTCTGTGCAGGGTGCCCAGGCCGGCTGTGGTGGTTGTTCACACATGTGTCTGTGCTGCAGACCAGAAGGCCGTCATCCCCAAGTAGTAGGTACAAAACCTTTAAAATCCTTTTCCTTACCACAAGAAACCTTTTTGTTGTTGTTTTATTTTTGTTATTTGTTTTTTTTTTTTTTTTAAAGATTTATTTATGAGCCTGGCAGTGGTGGCACATGCCTTTAATCCCAGCATTTTGGAGGCAGAGACAGGAGGCCAGCCTGGTCTACAGAGTGAGTTCCAGGACAGCCAGGGCTACACAGAGAAACCCTGTCTCAAAAAAAAAAAAAAAAAAAAAAAAACCTAAAAACAAAAACAAAAAAACAACAACAAAAAAACCCAACCAAACAAAAAAGAAAAAAAAACCAACCAACCAAACAAAAAGATTTATTTATTTATTTATTTATTTACTTCATGTACTTGAGTACACTGTGGCTGTCTTCAGACACACCAGAAGAGGGCATCAGATCTCATTACAGAGAATTGTATGGTTGTTAGGAACTGAACTCAGGACCTCTGGAAGAGCAGTCAGTGTTCTTAACCTCTGACAACCCCGTTATTGTGTTTTGATTTGAGACAAGGTCTCACCATGTAGCCCTGGCTGGCCTGGAACTCACTGGCCTCAAACTGAGATCCATGTACCTCTGCTGTGACTAAAGGCATGTATCACTGCACCCTGCTCCAGAAATAGTAATTAGACTCTTAGATTTTTGAAAGAGTGTTTCAACTTCAGTATGATTTATTTATTTATTTACTTACTTACTTATTTTTGAGATAGGGTTTCTCTGCATAGCCCTGTCTGTCCTGGAATTAACTTTGTAGACCAGGCTGCCTCGGACTCAGAGATTTGCCTGCCTCTGCCTCCCCAGTGCTGGGATTAGAGGCATGTCCCCCCATGCCTGTCTTCAACTACAGTATAATCTTAAAAGGTGGTAAAAGTACTTTAATTTTTTTCTATTTATAAATATATGCTCTTCAAATAGTCTTTATTATTTTAGTTTCGAATTTTATAGAAATCCATTTAGATGGGAACTAGCCAAGGATCCTTTAACCTTAACAATACATACAAGTTTTAAAATGTTTGCTGGGCAGTGGTGGCGCACGCCTTTAATCCCAGCACTTGGGAGGCAGAGGGAGGCGGATTTCTGAGTTCGAGGCCAGCCTGGTCTACAGAGTGAGTTCCAGGACAGCCAGGGCTACACAGAGAAACTCTGTCTCTGAAAAACAAAACAACAAAAAAAACAAAAACAAAAAAAAACAAAAACAACAACAAAAAAAAACCCACTAAAATGTTTTCATCTTTATTCCATTTTGGACAGAGTTTTTAAAATTTCTATTTTAATTTTTGAGATTATAATTACATCACTTCCCTCTTCCCTTTCCTCCCTCTAAATCCTCTAAAATCCTCTAAGGTAGTCTCCCTTTCTTCTCTTAACTCATGGCCTCATGCCAAGCATGGCAGCACATGCCTTAAGTCACTGTGAGTTCAAGGCCAGCCTGGTCTGTAAAGCAAGTTCAGATCTTATTACACAAAGAAACCTTGTTTCAAAAACCAAAACTGAACAACAACAAAAATCCAAAATGAAGCCAAACAAACAAGCAAAACACCACCAACAACAACAACAACAAAACAAAAGCTCATGGCCTCTTTTGAATTGTTGTAGTGTGTGTGTGTGTGTGTGTGTGTGTGTGTGTGTGTGTGTGTGTGTGT
>JANHMN010000016.1:36988533-37001377 GCA_030674055.1 Rhabdomys pumilio | reverse complement strand
TGTGTGTGTGTGTGTGTGTGTGTGTGTGTGTGTGTGTGTGTGTGTGTTCCTAAATACATAAATACCACCTGCTCAGTCTGTGTACTTGTCTTAGTTAGGGTTTTACTGCTGTGAACAGACACCATGACCAAGGCAACTCTTAGAAGGACAACATTTAATTAGGGCTGACTTATAGGTTCAGAGGTTCAGTCCAATATCATCAAGGCAGGAACATGGCAGCATCCAGGCAGGCCTGGTGCAGGGGGAGCTGAGAGTTCTACATCTTCATCTGAAGGCTGCTAGGAGAGGACTGGCTTCCAGGCTGCAAGGATGAGGGTCTTAAAACCCACACCCAGAGTGCCACACTTACTCCAGCAGGGCCACACCGTGTAATAGTGCCACTCCCTGAGCCAAGCATGTACAAATCGTAACAGCAGTGTTACTAGTGCATATGTTCTCAGGGCTGACCAGTTGCCATTGGGTGACTAGTGGGTGAGCTCTTCCTGGGGAGACCATTTCTCCTGCTCTCAGCGTTCCTTAGTTGCCTGTAGTTCTTTGTTTGGAGTTGAGTCCACAGGAGCCTTCCACCTTCAATGTTATTATGTCCATTGGTGCCCTTGCTCAGGTCATGTTTAGGCAGCCATGTTGCTGAGACTTCATGGGTGTAACTTTGGGCAGTGTTTTAATTAAAACAAAAAATCTACTAGGACAATATTTCACATTGGTGAGCAATAACTAAGAATTTAAATCGATGATCAGTAAAAAAAAAATCTTCGCTGGTAATTACTTATATCCATTTCAAGCATATAAAAGCAGCACTTTAAAGATATTTAGGGTTGGAAAGATGGCTCAACAATTAAGCATGAGTCTGACTCTCAGTGCTCACATCAGGTGACTCCCTGATTCTTGTAACTCAAGCTCCAGGGACCCTCTGCAGGTAGCATAAGTACACAGTCTCTCTCCCTCTCCTCCCCTTCCCTCCCCTCTGCCCCCACACACTTGAAAAAAAGATTTAAACATGTTTGTTCACGCTCTGTTTACCTTGTTGGATGTTCAGTAGTGCCTTCCAGTCAGGCAATCACTGGCCACATGTGGCCACTGAACTCTTTGAGCTGGCCAAACTGAGGTGTTCAGTCTATAAAACACACACTGGATGTCCAACTTAGTACACATACTTGTTGGTTTTAATGTCAGCTTGCCACAAATTAGAATCACCTGCATAGGAGCCTCACCTGAAGAACTCTCCTCATTGCTTTGATTGGGAATCCCCAGCCCACAATGGATGGCATCTTCTGGTAGCAGATTGGATAAAAAATTTGTCTCTCCCCAGCTCACTTGTCCTCTCTTGCCACAGAGTTGATCTGCCCTGTTGCTGCTGTTGCTGATTCTTCTGCTCATAGCAGAAGTTGCCTAGAGCCCAGTGGCTCTCCAGGCAACTTCTGGCCTTCTGGTGGCAGGTCGGGACTACTGAGGCACTCTACCTTGTGGACTGAGTAACTAGGGTTTGTTGCCCCTACTATTTAGGCTGTCAGCTTCAAACTCTGAGTAACTACTCAGTTCTCAGGTGGGGTCCTGCTGTTGTTACTGTTTTAAGCTGACTTATTAAATTTCTCACTGGCTAAAACAGTAAGAAAACAAGAATGTAAACTATCCCATGAGTGACTTTTATATAAATGATGTGTTGAAATTATAATAGTGGAATATATTGGGTTGAATAAAATATGTTATAAATTTTTTAAAAGTTATGCTCGTGGAAGCAAGCTCAGGTTTCTCATTAAAAATTTGAAAATGTTTTATTTGGAAAATTTTGTACAAGCTTGGCATTTAATGTGCTCTCAATTTTTATTTTTATAATTCTTTCAATAGGAAGCATAGTTACTTTTTCCATCAAGTGCTGTACAGATGTCCCTATGTCCCCTCCAGTTTACTTGAATGTGCTGTAAAGTCATACATTTCCTAGAATGTGAGGGCAAGCAATAGTTTCAGAGAAGATATTTCTGAGCATTGTTAATGTTTAGAAGAAGCATCTTTGTGTTTGACCATGTCATGTGCCCCACTGGATTCTGGGGAGGCAAAGCTGTTCATACGATGTCATGTGGGCATTAATCATGTCCTAATCATACTAATGAGCTCTCGATAGCTGCTTTGAAGGCTGCAGAGTCCTTGGGTGTCTTGGGAGGCTATGACTAGCCACACCACAAGGCCAGGGTGTCTGTCTGAGGAGTGACAGCGAAAGACATGGCCCTTTTGAGCTTTTAGATTTACGTAGAGCCCTGGCCTGACTCCTTGTTGAATGTTTCCACAGCACAAGAGTTTTTCCTATCCTGGGACCTCCCAAAGCCCTTGTTTAGTTGCTAAGCATCTGTGTGCAGGTTTGTTAGCCTGTATGCCAGAGGCAAGGCACACCAGAAAGCAGAGGCCTGGCTACCTGGGTGCTTATAAACTTGGATATGTTTTTATGTATGACTTTGGCATCCTGTTTAGTCCTCATTATGGGTTAGTCCGATGCCAAAACTGGCTTTTTCCAACCTCACACCTCAGGGCTGGATCCTACATACTCCATAAATGGCTTCTGCAACGCAGGAGGCCGCCTGTGTGCCGCTCACTCCGGTAATTCACAAGTGTCTGGCACTTTCTTAGCTCTTCTGGGGTCAGACATGTGAACTAGTGCTGGTAGCCAGGAGTCTGTTCACTTGGATCTCACTAGGGAGATCTGAGGGAGGTGAAAGTCAGCATGAGGTCCCAGACTCTTAGGTTGTACCTGAATGTGCCAAGAAACAGTCTGGGGCCTGTTCAGTGAACTATAAGGCTTTCAGTTCTGTGTGGCTGTGAGCCTGCTCTGTGATGTCACCATGTCATAACTTTCTCCATCTTTGCCCCCAAACACCCATGCAATTGTGCCTGAATTGATGAGAATACAGATGTGGGTGGCACTTGGTACCACGGAAACTATCTGGATGTGTGGACGTATTGTATGGGCGTGCTCACGTCTGAAGAACTGGGTGTTGAGATGGCAGAAGTCATGAGGATTACTTATTATTACATTGTTTAATTGTTACTCGGTAACAGCAGCTTAGTTGCAGAGCTGTGGAGAGTGGAGGAAAGCACCCATGTGTCAAGGCACCCATGTGTGGTCTTGAGTAGCTGTGAGTTTTGTTGTGGGTGTGACACGTGGCCCAGGATTAAGAGAAACTGGCAAAGCTTTTCTCTGGAGTCTGAGTGTTCATTAATGATTGGTCAGTATGTACAAATAGAACAACTGCAGCTTCCGGGTCTCAGATGCTTACGGCCTTAGACTGCTCCCTAAGGACCTTGTTCTGAGGTTAAGGCTTGTGACAACAGCAGTAGCGATCGCCACTGGATCCCAGCTCTGATGGATGTGGGTCTGTCCTTCACTCGTTTGACAAGAAGGATGTGACACACGGCGAGGTGCCACATATAATCCCCGGACTCAGACAGGTGAGACAGGAGGGTCAGAAGTTCCAGATCATCTTTGGCCAGCCTGGTATTTGTAAGACACTGTAAAAACAACAAACCTCTTCAGTTGATGGGCTTAACAGCACATACCTTGAATTCCAGCACTTGGGGAGGCAGACACAAGCAGATCGCTGAGTTTGAAGACAGCCTTGTTTACGTAGTGAATTTCAGGCTAGCCAAGGCTATATGTAGACCTTGTCCAAGAAAATAAACAAACAAATCAACTATTTAGTTTTTTCTTATTTTATTTTATTTTATTTTATTTTATTTTATTTTATTTTATTTTATTTTATTTTATTTTATTTTGTGACTGGGTCTTTCTGCATAGTCCTGGCTGGCTTGGAACTCACTATGTGGACCAACTGGCTTTGAACTCATGGAGATCTACCAGTCTCTGCCTCACCAAGTGCTGGGATTACGTGCTGGGTATGTTCCTCCATGTGCAACAACAATTCTGTTACTTTTAATGTATGTTTAAAATATTTTAAAGAGGTAGAGAAATGGCTTAGTAGTTAAGAGTATGTACTGCTTCCCCAGAGGACCCAAGTTTAGTTCACAGCACCTGTGTTAAGGGACTCACAACCTACTATAACTCTACCTCCTTGGTGTTAGTGCCCTCTTCTGGCCTCTGTGGGCACTGCATTCAGTGTGCATATACCCCTTGACTACCCCCAACATTCACACACACACACACACACACACACACACACACACACACACACACACACACACACAACTAAATAAAAATAAAACATCTCCAAAATAAATAAAAATTCAAAATAATAAACAGAGTCTTTTGAAGAAAATGTTAATTTGTTTTTTTGAGGCAGGTTCTCATGTAGCTCAGGCTAGTCTAAAACTATGTAGCCAAGGATGGTCTTAAATTATTGACCTCTTGTCTCTGCCTCTTAAGTACTCAGATTACAAGTATGTAACGTGCTTATCTGTTAACTAATTTTTCACATTTACTTCTTTTAGTTATTAGTGGTTTGGGGACACGGTCTCATCAAGAAGTCATGGCTAGCCTCCACATTGGGATCTTCCTCCTCCATCTTTAGAGTGCTAGGTTTACAGGCATGTGTAATGGTATTTGCTTTAGTATTTGCTATTTAAATGTCTAATACTCAAAGGATAAGTAGAATCATAGTGAGTTACCATTGGACTTACTGCCTGCTGGATGTGAGAGTGTTTCATATATATTATTTAATTTTTTTTAAGAATAAATCTATTTTTGTGTGTCTAGGTGCTTTGCATGTATGGCTATACACCATCTGTGTGCCTGATGCTTATGCAGACAAGAAGTTGCTAGATCTCCTGGGACTAGACTTACAGATGGTGTGGGCTGCTATGTGGGTGCTGGGAATTGGATCCACAGGCTTCTTCTTTAGAAGAACAAATGCTGTTAGCTGCTGAGCCATCTCTACAGACCCTCTAGTTTGGGCTTCTATTTCTGTGATAAGATACTGTGACCGAAACCAGCTTGGGGAGGAAAGGGGTTATCTTGGCTTAAAGTTGTAGTCTATCTTCCAGGGCAGGCCTTGGCACCATGTGCTAGCTTTATCTGCATCCTCATGCCTCAGTTAATTGCATATCTATTGTTTAAATTTTATTTATGTATGTGTTCATGTTTAGTGGTGTGTGTGTGTGTGTGTGTATGTGTGTGTGTGATGTGTGTGAGTTTAGGCATACAGGTGCCATGCTCTCTGTGGAGGTGGCAGAGGATGACTTTTGGGAGACAATCTTCTACTTTGACCTTGTGATTTTTTATGTGGGTTCCAGAGATGGAATCTGAGTCAGCAGATTTTCATGACTAATGAGTGCTTTCACCCTCTGAGCCATCTCACCAACCCTCTTCCTTCCATCCCTTCCTTCCTTCCTTTCTTTTTTCTTTTGCTGTCAAGACAGGATTTTTCTGTGTAGCCCTGGCTATCCTAGAACTCACTCTGTAGACCAGGCTGGCCTCAGAACTCAGAAATCCGCCTGCCTCTGCCTCCCAAGTGCTGGGATTAAAGGTGTGCGCTACTACTGCCTGGTAACTCTCAACATTTTTAAAAATGATTTTTTATTTTCTGAGTACATGTGAGTGTATTTCATGTACTTTCATTCACGTTAGTGTTCGAGCGTAGTGCTTTCAGAAGCGAGACGAGGCCTTTGCAACCCTAGACTTGGAGTTACAGATGTTTGGAGGCTGTTGTGCTGTGTGGTGGGGCAAGCAAGCTACACAGCGAGCTCCAGGACAGCTACTGCTGTATAGTGGCCGTCTCAAAAACAACGGCAGCAAGAACAACAAAAAGCATCCTATATGTATACGAGGGTTTCAAAGAGTAAACTGTTTCAAGTGACTTCCTCTAGTTCTGAGTTATTTTAATTCTCTATAATGAGCATTACCGTTTTTATAATTTAAGACACTAATACGGAGCTGAGTGTGGGGAGTGGAGGCGAGACTTCAAGATCTCTTCCAGACTCTCAGCCACATGGCAAGTTCAAGATCAATCAGGGATAGGTAAGAGTCTGTCTCAACAAGCAAGCAAGCAAGCAAGCAAGCAAGCAAGCAAGCAAGCAAGCAAGCAAGCAAGCAAGCAAATAAACAAAAGTATTCTTTTTTGTTTGTTTGTTTTTTGTTTTTCCAGACAGGGTTTCTCTGTATAGCCCTGGCTGTCCTGGTGTAGACCAGGCTGGCCTCGAACTCATAAATCCGCCTGCCTCTGCCTAGCAAGTGCTGGTATTAAAGGCGTGCGCCACCACTGCTGGGCAAACAAAAGTATTCTTAAAACCCTAATTCGGTAAGAAAAAAAACTTCAACAAAGTTTAATAAGAGAAAATATTGTTATAAGTGAAAATAAATTAGAGATGAAATTACGTATGATCTCAAATACAGAAAAATGTGTTGAAAACCAGGAAGGAAGTGTAGCAAAACGTTAACAGGGACTGCCTCTGGGTGGCAAGATTTTAAGAATATTTTTTTCTACTTTTATTTTTCTGTACTTTATAAATGTGCCTTATTATTTTTTTTATAATTAGGTCAGCCTGCCAAAAGTGTGCGGCAGGCTGTGAAACACACGCAGCTGTGGCTGGCAGGCGGTTGCCACCACCCAGGTAGGGCTGGCCACTGTCACCAAAGGGAACTTTCTAATTCCGTGAAGGTAAGTGAGCCAGAAAGATGACTTTTCCTGTGAGATGGCAAGAGCAACTAAGAATGCCCTCTCAGGAGGGGCAGCACAGAGCATGGGACTCAGGACTGTTCAGGCTTAGGGTGAGGGCAGTAGCTACCCAGAGACACGGCCCAACCCAGAAGAGCCAGCAGGAGTTTGCAGAGGATCTTAGGGGTGGAGGTGAGGAATCAGCTATGGATTCTGTAACAGCCTCTTCATTCCACAAATGACTGGACCCTGAGGTCACAGCAGGGCCCCAGACTGGACTCCAGTCCTCTAGAAGTGTTCTCAAATGTTGGGCTGTTTCTCTAGCTCTCTTGCCCTTGTCTGTGGGAAACTTTACACATGATGCTTTTTGTCCGTCACATAACTATTTTCCCCTTGCAGAACCCTCCACTGAGAAGACAACAGCCACCCCTCCCCCTGTGCCTCCTGGAACCCCAGGGATAACCTCTTTGAATGGTTCTGCTTGTGTTGCCCCAAGTTTCTATGTTGAAATCCCAATCTCGGTGTGACAGTCCTTGCAGGAGGTGGCTCTGGAGCAGTTAAACTGAGGCAGAGCCTTGTAAGAAAAGACCAAGCCGGGTGGTGGGGGCCATACACACGCACACCTTTTATCCTGGCACTCAGGAGGCAGAGGCAGGAGGATCTCTATGAGTTTGAGGCCAGCCTGGTCTACAGATCGAGTTCCAGGTCATCCAAGGCTACACAGAGAAATCGTGTCTCTCAAAAAACAAAGAGAGAAAGAGAGAGAGAGAGAAAGAGAGAGAGAGAGAGGGGATGGAATTGAGAACCCAGAAACAAGCTTATGTTCACATTCACTGATTTCTGACAAAGGTGTCGAGACCAAGAGAAATCACAGGGAAAGAAGAGTTTTCACCAAACAACACTGGGGAAGACAGAGACCTGTATTCAAAAGAATGAGTTTTAGCCGGTCGGTGGTGGCGCACGCCTTTGATCCCAGCACTTGGGAGGTAGAGGCAGGCGGATTTCTGAGTTCGAGGCCAGCCTGGTCTACAGAGTGAGTTCCAGGACAGCCAGGGCTACACAGAGAAACCCTGTCTCGAAAAACCAAAAAAAAAAAAAAAAAAAAAAAAAAAAAAAAGAATGAGTTTGAGGGACTGGAGAGACAGCGCTGGCTGCTCTTCCAGAGGACCCAACACCCACATGGCAGCTCACAACTGTCTGCAACTCCAGTACCAGAGGCTCTGACACCTTTACCCAGACATATATGCAGGCAAAACATCAATGCACATGAAATTTTAAAGATTAATTAATTAAAAAAATATTTTTAGGGCTGGCAAGATGGTTCAGCAGGTAAAGCTCTTGCTACTTCCTGAATCCTGACAGGCTGAGTTTGACCTTTGAGCCCACACAGTGGCCGGAGAGAAGCAACACTCACAAGCTGTCCTGAGACCTTCATGTATGCACCACCACCCAAATAAACAAATGTAATAAATTTGTTTTTTTGTTTTGTTTTGTTTTGTTTGTTGTTGTTGTTTGTTTGTTTTTTCAAGACAGGGTTTCTCTGTGTAGTTCTGGCTGGCCTCTAACTCAGAAATCCGCCTGCCTCTGCCTCCCAAGTACTGGAATTAAAGGCCACCACTGCCCGGCAAATTTGTGGGTTTTTTGTTGTTGTTGTTGTTGTTTTGTTGTTGTTGTTGTTGTTTTTCCGAGATAGGGTTTCTCTTTATAGCCCTGGTTGTCCTGGAACTCACTCTGGTTAGACCAGGCTGGCCTCAAACTCAGAAATCCGCCTGCCTCTGTCTTCCAAGTGCTGGGATCAAAGGCATGTCACCACTGCCTGGCAATAAATCTTAATAAAACAAAACAAAAAACTCAAAACTAAAAAACAAAACAAAACAACAACAAAACCAAACAGAAAACCCAAAACAAACCAACTTAGGGCCAGTGAGATGGCTCAGCAGGTAAAGGGGCTTGCACCTAAGTCTGCTGACCTCAGTTCTATCCCTGAGACCACATGTGGCAGGAGAGAACCGACTTTTAATGTTGTCCTCTGACATGCTTGCACATGCTTGCACCCCTGCTGTTCCTGGGGATTAGTTGGCGCTGGTCTGGGAAGCAGTCAGGAAACAAACATGCATAACACTTGTGTAGAATGTCCCAGAGCACCAGGACATTATCCATCGGGATCGCAGCCTCTCCATAAACCTTCCTGTTGGGGTAGAGTCCTAGAAACAAAAGGACAAAGTGAGAGATGGAGACTCCAAGTCCGTGATTGGCCTCATGGCTATGACATGGGGAGGGACAGTTCCCGCAGCAGCCCTCTCCTAGGCTTGATTTGCTGCAGTCATCCCTTGCTGCTCTGTGGCCTTGAACAGGGACCGATTGCTGGGCCTGGAAGGTCATTGAGAAATCAAACAAATAATGTCTGGAGCTTGTCTACGGAGGCCTCTGTCTCTGGCTGTCCACTCCTGCTCTGAGAGCACCCTGAGGCTGGCTGGAAAGCCCCCCATCTAGCCCTCCAAACTTGTAACTTGGAGTCAGCAAGGCAATGGCTGATGGCATTTCATGTGACAGTTAAAGAGTCCCTCCAGGCAGGTGAAACACAAACCAGGGAGGCCCACTATCTGGGCTGTCTGGACAGTCAGCCTACAGTGTGAGAGACACCTGCACATGTGCAAGTGTCTGCGCTTGCTGTGTTAGCAGCATCAGTAAAGGTCCATTCAAAGAAAACTGGTTCCTCATCCTCAGGACAAGAGGATGAAATCCCTGGCCAATGTGCAGACCTAGTATTCCAAGGTACTCAAAATATAAATAAATTGGTCTAGTTAAGCAGTCAACCACCTGGCAGCATACACCCCGCTCTCCCCCCAACTCCAGAAAGGCAGGGCCACCCCTGGGAAGGCAGGCTCACCTTAAGCCATGCTAAAGAGATAATTGGAATAATTATCCCTTTAATGAGACACTGTTTTTCCTTCCCAGAATTCCTGGCCCCAATGAGCTGCCATGAAATTAGAGCTGGGTGTGTCTGCCTTTCCTTTTTTGCTCCTTTCTTTCTGATGCTGGACAAAGCCTGAGGAAACTTTTCTTCCTGGTCCTTTGAGATTTCTTTAGTCTTTCTCTAAAGCAGTGGCCTTCCTAATGCTGCGACCCTTTAATACAGTTCCTCATGTTGTGGTGACCCTCAACCATTAAATTATTTTCATTGCTACTTCATAACTGTAATTTTTCTACTGTTGTGAATCCTAATGTAAATATCGGATACACAGGATATCTGATATCCAACCCCTAAGGAAGGGTCGTTTAACCCTCAACGGGGTCAAGAGCCACAGGCTGAGAACCACTGTGCTAAAGCTCTGTGACCATGGGTGACCTTCATGTGAGCTTGACTCAACAGCATGACTTTATTTCCTTTCCATTTTCTTCCTCCGTACGACTGCTGAGATTTCCAGCTGTCCTGCCCTGCTCTTGGTATTGTCTTGTCTTTTTTCTCTTTTCTTTCCCTCTCTCTCTGGCTTTCTTTCTTTCTTTCTCTCTCTCTCTCTCTCTCTCTCTCTTTCTTTCTTTCTTTCTTTCTTATCCTCCTCCTCTTCCTCTTCCTCCTCTTCCTCATCACCTTCTTCTTCTGAGACAGGGCCTCCTTATGTCCCTATGTAGTTCTTGCTGGCCCAGAACTCATTATGTAGACCAGACTGGCTTTAAATTTGAACAAACCCACCTGCTTCTGCCTTCATGTATCACTTTGCCTGGCTCCTGTTTTCTTTCTATCTATCTATCTATCTATCTATCTATCTATCTATCTATCTATCTATCTATCTATCTTTGTTTTTTCGAGACAGGGTTTCTCTGTGTGGCCCTGGCTGTCCTGGAACTCACTCTGTAGACCAGACTGGCCTCGAACTCAGAAATCCACCTGCCTATGCCTCCCAAGTGCTGGGATCAAAGGCATGCGCCACCACCGCCCGGCCTATTTTTGGTTTTTCAAGTCAGAGTTTCTCTTTGTATTCCTGGCTGTCCTGGAATTCAAAGATCCATTGTCCTCTTAGAGAAAGTTTAACTTTGCTTGCCTTTCAAACTTTTTCTGACTTTTAATTCTTTAATTAGCGGAACCTGTTCCTACACCGTAGGAGAATCAGTACCACACATAGAAGGCCTGTGTCCACAGGACTGCTGTAGAAATGGGGGGAGTGTCCCCGTAAACACATAACAGAGTCAGTTTTACCTCTGTTAATCTCAGGGTGAGAACGAAGTACACAACCTCTGGGAAAGTCGAAATAGTCTATTATTTTCAAATTCCTTAGGTGCCATGTTTGGTTGGGCATGTCTTTTATACCAGAATTTGACAGGCAGAGGCAGAAGGATTTCTGTGAGTTTGAGGCCAATTTGATCCACATAGCAAGGTCCAGGTTAGCCAAGGCTACCCACAGTGAGATGCTGTCTCAAAACAAAACAAAACAAAACAAATACAAAACAAAGAAAGAAAAATAATTTCTTGAGGTCTCTATCCCACACAGTCTAACCTGTTCTCAAATGTGCATGTAGCCAAGGATGACCTTAAAGTCTTGATCTTTCTGTCTTTACCTCCCAAGTGCAGGGATTATAGGACTGTGCAACCCCACCCAGTCATAGAGACATTATTACTACATTGTTATTATTGTTGTTATTGTGTGTGGTGGTGTAAATTTGCATGTGTGTGGAGGGCAGACACTGAGTGTTCTGATCTATTTGTGCCTCACTGAAGCTGGAGCTGGGCAGGTGGTCCACAATCCTTGGGATTCGCCTGTTTGTATGCTGCACAGCCTTGGGGGTTACCGGGCTTTCTAGGTGGGTGCTGGGACTTGAACTCAGGTCCTCATGCTTGCAGGAAGAAGGTTATTACCTCCTGAGCCATTTCCCTAGCCCCTGCAAGCTGGTTTCTATTGGGCATCCTGTATCTTCAAATTCCCCCAAAGGCTAAATAAGCATTTACAATTCTCACTGAATATTCTCTCCCCACAGGCTTTCTTGAAGAAAGTTGAAATTAAGCCCTCCCACAAGACTTTAAAAATGTAAACTCTAAATTCCAGTTGTCGGGGTAACATCCTTATGATGCTGGGGTGCCATTTATATATTTTGGTGTTGATGGATGTCCGTTACCATGAGAACAGGAATGGCATTACACAAAACGAATTTTGGCGCTTCTCCTCCTGTGTCGTGAAAAACAAAATCCAGGCCCATAGAGACAGCCTCAGCTCGTCCCAGTGAACCCCAGAGCCAAATGATGACAAGCCTGGGGTTGCTGGGATCTAGAAGCCGGGAAACTAGGGTTTTATTTGTTGTTTGGGTTTTGTGTTGAATAAACTATGCTTTGTGAAGCTGGAGAAGTAGCTCGGGTGGCAGAATGTTCGCCTAGCATACACGAAGCCCTGGGTTTGATCATTACCATAAACAGAGTGAGGACAGAGGTTTCAGGTCATCCTCAGCTACATAGTGATTTTGAGGCCAGCCTGAGCTACCTGAGATTCTGATGTTTTACTTATTTGTTAATTTTTTTTAAAAAAAGATTCAGTTGCTGTATTCATTGTGATTTTTCTATTTGATTAGGCTTGGGTTATTTTTTTTTTTCTTTTTGTTTGATTTGAGGTTTGTTTGTTTGTTTGTTTGTAAGGCATGGCTTCACTCCGTAGCTCTGGATGTCCGGGAACTCAAAACAATCGTCCTCCTTGAGATCCCCGACTCCAAATCCTACCCTGAATGCTGGTATTACAGATCAGCAGTCTCAGCCCTGGCTGTCTGTAGCTGTTGAGACTGGCTTTCACACATAGTTGAGTCTCGTCTTGACTTTCCAGTCTACTTCCGGAGTGCTGCATTCCCGGTGAGTACTACCACAGCTTGCCTGCAGTTAATTAGTGTTAAGGATATAGTCTCACGTTCCTCTTTTGATGACGAATTTCTCACTCTGGAAAGAAATCCTAATCATTTCCCTAGTGGAGTCTTCACTGTCTCCTCACCCTAACCCACAGGACTGGATGGTGCCTGCTGTTTCAGACCCACGCTCAGTCCATCCGTTCTTTCTTGCAAGACTGTAAGCCTGTGGGTTCAAGGCTGTGTGTGCTTCAGAGTGCTCTCCCATCCTAGTTAATAGCTGTCTTAAGCTTTCCATTCTCTTGTATGGAATTAAGCTTCTGCTGACAATTTAAAATCAGCTAACCTCACAAGATTTGTGTGGGGGAATAAAATTGAAGGTGTGTGTGTGTGTGTGTGTGTGTGTGTGTGTGTGTGTGTGTGTGTGT
>JANHMN010000016.1:36949320-36980952 GCA_030674055.1 Rhabdomys pumilio | reverse complement strand
TCTCTCTCTCTCTCTCTCTCTCTCTCTCTCTCTCTCTCTCTCTCTCTGGATACGGGGTCTCACCATGTAGACCTGCCTGGCTGGCCTTGAACTCGCACAGATTTGTCTGACTCTGTCTCCCAAGTGCTGGGATCAAAGGCATGCACCATCAAGGCCTGCCTGGAAGCCGTTTTCCACATTTTCTTAGTGACTTTAAAGAGACTAAGAACCTAAAGGAGGAAGGGGGCACAAACTTGCCACAACAAATACATTTATATGTTCAAGGTTAACTATGAGTCTGAAGGTTCCCAACACACAGAGTTGGTTAGTGTTGGAGGAAAGAAAAGGCTGGTCCCATCTGATGTCTACACATATATCACATTATTGTACTGCATCCCATAAATATACATAAACATTACATATTAAGAAAATGCTTGCCTGGAGCAGGAAGCATCAGATGACAATTGCTTGCTAAGCATCTCTTGTTTAAAGAGACCCTATGGCCCTTTCTTATGTGGCGCTTTATGTTGCATTCTGATTTGCATAAGCTGCAAAAAGACATGGCCCTGGGTGTGCACATGTCTCGGAGATGCACACTAAAACTGGAGAGACAAAAATCAAAGACTAGAGATGTGCTTTCCAATATTGCCGTTCTCTCCACACCCGGCTGAAGAGCAGGAGCCACAGACCTGGTTCGCTTTTGCTGCTTTCTGAACCCGAGGAGTAGACCTACGGGAACCTATTTTACCAAATTATTCTCGATTATTTCTCTGGAAGGCTGCATAATAAAAGTTAAATTTAAAACAAATTATACGGCCAGGAGACAAGTGCATATCTTGGTCTTTGTTATGTGCTCTCTACCTAAGCAGTTGTGAGATTTAAGTGAGCCTCGGATGCAAGACGAGAGACTCCGGGTCTGAGAGCAAATGATTCTAGCCATCATCTTTATCACCACAAAGCTGTGCCTCAGGGTAGTAGTCCTATCTTCAAAATGAAATAGCAGGGGCTCAGCGGGGTCACTTGGTAGGTGCCAAGTGACATCCAGCAGACTCAGAGCCCACGCTATTTCTGTGACTACCTGAAGAGGTAAGAAACCTCTGGGAAACATGAGTGGGGACATTCCTGCTTCGGCAATAAACTGTTGCAAAGTTGTTTTTGTTGTTTGTTTTTTACAAGAGTTGCACATCTAACTTCACTTACTTCTCTGTGTTCTGTGACCACCTCGCCATACAGAAAATGATCGATGGGAGACCATCTCTAACCTGTCTCCTCTCTCGAGGGAGGAGAGGGAGAATGTACATATCATCAAGGCTTAGCCAAGGCTAAATGTTTACATAAAACAGGTGTCTTTTTCTTAAATTTTCACTCAGAATGTTCCAAGTTAAAGAAACAAAACAGTTAATGCGTTTAAAATAGTAAAATAGTTTTCCCTCAGGTGAAATGTAGTACATTCCTAGACACTATATCCAGAGGCAAATATGAGAAATAATGTAGTGAGTAAATACAGGTGGTGGGGCTGCAGAGATGGGGCTGCGGAGATGGGGCTGTGGAGATAGGGCTGCGGAGACAGCTCACTGGCCGAGAGCACACGCTGCTTATCCTGAGGACCAGGCTCAGTTCCCAGCATCCACATGGGGTTGAAGTTCACAACTGCTTATAACTCCAAGGAATCTGACAAGCTTTCTAGAGTCTGAGGACACCTGCAAACATATGCATGTGGGCAAGTGCACGCACACACATGCACACACACACATGCACACACACACATGCACACACACACACACACACACACTAAATCTTGTAAAAAGAGAATACAAACAAAAACAATTATTATGAAGTCCAGAAGACTGCCTTCTGCTGGGAAAATCTCTCCGTGGGGTACAAGATGCACAGTTTGGAGTAAGTTCTTTAAGGTTTTGAATGTTTGCTCTCATAATTTTATACTTTCTTGAATAACTTGAATGGTTAATAACTCACCTGGAAAAACTGGAACAAAATGTGTGTGTATGTGTATGCATAAGAGTCTTAATCTTTAAAATGGGTTGAGAACAGTTTAACCTTTTTTTTTTTCAGTTAAACATTTTTAGTTTTTTTTTTTTTTTTTTTTTAAACATGGGGTCTCACCATATAAACCAGGCTGGCCTCAAACTCACAGAGATCCGCCTACCTCTGCCTCCTGAGTGCTGGGATTAAAAGTGTGCCATGATGTTCAGCTAACTTTGACATTCTTAGAAACTGGCAAACTTTGATTCCAAAGTTCAGATGGAATTGCAAAGGACATAAGATAAAGGCTTTAATATTCATTCAAAGTTCTTATTTTCTTGTAGATACTTCCAGAATTCATCTAGAAATGCAAAGGACTTTGTGAAAGGGCACAGTTGGGAGGTTAAAACAGCTAACTTCAAAGGTAAGAGCCTATATCACACAGTGTGCTAGTGGGGTCAAGATAAACAGAACAACAGAACAGAATAAAGAGCCTGGAGATAAGGGCTGGAGAGACGGCTCAGTGGCTAAGAGCACCTATCCCTCTTCCAGAGGTCCTGAGTTCAATACCCAGCAATCCCATGGTGACTCACAACCATCTGTAATGCTATCTGATGCTCTCTTCTGGCATGCAAGTGTACATGCGAGTAGAGCCTAATTTACATAAAATAATAATTAATAAAAAAAGAGAGCCCAGAAATAGATGCACACATGTATGAGGGAATTGATTTTCAGGACAAACGCCAAAGTCAGGATTGTCTGTTTCTCTACAGCAGCTGTTCACGACCTGTGGGTTGCGACTCCTTTGGAGGTCTCCTAAGACCATTAACATACAGATATTTACATTACAATTAATAACAGCAACAAAATTACAGTTATGATAATTTTATGGTTGGGAGGCCACCACATAAGGAGTTGCATTAAAGGCTCACAGCATTCGGAAGGCTGAGAACCACTGGTCTACAGTATATGGTGCTGGAATAATGAAGGTCTATTAGCAAAATACAAAAGCAAGGAATCCCAATTAATATTTGAACCACACCAACCAACCAACCAACCAACCAAACAAACAAACAAACAAACAAAATCCTTAAAATTGATCATAGACCTAAATATAAAACCCCAAGTTACAAAACCTTTGGAGACCTATGGCCTTCAGTTTAGTGAAGATTTCTTCTTGGATATAACATCAGAACCGCAGCTCATGACTATGAGATGTCCTTGGGGGTCTATGTGTGTTTCAACACTTGGTTCCCAGCTGCTGGTGGGGCAGTTTGGGACAAATGCTGACCCAGCCTCCTGTAGGTGGGGGAGCCTTGCTGGAGCAAGCGTTTCACTGTGGGGCAGGGCGGAGCTGGGCAGAGCGGTGCTCTTTGAGGTTTTACAGCAGATCCACTTAGTTCTCTCCTTCCTGACTCTGGGCTGAGTCCACGCCCCCCTAGCCATGCCTTCTCCAGCATGTCGACTGCATCTCCTTTTGAACTAGAAGCCAAAATAAGCCCTCTCTCCTCTAAGGTTTGCCACAGTATTTAATCATAGCAACAGAAAATGACATAACATGTCATGAAGAACAAGTGGCTGAGCTCGCAGTCAAAACGTAAAATGTCTGCTTACCATTAGGTATTAAGAGATGAATGCTAAGCCAGAGACTGGTAGAAAACATTTCTAAAGCATATGATAAAGGCCTACATCCCCAATAAACAGTGCCCGAGACACAATAGTTAAGAGAACCATCCAATACAAGTCAGCAAAATATTCAAATGAATACTTTCCTGAAAAGGAGACACGGGAAATGAGCCCATGAACAGACACACTCAGCATTGATGGACGTCAGGCATATACAGAACCTACAAAATACGCAGCACACACTGAGTCTAAGGGCTCGATATATGTGGCTCAGCGTACCGAGTAACGGTGAGCAAATGGAGGACCTGAACTCTCGTTCACTCACTGGTGGAGGCTGAAACTAACAGAGCTGCTTCGGAAGCTAGCCTAGCAGTTTCTTTTTAAGTTAGACACACCCCTAGCATTTGACCTAGCCATTCTTTACTCAAAGAAATGAAAGCATCTTCTACTTAAAGACTTGCACATAACTTCTCAAAGTAGCTTAGTTCATCATAGCTCAAGGCAGACGCACTCTCACAAACGTTCATCAGCAAGTCAACGGATGAAGATGTTGTGGAGTGGTCGCAGAATGGAGCACGCTTGAGCCATGAGAACATAAAAACTACATAGACGAATTTCAGAGTAATTAAATGAGTGATACCAATCAGCGGGAGGAGGGCCACGCCTGTATTCCCTGCATTCAGGAGGCAGAGGCAGATGGATCTCTGTGAGTTCAAGGCCAGTCTGATCTATGTAATGAGTTCCAAGGCAACTAGGGCTGCATAGTGAGAGTCTATGTCAGAAATAAATAAATACATACATAAATAAAAACGGCTTCCCCTAAACTAATAATGGTATAGCCGCCTATATGGAGAACACACTGGGAGTACCTTTACCTATGAAGCCATCTCAGCAGCAACCACCCAGTCCTTTGGTTGGCTCAGTGCAACTCTGGGGCTCCATCCTTGGTCTCAGAACACAATTTAGAACCTTACAAATGCCCCAAGGATGACTACTTGGCTACATCTCTGCTGGTCTCTTTATACTTCCCAGACTTGCTAAGTTCCTCCTGTGCCTGGAGTCCCTTCTTCCTTATATAGGCTTTCACATGACTGAAGGGCGAATCATCATGTTTATCTCTTTCTTCTGACTCTATTCAAATATCACTTCTTCACAAAGACCTCCCTAGGCTCCCGGGAGCCCCAGATACATGGATCGATAACAATCCAGAGGGGTTGTTTGCAAGTTTACCACTGAAAACCTTAGCCTTAGTTGGCACACTGCGTGGATGAACGGCATTTGCTGAATGAATGATAAATTACAATCAGTTGGTATGTTGATTTGAATCTGAAATGTCCCTAACAGGTTCATGTCGATTGTTTATTCCCCAGAGAGCCTTGAGGAGACTGTAGGGGATGGAGCTAGGTAGCAGAAGTAGGTCTTTAGGGGTAGGTCTCACTTGGCCCTACCCTTTCTGCTTTCTGACCTGCCACTGTGTGGACAGCTACTGTTGGACTCTCCGCTGCCATAAGGTCTGCCTTCTCTACCACGAGGGACTGAAACTTGAGTGTGACCCCGAATAAGCCCTTCTTCACTTAAACTGTTGCTTCAGGTGTTTGGTCACAGCCACTGGAGAAGCAATGAATACAGACGCAAAGCAGGTGCAGGCTGTAGAAGGCAAACACATCTTTCCACTGTCCTCAGTTTCAAAATGTCCCTTTCGTTCATTTAACAGGTATTTCCAAATACCTGCTGTGTTCCTGTCTCTGTACAAGATATAGATCTACTAGAAAGTAGATCTGGGTTTCTGTCCTGTCCTCAGGAGGCTCACAGTCCAGTAAGGGAAAAAAGACACCATCCTTTTATCATGAACACATTGAGGAAACAAATCTGCTGAGAAAGAGGGGAGCAAGAGCATTTGGCATATTGTGGTAGAACGGGCAGGGATATGAAGGCACGGGATACTAAGCCTGCCGAGGAGGCTGAAAGGTCAGAGAATTTGTAGGGAGAACAAACAGCCCGAATAGGAGCTTTGAGGCTGGAGAAGCCATGCAAAGAAAAAGGAATCAAACAAGGTCAGAGTGGCTGTCCACAAGCAAATGGGGTGAGGGTGGGTGGGGGTGGACAATGAGGGGGAATCAAGTTTGGAAAGCAAGTGACGAGCAGCATTGGCCTTCAGCCTCCGTAAACTAACAAGCTGGACATTTATACAAAGAGCATGGAGAAGGAAGCATTTGTTTCTGGGACTTTGTAAGTTATTCTTCACTTTCCTGGGTCCGGAGAAAGAACAGCAGTAGTGTAGAAGCCTAGCAGTTTAAGTCAGCAGGCAGCACTTTTACTTAATACTATACTAAGTTCCAGAGAAACGCAGAACCACAGCCTTACTAAACATTCCAAACTGTAGGCTAAGCGGAAAGCAAGGCAGGACGCTTCAAGTGTGGCGCAAAGGGCTCTGGGAATTTACGGAACAGAAGGAGGCAGGAGGCATTTCTACTCTAAGGAGATTAAAAGATCAGTAGTCACGATAGCGCAGGTGCAAGGAGAACACCACGGGTCTAGTTTGGGGAATACTTTTCCTTAAGCAGAGATGGTAATACCATAATTGTGCCAGAAGTTGAGACCCCTTTACCATGGGTGCTGAGCTGCAAGTTCCTGAGGACTGCGGAAAGGGGCAACAAAACCACAGCCATTCTAGAAAGAAAAATGAGGCTGGGAAGGAGGCCTCCCCCCGCCCCCCCGCCCCCAGGCCCAACCTTATTTTCTCTATTACATGTAAAGAATTCCACCATACAACTAAGGGTAGCCTGGACAGTCCCTTATTGACGTGTACTTAGTTTGGGGGCTCCAAACCTCGTTGCTGATCTTCCTCTATTTTCCAAACGCCAGAGCATCTTCTAGGAGTGTAAGTTTCCCCACAGAACCAAGGGACTAAAATCAGTATCACAGAACGGGCACAGCCTGAAACTGCTGCCGCTGTCCATCAGATGCAGATCATCTTAAGTCCCTCTCAGACTGCCCCCTCCTACGACACGCTGGGTTGAACTGAACCCGTGGGGATGACAGAAGACCTAGGTCTCAAAGGCTTACCGGGGTTAAGGCGAGCACTTGCGAACCTCTCACTTTAAGATGGGCATTTCCATGATCATTTCTTTCTCAGCTGAGAGGGTGATTGTGACACCAGTGCCCAGTCTCGAAATTCAGGCTTCACATTCCCTCCCCCTCCTTCTACTCTCCCTTCCCGGCGTCGCAGTCCCCCGGCCCGCTTCCTGCCGCTTCCCTAGCCTCCCCGAGCGCTCTCACCGACGAATTGCCGCCTGCCCCGGCCGTGGCCGCACCTCCAATTGGGCGCCTTCGCGGTGTGCGGAGGCGCAGGTGCTGGTAAGCAAGGCTCGGCTCACCCCACTCCCGGGGCGGCACCCGGACAGCCCGCTGTCAAGCGCACAAAGGCGGCCGAACCTCACACTGTTTATTTGTTGCTAGGGCACCGGGGCGTGGCATGCGGCAGTGGGCGGAGCCCGGCGGGCCTCCGGGCGCCTGTGGGCTCAGTTTGTGTTCCCATTTGCTCTGCCTACTCTGCTGTCGCTTTTCGCTTTGGTGTACGCGGAGGTGACAACCACTGCGAACTCCAACTGGGAGCAAAGTAGCCAAGTTCTGTCCACGGCGATGCGACTGGGCGGGGCATGAGGGGAAGGGGCGGGCCGCCAAGATCGCTGTTTTGTCTTTGGGAAGGAAAGGCTAGAGAGAGTGTAAGCTAAATCAGTCTCTTGAAATCATCGGAAACTCTTTGACTTCTTCTGATAAACATAAATAAGGTCTCTGAGGGTCAAAGTGAGAATACCAGAAAAAATGCGGGTAAGAGAGCCTAGTACAGGCCTCAGGAGAGGAAGACGAGCAGGGTTCTTACTTAACATTATGAGTGGGATTGGCTGAAGTACATTTCGCTTCTGACCTTGTGAGTCCATCCTTTTCTCCTAGAAAAGGAATGCGTTTGGGGCATAACTTCAATTGTGTTTTTAGAACTTGCCATTTCATTTTATTCAGTAAGCGGTTATTGTATATCTGTCACGTGCCTTACTCTCCGCTTGCCTTGGGAATTCAGCGCCCAATATGGGCCAAGGTTCTTGAACTAAAGGTTGGAGGAGGAAGAGGGGAACACAGTAGGAGGAAGGGTATGAAATGCAAACACTGGCCACAATTAAAAGTGACAGGTGCAGAGAGTTGGCTCAACGGTTAAGAGCACTTGCTTTTGCAGAGGACCCAGATTGGGCTCCCAGCACCCACATGGCGGTTCCCAGAGGAACCAGTGCCCTCTTCTGACCTGCCAGGCACCAGGCAGCTAGCTGTATAGTGCACAAATATGCATGCAGACAAAACTCTCATACACATAAAATAAAAATAAATGTTGGCAAAACAAAAACAAACAAACGACTTACCTTTGGGGCTGGAGCCATGGCTCAGAGGTTAAAGTCACTTGTTGCTCTTGCTGTTAGGGTCCAAGAATTGCCAGAGAATGATACCCCAGACTCAGATAGTATGCAAAAGCAAAGAGTGTTTATTCAGCTCAATATCCTGCACCGAGGGATCTCCCCCATTTGGGAATGGAGACACCTAGTGGGCTTGCAGGTCCAGCTTTTATTACCAGTTAGGGGAATTCCAAGGATGGGTATGTGGTCTTTTACCTTGATCGGTCAGCTCTATCTCTATCTAATTCTACAATTGGTTAGGATCTGGAGACCTCCCTGGGGGTGGCTTATTCATTCTAGCTACCTATTCTTTTTTTTTAAAACAAGATTTATTTATTTTATGTATATGAGTACACTGTAGCTGCCTTCAGACACACAAAAAGAGGGCATTGGATCCCATTGCAGATGGTTGTGAGCCACCATGTGGTTGCTGGGAATTGAACTCAGGGAAGAGGGATAGGTGTTCCTAACCACTGAGCCATCTCTCCAGCCCTAGCTACCTAGTCCTTACTTCAGACCAGATGACAAGGGTGTTCTCGGATTGGTTGAGCATCGTTTCCTGGATCCCCAGATTCTCATTTCTTTGAAACAGAAACTTAGGTCTATTCTCCCAAACCGTCAGTTTGGATCCTGTTATGGAGTCAGCCTGGTTCTGAGCTTAGTCCTTTTATTGCAAAAAGACTGGAGTTCAATTTCCAGCAACCACATGGTGGTTTACAACTATCTGTCACTCTGATCCCAGGGAATCTGATGTCCTCTTCTGACCTCCATGGTCGCCAAGCACACACATGGTTCCCAGACATACATGCAGGTAAAATATACATAAAATCTAATAAAAAAAACCGAATCTAATAAAAACGAATAAACCTCATAAAAAGTTTTGAGGTGATAGGTGCTTTAGTCGGTTGTATAGTTCTACCTTGCTAGGGCTTGAGCCCAGGGTCTCTAAGGCTCTGATATCTCAAGGTTAAGCTACCCCTTCAGCCTCTGAACATTTGTTTTAGGGTAGTGATTTGGAAAGGCATTCTGAGGAGATAATGTCAAAACAGATCTAGATATCAAGAAGCAGTCAACTCCTGTCCAAATCATGGGCAGGACATCGTAAACCCAGTTTAGGAGGAGGGCGAACCACGAAGCAGGGTAAAGTCCTGCAAGGCCTTACAGGTAATGGTGGGTTTGCCAGCTTTCCTCCAGACTGGTTAGTGAAATGACTTTCAAAAGCAAGTGTTTATGTTCTTTGGGGTTTTTGTTGGCAAGACTGTGTTTTGTCTGACAGTTTTATCTTGAATTTATATATATCCTTGATATGGCAAAATCCTGCTGTGTTTTCTTCTTTGTGAACTGGCTTTTAATCCAAGGATTGGGAGTGGGCCCCTTCCCCTGAGCATACTTCAATGGGTTTTTTTTTCCCCAGCTTTCCAAGGTTAATCTCTACTGGGATCATTTCAAATGTTGTTCCTGTTTTTTATTTGATCAACAACTTGTTTGTGGTGGTGGTACCACGGTGAAGTGGGTTCTTGACTACATATAAGGTTAAAAAGACTACATATAAGTTAGGAGTGACAATGGGGTGCTTTGAATGATAACAACCCCCATAGACACATGTATTTAAGTGTTTGGTCCCCAGTTGATGGAACTGTTTGGGAAGAATTAGGAGGTGTGGCCTTGGTGAAGGATGATGTCACTGGAGGAGGGGTTTTGTTGGTTTCAAAAGTCCTTGCCAGACCCAGCCCTCCCTCCTCTAAAACTCATGAATAAGATGTAAGCTTTCAGCTCTTGCCTGCCTGCTGCCATTTCTATATCATGATGGTCCTGGACTCATCCTCTGAATCTGTAAGCAAGCCCCCAATGAAATGCTTTGTTCTATAAGTTGGACATGGTGTCTCTTCATAGCAATGCAACCGTGACTCAGGCAGACGGTGGTAGTCTTTATTTTGAAGGAGGCTATCCTTACACAAATGCAGGGCTCCCCCCTTTTTATTAATTTCTTTTTTATTGGATATTTTATTTATATTTCAGATGTTATCACCTTACCTCATCCCCCCCCACTCCTACCTCCTCACCCTCGAATTCCCCCACACTCGGTGTCCAGCCTTCACGGGACCAAGGACCTCCTCTCCCACCTATGCCCAACAAGGCCATCCTCCCCTACATATACAGCTGGAGCCGTGGGTCCCTCCCTATGTGCTCCCAGGCTGGTGGTTTAGACCCTGGGAGCTCTGGTTGGTTGGTATTGTTGCTCTCCTCATGGAGCTGCGAAGCCTTTCAGCTCCTTCAGTCTTCTCTCTAACTCCTCCATTGGGAGCCGGGCAGTGGTGGTGCACGCCTTTAATCCCAGCACTTGGGAGGCAGAGGCAGGCAGAGGCAGGCAGATTTCTCAGTTCGAGGCTAGCCTGGTCTACAGTGTGCCACCACTGGCTTGTCACTCCTTCTAAGAAGGACTGAAGCACTTGGTCTTCCTTCTTAATGAGCCTCATGTGATCTGTGAGTTGAATCTTGGGTATTTCAAGCTTCTGGGCTAATATCCAATTATTAGTGAGTACATACCATGTGTGTTCTTTTGTGATTGGGTTACCTCACTCAGGATGATATTTTCTAGTTCCATACATTTGCCTAAGAATTTCTCGAATTCATTGTTTTTAATAACTGAGTAGTACTCCATTATATAAATGTACCACATTTTTTGTATCCATTCCTCTGTTGAAGGACATCTGGGTTCTTTCCAGCTTCTGGCTATTATAAATAAGGCTGCTATGAACATAGTGGAGCATATGTCCTTATTATATGTTGGAGCATCTTCTGAGTATATGCCCAGGACTGGTATAGCTGGGTCCTCAGGTAATGCTATGTCCAATTTTTTGAGGAACCGCCAGACTGATTTCCAGAGTGGTTGCACCATCTTGCAATCCCACCAACAGTGGAGCAGTGTTCCTCTTTCTCCACAACCTCGATAGCATCTACTATTACCTGAGTTTTTTATCTTAGCTGTTCTGACTGGTGTGAGGTGGAATCTGAGTGTTGTTTGATTTGCATTTCTCTGATGACTAAGGATGCTGAACATTTCTTTAGGTGCTTCTCAGACATTTGAGTTTCCTCAGTTGAGAATTCTTTGTTTAGCTCTGTACCTTATTTTTTAATAGGGTTATTTGGTTGTCTGGAGTATAATTTCTTGAGTTCTTTGTATATAATGCATATTAGCCCTCTATTGGATGTAGGATTGGTAACGATCTTCTCCCAATCTGTTGGTTGCCGTTTTTGTCATATTGACAGTGTCCTTTACCTTACAGAAACTGCAATTTTATGAGGTCCCATTTGTCAATTCTTGATCTTAGAGCATAAGCCATTGGTGTTCTGTTCAGGAACTTTTCCCCTGTGCCTAGGTATTTGAGGTTCTTCCCCACCTTCTCTTCTACTAGTTTGTCAGTGTATCTGGTTTTATGTGGAGGTCCTTGATCCACTTGGACTTGAGCTTTGTACAAGGGGATAAGAATGGACTGATTTTCATTCTTCTACATGTTGTCCTCCAGTTGAACCAGCACCATTTATTGAAAATGCTGTCATTTTTCCACTGGGCAGTTTTAGCTCCTTTGTCAAAGATCAAGTGACCATAGATAGGTGTGTGGGTTCATTTCTGGGTCTTCAATTCTATTCCATTGATCTTCCTGCCTGTCTCTGTACCAATATCATGCGTTTTTTTTTTTTTTTGTTTTTTGTTTTTTTTGTTTTTGTTTTTTTTTATTATCACTATTGCTCTGTAGTACAGCTTGAGGTCAGGGATGGTGATTTCTCTTGAAGTTCTTTTATTGTTGAGACTAGTTTTTGCTATCCTGGGTTTTTTGTTATTCCAAATGAATTTGAGAATTTCTCTTTCTAACTCTGTGAAGAATTGAGTTGGGATTTTAATGGGGATTGCTTTCGGCAAGATGGCCATTTTTACTATATTAATCCTGCCAATCCATGAACATGGGAGATCTTTCCATCTTCTGAGGCCTTCTTTCTTTCTTCAGAGACCTGAAGTTCTTGTCATACAGATCTGTCACTTGCTTGGTTAGATTCACTCCAAGGCATTTTTTATTATTTGTGACTATTGTGAAGGGTATCATTTCCCTAATTTCTTTCTCAGCCTGTCTATCCTTTGAGTAGAGGAAGGCTACTGATTTGTTGAGTTGATTTTATATCCAGCCACTTTGCTGAAGTTGTTTATCAGGTTTAGGAGTTCTCTGGTGGACGTTGTGGGGTCACTTAAATATACTATCATATCATCTGCAAATAGAGAAATTTTGACTTCTTCCTTTCCTATTTGTATCCCTTTGACTTCCTTTTGTTGTCTAATCGCTCTAGCTAGGACTTCCAGTACTATATTGAATAGGTAGGGTGAGTGTGGGCAGCCTTGTCTAGTCCCTGAACTTAGTGGGATTGCTTCAAGTTTCTCTCCATTTAGTTTGATGTTGGCTACTGGCTTGCTGTGTATTGCTTTTACTATGTTTAGGTATGGGCCTTGAATTCCTAATCTTTCCAAAACTTTTACCATGAAGGGATGTTGAATTTTGTCAAATGTTTTCTCAGTATCTAGTGAGATGATCATGTGTTTTTTTTTTCTTTGAGTTTATTTATGTAGTGGATTACATTGATGGATTTCTGAATATTGAACCATTCCTGCATTCCTGGGATAAAGCTTATTTGATCATGATGGATGATTGTTTTGATTTGTTCTTGGATTCAGTTTGTGAGAATTTTATTGAGTATTTTTACATGGATATTCATAAAGGAGATTGGTCTGAAGTTTTTCTTTGTTGGGTCTTTGTGAGGTTTAGGTATGAGCATGATTGTGGCTTCATAGAGCAAATTGGGTAGTGTTCCTTCTGTTTCTATTTTGGAATAGTTTGAAGAGAATTGGTATTAGGTCTTCCTTGAAGGTCTGATAGAATTCTGCACTAAAACTATCTAGTCCTGGGCTTTTTTTTGGTGGGGAGACTTTTAATGACTGCTGCTATTTCTTTAGAGGTTATGGGACTGTTTAGATGGTTTATCTGCTCCTGATTTAACTTTGGTACCTGGTATCTGTCTAGAAAATTGTCCATTTCATCCAGATTTTCCAGTTTTGTTGAATATAAGCTTTTGTAGTAGGATCTGATGATTTTTTGAATTTCCTTAGTTTCTGTTGTTATCTCTCCCTTTTCAGTTCTGATTTTATTAATTTGGATACTGTCTCTGTGCCCTCTGGTTAGTCTGGCTAAGGGTTTGTCTATCTTGTTGATTTTCTCAAAGAACCAGCTCCTGGTTTTGTTGATACTTTGTATAGTTCTTTTTGTTTCTACTTGGTTGATTTCAGCCCTGAGTTTGATTATTTCCTGCCGTCTACTCCTCTTGGGTGTATTTGCTTCTTTTTGTTCTAGAGCTTTCAGGTGTGTTGTCAATCGGTTAGTGTATGCTCTCTCCAATTTCTTTTTGTAGACACTTAGAGCTATGATTTTTCCCCATAGCACTGCTTTCATTGTGTCTCATAAGTTTTGGAATGACAAGCCTTCATTTTCATTAAATTCTAAAAAGTCTTTAATTTCTTTATTTCTTCCTTGACCAAGTCATCATTGAGTAGAGTGTTGTTCAGTTTCCACATATATGCGGGCTTTCTATTGTTTTTCTTGTTATTGAAGGTCAGCTTTAGTCCATGGTGATCTGATAGGATGCAAGGGATTATTTCAATCTTTTTGTATCTGTTGAGGCCTGTTTTGTGACCAATGATGTGGTCTATTTTGTACAAGGTACCATGAGGTACTGAGAAAAAGGTATATTCTTTTGTTTTAGGATGAAATGTTCTATAGATATCTGTTAAATCCATTTGGTTCATAACTTCTGTTAGTGTCCCAGTATCTCTATTTAGTTTCTGTTTCCATGATCTGTCCATTGCTGAGAGAGGGGTGTTGAAATCCCTCACTATTATTGTGTGAGGTATAATGTGTGCTTTGAGTTTTAGTAAAGTTTCTTTTATGAATGTGGGTGCCCTTGCATTTGGAGCATAGATATTCAGAATTGAGAGTTCATCTTTGTAGATTTTTCCTTTGATGAGTATGAGTATTTTCCTTCCTTATCTTTTTTGATACCTTTTGGTTGAAAGTCGATTTTATTTGAAATTAGAATGGCTACTCCAGCTTGTTTCTTGGGACCATTTGCTTGGAAAATTGTTTTCTAGCCCTTTACTCTGAGGTAGTGTTTGTCTTTGCCACTGAGGTACGTTTCCTGTATGCAGCAAAATTCTGGGTCTTGTCTGTTAGACTTATCCAGTCTGTTAGTCTTGGGGAATTGAGTCCATTGATTTTAAGAGATATTAAGGAAAAGTGATTGTTTATTCCTGTTATTTTAGTTATTAGAAGTGTAATTATGTTTGTGTAGTTATCTTTTGGGTTTGTTGGAAGATTACTTTCTTGCTTTTTCTAGGTTGTAGTTTCTCTCCTTGTGTTAGAGTTTTCCATCTATTATCCTTTGTACTGCTGGATTTGTGGGAAGATATTGTGTAAATTTGGTTTTGTCATGGAATATCTTGGTTTCTCCATCTATAGAGATTGAGAGTTTTGCTGGGTATGGTAGTCTGGGCATTTGTGTTCTCTTAGGGTCTGTGTGACATCTGTCCAGGATCTTTTGGCTTTTATAGTCTCTGGTGAGAAGTCTGGTATAATTCTTATAGGTCTGCCTTTATATGTTACTTGACCTTTTTCCCTTACTGCTTTTAGTTTTTTTTTCTTTGTTTTGTGCATTTGATGTTTTGATTATTATGTGACGGGAGGAATTTCTTTTCTGGTCTAGTCTATTTGGCGTTCTGTAGGCTTCTTGCATGTTCATGGGCATCTCTTTAGGTTAGGAAACTTTTCCTCTATAATTTTATTGAAGATATTTACTGGCCCTTTAAGTTGGGAATCTTCACTTTCATCTATACCTATTATTCTTAGGTTTGGTCTTCTCATTGTGTCCTGGATTTCATGGATGTTTTGGGATAGGAGCTTTTTGCATTTTGGATTTTCTTTGACAGTTGTGTCAATGTTTTCCATGGTATCTTCTGAACATGAGATTCTCTCTTCTATCTCTTGTATTCTGTTGGTGATGCTTGCATCTATGACTCCTGATCTCTTTCCTAGGTTTTTTATCTCCAGGGTAGACTCCCTTTGAGATTTCTTTATTGTTTCTACTTCCATTTTTAGATCCTGGATGGTTTTGTTTTCATTCCTTCACCTATTTGGTTGTGTTTTTCTTGCAATTCTTTAAGGGATTTTTGTGTTTACTCTTTAAGGACTTCTACCTGTTTACCTGTGTTCTCTTGTATTTCTTTAAGGGAGTTGTTTATGTCCTTCTTAAAGTCCTCTATCATCCTCATGAGAAGTGATTTTAAATCTGAATCCTGCTTTTCCAGTGTGATGGGGTGTCCACGACTTGCTATGGTGGGAAAACTGAGTTCTGATGATGCCAGGTAACTTTGGTTTCTGTTGCTTATGTTCTTGCGCTTGCCTTTTGCCATCTGGCTAACTCTAGTGCTACCTGCACTTACTGTCTCTGACTGGAGACTATTTTTCCAGTTATCTTGCTTGTGTCAGAACTCCTCAGAGTCCAGATGTCTCTGTGATCCTGAGCTCCTGGGTGGAAGAGCTTCTGGGACTCGGGCTTCCTCTGCTCTGAGTGCAGTGGTTCCTCAGCTACTCTGAGTACAGTGGTTCCACTGCTGCTCTGCTGCTCTAGGAAGAAGGTTCAGGATACGGAGCAGACCAGCCAGGTGTCTGCCTCAGCCAAAAGGACCAAGCAAGGGCCAGGGCTCCCTTTATTAGCCGAATAGTTCACTGCAAAATAGGAGAAAGCAAGAAAAGAAACCACTAATATCTCCCAACCCCCATGCCTCCTGACTTTCTCAGGTTTCTATAGCAGCACATACTCCCAGGAAGTGCCAAACCTCCAATGTACCTTGCATCATACCCTACCGAGCCTGTCTTTGGCCTGATGTCCCTCTTCTCTCTGATCACTGCCATATTCCCACTTTTGTGGTCTTTGCCTGGGCTGCTGCAGTCTTGGCATCCTGCTGCCCCTCTGATGTCTACACCCCTATATTTTAAAGCACAGACCTAACCATGGGTCACTCATTTTCAAAACCGTTCAGTGACTCTTTCCTACAAAGAGTTATGAGTGCTTTGGTTTGGCATCTATGGCTCAGACCGGTTTTCTAGCTCCTTGATTAGCACCACAGATGTTTGCCAGGCTCGGTCTTCTCTGGGGGGTGTGGTTCTGTCAATGCCAACACTCTGCTTGTTAAACTCACCCTGGATCTCTGCTGCAACCACTTGTATATAGGTGGGCACAGCATTTCCTTACTTACTGTCCCCACGTGTGACAACATCTTTAAGGCTCATGATTATATGCCACAGCAGTAATGACAGACAACAGACAAGGAACAATTTTCATGATTCATTGGGAAGTATCATCCCCTTCATCCTACCAAATCCGCTGACTGTTTCCTGCTCATTGACCTCTGAGTGTGAGTTACTAGAAGACACAGCTGTCACTCTCTGGTGCTGTAATAAGATACCCAAGGTAAGGAATAACAATAGATTTATTTAGCACACAGTTTTGGAGACTGAAAGACCAGAAGTTCCCTCAGTTTGTCCTTTTGTGAGGTCATAATGGTAGGTGACATCAGGACAGGCGTGCATCAGAATGTAGTAAAAGAGGGAGCCAGAAAGACTTAATGGATAGGCTCACTCTTCATAATATTTTTCTGTCTTATTTCTTCTCTTTGCCTCCTGAGTGCTGAGATTGCAAGTATGGACCACCATGTCTCCCTAAACAAGAGCTAGTCTGCTTTCTACTATCTTACATAGGTGGAGACCTAGTTCTGAGTGATACTTCTAGCCCAATAACCCACTCTCGTAAGACCTACCTCAATCCCAATGACCTGACTAACTTCTAGTAGGCCACATATATTTTTATTTATTTATTTATTTTACATTTATTTGCACGTATGTGTGGGCATTTGCAAACCTGGAGCTCACAGGACACCTTGTGGGAGTTGGTTCTTTCCTTCTACCGTACAGGTATGACTCAGGCTGTCAACTTTGTGGCAGGTGCCTTTACCTACTGAGCCATCTTCCTAGTCTCTCTGTTTTTGTATTTGTTTTTGACACAGGATTTCATTATATAGCCCTGGGTGGTATGAGATTTGCTGGGCAAACCAGGTTGTTCTTGAACCCAGGGATGTTTTTCCTGCTTCTGCCTCCTGAGTACTAGGCCTTGTTCTTTTTTGAGAGGGATTCACTAGGCATGCTTACTCCAAGGGAAAATGCTGGAGGAAGAGAGGAAGGGGTGAAAATTAGGTAAATATAGCGTGTTCATGCGTGAAATTCTCAAAATGTTAACATGTAGAAAAGTAAAGTCATTCGCCTTTGATCCTCCTGCTTCAGCCTCTTGAGTCCTGGGAGTCTGGGATGGTGTTACCATGTCTACCGCATTACCTCAGTATAGCCACACTGGACATCAAGCTTCTGACACATGCTGTATTCAGACTATAGCATTTCCTGTAGTTCCCACTTGTTTCTGGGATATGCACCATGCTCCTGGCTCATCCCACCCTCATGTAGATATCCCCAGTCTCTGCCTCTTGCTGTACTCCAAGTGTAAACTGATCTCAAAGCCCCATCCTCAGCCCCATGTTCTCCCTCAGTAACCATACTTACACAGCCTAGTGGCGCCATCTTACAGGGTAAACGGTTTCCATAGTGACAAATGATCTCTGTCTGAGCCCAGTTTTCAGCCCCAACCATCTCTGTGCTGTGGCTTCTTTCTACCTTCTGGTCTCCACCATGTGACAGCCACGCCCTCCCGACTGTGTACACTCTCCTCGGTCTTGAATGATGAAGCTGTTGCCCTAGGCCTGGGAAATCCTTCCCCTCACCCCCTTTGGAAATCATCTTGTATCAGGTCCTCCCTTGACATTCCCATCAGGACAGACTTCATCCTCTCAGTACTGTAGATCACTAACATTGAGAGAATCCTAACAGTGGGCAGCTTGGTGAGCTCTTTGCACGAACCTTATCACCTCAGCCAGTGAAACAGCTTCTACTGTGCTCTGAAGTTCCTCAGTGAGGCCAGGGAATGACTAACTCGCTTTCATTCCGCAGAGTCAGAGCTCCCTTTTTCTGTCCTTGCTTTCTTTTGTTGTGATAAACACCATGATCAAAAAGCAACTTTGGGGAGGAAAGGGTTATATGGCTTTATACATCCTGACCAATGACAGACAGAGGGGTCATTTTGAGAAGTCAGAGCAGGAACTCAAACAGGGACAGGGGCAGGAACCATGGGGGAACATTGCTTACTGGCTTGCTTTTTTTTTTTTTTTTTAAGATTTATTTATTTCATATATGTGAGTACACTGTGGCTGTCTTCAGATACACCAGAAGAAGGCATCAGATCCCATTACAGATGATTGTGAGCCACCATGTGGTTGCTAGGAATTGAACTCAGGACCTCTGGAAGAGCAGTCAGCGCTTTTGACTGCTGAGCCATCTCTCCAGCCCCATGATCCCTCACCCTATGCCATCTTCTCCTCTCTCCACCTCTTTCCTCTCATGGTTTCTCCCAGGGCCCCCTTCCAACTGAAGCTCCACCTACCTCTCTTCTGCCCAGCTATAGACATCCTTATTCAACCGATAGTTTTAAATTATGGAGCAAGGTTACACAGCATCACTTGGTGTATGTGAGGATTGCCTCATCCCTGAGGCAACCAGATCTGGGGGCCAGTATTTAGCATTACAGAACAACAGATCAAACCTCAACAACACTCAGCATTGCCTTGCTTCTTCTATAACCCTAAACTACTTTCTCAAAGTCTGGGCTCTCCCATATCAATCATTATCCAAGACCACGCCCTACAGACACGTCCACAGCCAATCTGATGGAAGCAGCTCCTTGCGCTTCCCTCTTCCCAGATACAGGTTTGTGCTGACAAAAGGAGCCAACACACTCTTTAATCTGAGCTGCTAACCACTAAAACTATTCAGGAAGATGGACTCCAGGCCAGAGATATAGACTCAAGTCTTTGTCTTATTACTTAATAGTTGTGGAATTTGAAACAACTCTCTGAACTGTGTTTTGTATGGCTTCCTATAAGGGCGATGTGATAGTATGAAAGTAAAAATGCCTTGGAATTTAATGTCTTTCCAGTAAGCCCGACTTTAACATATAGACATATTGGGACTAGAGATACGGCTCAGCTCTTACAAGCACTTGCTGCTATTACAGAAGACCTGGGTTTGGTGCTGGGCACCCACACAGCACCTCACAACCATCTCTAACTCCAGTTCCAGAGCAAATGCCTATAAATGAAAACACTTTACTATAATGTGGCAGTGAATTAGTGTGGCAGCTGGATTTATTTACCTCATGCTAATCCCAATAATTTTACAGAGAAGCCAAGATTTATTTAAAACTCTACCACGATAGCTGAGCCGTTGAACGATCTACCTTAAACTTCTGTACCAATCTGGCTGCCTCCCAGGCCCAGCCCACACTTGCATATTTAGTATTGATCTGGCTCTTCAGACCCTTTCTTCATGGCTCCAATTCCTCCATCCTGCTGGCTGATCTGAATCTCCCTCCCCCTCTGTCCTTCCTCTGGCTGGCGGACATCCTGCCCTATTCTCTTTTCTGCACAGCTATTGGGTGATAAGCATTTATTGACAAGGCAGAGAATAAATGATAAGAACTGTCTACACAAACTTGAGACAGGAGATTCTTGGTATAGGCATTACAATGTCGTGTCCAGATGGAAACAAGATATGAGGGGGGCAGAGAAATCAGCATTTGAATTACACCAGGGTGAACTTTACACAGTGTACAAAAACATTATGCCTACAAACGCCCTCCTCCAGCCTCCAAGAACACCAGATATACTTGTGCTGTTGTAAAAAAAACATGACCAAAACTGAAGCATGCATTCCTAGAATAGCTAGATTCAGAGTGTTCTATCACTACATATAAGCAGAAAAGCACTTATAAACATAAGAAAGCCTTTAAGAAAGGTTTAAGGTAAAGTGAGTCTTCCAGCGGCATAACATGGTCTCATGACAATTGGGAGAACTTCAGGGCAGGTCTTTCTTCATTGGCTGGTGAGCTAGCCTATGTACTGGAAAAGCCTTGTTGTTGACCTATGGGAGGAGAGGTGAGCTGCTATGGTTTCTAGCTGAAAGGAAGATTTTCTTATGACACACTGAAGGTTACTGGTAGAATCAAAACATAATGCTGTTGGCTGTGCAGTATGCGTTTTCTTTGGAGCCAGTCTTTGAAGAGTCTCTTGGGGCTGGGGTGGTGTTCATCGGGAGAGTACTTGCCCAGTGTGCATAAAACCCCACACCATAAAAAGCAAAAGAGTCGAGTCATTTGAATTAGGTGTGCTGTGACACACTCGTCATTTCAGAGTATGGGGCTGGAGAGTCTGAGTCTAACCTACGCTTCATAGTGGACCCCTATCTCAGAGGGAGGGGGGAAAGAGAGAGGAAGAGGGAGAGAGGGAGGAGAGAGAGAAACCACTTACTGTTGGGGACTTAAGATAGAACTGTTTTTTTTTTTTTTTCCACAAGAACTGAACAAATCCTCAGTGTAAATGGGAAGGTGTTAAATTTGGATAGGTAGTGAACCTCACTTCAGAAGAGCTACGGTTCCTTTTATCTATTTATGAATACACATCCTTATGTCTTCTTTATAAATAGTAAAACGAACTGTGGGGTTGTGAAAACACAGGACCAGAATGGAAGCACGCATTCTTAGAATAGCTAAATTCAGAGTGTTTTATCACTGTCTTTCTTAGAAGTTACCCTCGAAAACCCCCGTTTCTTCCTTTCTATTGTTCCCTCCTGCCTTTTCTTCTGTCTTTTTTTTCTTTTTATTCTGCTCACTTCACATAGAACCCACATCCATGATAGATGATATTGAACAGGAAGATGCCAAAACAGCAGTGGTTTCTGGAGGACGTTTCCTCTGGTCAGCCAGTAGGGTTCTAGCAACCTAAGGGGTACACTGAGACCACCTGGGGTGACCTCAGAGAGGAATAACAGCTGGGATCAGAAGATTGTGAAGAGGGGCAGAATTAATATTGCTGAGTTGATGGATGCTAAATCTTTTTTGTAAATGCTAAACTGCTGACAGTGCAAAAGGAGGCTCCATGCAGCATGTAGGAAAACAGATATGGCTGCATTCCTGCAAAGCTGGTGTGGAAAGTGAAATTTGAATTTCATAGAATTTTTATGTCATAAAACATTTTCTTTGTTGGATTCCTCCCTCCCCCTCCCTCTGTGGGTAGAATGCTTGCCTAGCTTTTGTGAGGCTGTAGGTTTGATCCCTGGCCCCTGCATAAATTGGTCAGAGTGGTACAAGTCTATAATTTCAGTACTGAGAAGATGGAGGCAGGAGGATCAGAAGTTCAAAGCCAGGGCTAGGAACAGGCTCAGTCTGTAAAATGGGTGCTGCTTAACCTTGAATTTAGATATGCAGCACCCATGTTAAAAAATTTCTGATATTAATCTGTGGCCTCCACCTGAAAACATCCAAGGTCATCCTGGACCACATGGTGAGTTTGCAGCCAGACTGACCTACACGACATCCTGTCTGAAAAACAAAACAAAAAGACATTAAACACCTCTCTGAGTTCTTGGGTTGACTTGGCCATGGGTTGTAATTTGCTGACCCCTGATGTAGAAAACTGAAGCGAGCTTTATTCTTCTTGGGGTGGGGCAGTTAACTCTCTGAGAGGGAGAGACATGAGAACTAAGTCACACACTCGTCATCAGTCATGTTTAGCAAATACTCTTCTGACTTTCACACACTTAGTCCTCACAGTCCAGGAAAGGTGAGCAGTGCTGGCAGGTTTCCATTGCTGTAACAAAATACCTGAGATCATCAACTTAAAGAGAAGAAAAGGTCTGACTCACAGTTTCAGTCTACAAATGCACAGCCCACACAGGCACTGAGCCTGTAGCAAGGCCATGAACAGAGTGTATGACCGATGAAGACTCTCAACTCAGTGGCAAAATATTGTGGGGCTCAGAAATCCTATCACACGAACAGTCTTCCTCTTGCAAGTTCTAATAAGCATACGAACAGAAAGTTACCAAATGTACAAAGTCATGTTTCCATTTGGAGGCAAGGGGACAGATGGCACTGTCTTAGAAAGGAAGTCACTGTCACCAAAGGTGCTGGAGCAGAGGTGGGAGGACTTTTCCACTCTGAAGTTACAAAGACTTTGGCATTTCCTATCAAATAAAACCTTAAAACTTCTGTTTGTAAATTTAAATATGGCCAGTTATTAAAGCCAGAAGCCCAAGCACCTCCTCATGACACACTCAGATGAATCTCCTTGGGAGTCTGGATATCCAGACCTGCTGGGAGGAAAGATTTCAGACTGTGTTGGCTTATTGTTGCTATGGGGATTGAGTGAATGCCCCTTCCCATCCCAACATACATGCAAGTGGGCGCTCTCTCTCTCTCTCTCTCTCTCTCTCTCTCTCTCTCACACACACACACACACACACACACACACACACACACACACACGTGTACATGGACCCACACTCGTGCACACATGCATATGTAAACACACATGTACACACATGCACGCGCGCACACACAAACATACACACACACACACACACACACACACACACACACATCTCATTTTCCCACTTAGACTTTTTTTTCCTCTGAAATACTTAAAGTTAGTTTTCAGGAAGAATTATTTAATTATTGAATTCCCACAACTATCTATTGCTGTCATCAAACACTATGACTGAACTTGAACAAGAAACAGTTTACAGATTATAAATCCATCACTGAAGGAAGCCAGGGCAGGAACTAAGGGTAGGAACCTGGAGGAGGCAAGAACTGAGAAGAAGCCATGGGGGTGGGGGAGACACTGCTTAGTGGCTTGTTCCCCATGGTTTACTCAGCCTGCTTTCTTATACCATCCAGGACCACCCATCCAGCAGTGGCACTGCCCTCAGAAGGATGGGCCCATGCACAGCAAGCTTGATCAGGAAAATGCCTACAGGCCAACCTGGAAGAGGGTATTTTCTCAAAAGTTCCTTCTTCTGAAATGACTCTAGCCTGTGTCAAGTTGACATTAAAAACCAGCCAGCACAGCGATATTATAAACGGTCTCTAAAATGGCGAGTCATAGTGACTCGTGCCTGTAATCCCAGCACTTGGGAACCTGAGGCAGGAGGGGATTAGGTGTTTCTGGCCAGCCAGGGCTATAGAAAAATCATGCAGGTAATGATGACTTCTGGGGAACAAGATAGGAAAACAGCCAGGGAGACTGGGCTCTCTGTTATGTGCTACCATGTTTCTGAGTTCCTCACATGTCTTTTCTCAGCAAACATGCCAGCAAAACCCTCTAGCTTGACGCTCCCTCACATACCCTTTCCCCAAGCCTGAACCATTTTACTTGATTTGATACTTTTATTTTTAAAACAGAGTAAACTACTTATCTCTAATAAAAGAAAAACAGTTAATTTTGATATGTCTAAGGGTTTTTTCTTTTTTTGGAGTGTGTTGTATACACACATATGCTGAAGTATACATGCAACATGTATGTATACATGAATGTGGTGGCCAGAGGCCAATGTTGGGTGACTTCCTCAATTGCTCTTCACCTCAGGGTCTGTCACCGAGCCTGGAGCTCACTACTTTAGTTAGACTGACTGCTGATCGAGCCCCTACACTTCTATCCAGGTACTCAGCTATATCTTAACACAGGCGTTACAGGCTTGTGCCACTACCTCTGTCTTTATGTGGTACCCAGGGTCCTCATTCTTGCACAGCAAGCCCTTTATCAACTGAGCCACCTCCCCAGTCTTATTTGGACTTTTGACGAGCATTAGTTAGCATAGTGAGTCGAATCATCACTCCAAAAACAGATTGCCTACCTCCTAGCCCCCAGAAACTGTGAATATTATCTTGTATAGCAAAACATCGACAAACCATGTGATCAAGTTTAGGATTTTTTGAGAGAAGTTTATCCAGGTGGGCCTTAAATGCAACCACATGGATGCTTGTAAAAGCAAAGCCGAAGACATTTGGAGAGGAGAAAATTGTGACCACAGAGGCAAAGGCTGGACCAATGTGCTGCAAACACAGACTCCCTGAACTGCAAGCTGGAAGAGGCAGGGAGCACCTCTCGGAAGGAGTGCAGTGCCCGTGGACCGCCATTCTCAGGCTTTGTTTGTGGTGGTGGAGATCAAACTGAGGACCTTGGAATGCAAGGAAACCGCTCTACCGCTGAGCTATATGTTTTCAGTCCCATTTGTCCTGTTTTAAGGTCACCCAGTTCCCAGCAATTTGTAACAGCGCTCAGAAGTTAATAAAGAAAATATACAGCTGATGGCTAGTTGGGTTTTGTATTCCATAGAGATATATTTATGGTTCTTCTGGTCTATAACCCAAAAGTTGTCAGTATTGCCTAATTCTGACACTGACAGTTGTTACTAATGATACTGAAGCATAGAGACTTTTTTAAAGACATTTTTATTTGTATGTGCGTGTTTTGCCTGCATGTTAGTGCACCATGTGTGTGTAGTGCCTATGGAGGCTAGAAGAGGGCACCAGATCCCCCGAAACTGGAGTTAAAATTGTGAGTGGCCATGTGAATGCTGGGAACTGAACCCAGGACCCCTACAGCAAGTGAACTGTCTGTCTATCCTCTAAATGGTGAGGTTCTTTTCTGTGAAATACTTGGGGTTTGATGAACACTTAGGAGTCCTCCTGTGGCTGGAGGTTAGCCTACACAGCCTCAGACCCCTTTCATTTCAGGAATACACATCATTGTCTATTCTGGCTGCTGTAACAGAGCACCATAAGCTGGAGGCTGGGAAGTCCCGGACCAGAGCAGATTCAGGTGTGACATTCACAGGTGATGGCTTCTCACTGTGCCCTCAATGGTAGAAGAGTGAAAGTCCTTTTGGGTATTTTTAATACAAGCACTAATCACTTTTGGGAGGCTCTTCCCTCATGACCCATGACGTCCCAAAGGCCCCACCTCCCAGTACTAGTATCTGTGGCCTAAGGTTGCAACAGAGGAACCGGGAACAGGAATGCTCATTCCACATGACATATTGTCATATAAAACCTTGATTGGCTTCAGTAACAGGTTTGGTGGGTTTTGGTTGTTTTCTTTTTTAATGAATTTTTATGTTTATTTCTTATAAAATTATTCATTTGTAAATGACATATAGTGAAATACACATATGTGATAAGTTTAACCTAACCTAATTGTACCCTTACAAAATCATCATCAAAATCAAATTTATGCCAAATTCCAACGTCCCTAAAGTCTCATTGCTCTGTGCTGATCTCTTCCTGTCTCTTCCTTTATCCTCTGGTAACAGTTTGCTTGATATGTATTCTTACCGTGAGTTTAATTTCTCTTAACACTGAACACTTGTGGAAACCAGCATAAATGTTTTGAGATACATCTATATCATTGCAGATGTTAGGTTTGGTGTTTTAAGGAAAATGTACTAGACAACATTGGGAAATTAATTCATCAGGACTATGTTCTTGAAGGTATAAAGTGCTCGGGCCTTAACATACAAACTTTGCAGATAAAGATTTCTGACAGAATCCCAGAAGCTACTGAAGGCTCGCCAGTGAAAGAACTAAAACCAGGGACTATATCAACCCTTGATCACTGAGACAAAACACCCAGGTAGCCTGTCAGGGTGGCACGTGCTTTTAATCTTAGCACGTGAAAGGCAGAGGCAGGCAAATCTCTGTGAGTTCAAGGCTAGCCTGGTCTATGTAGAGAGTCCTAGGCCAGCCAGGGCTACATATTGAGACCTGTGAAACAAGCAAAAAATCCCACAAAACAACAGAAATGTAAGAGGAAACTGTTACCCTGGCTCACAGCCCTGGAGCTCCCACACCTGTTGCTTGGGCAGGGCATTATGACAGGAGCATCGGCAGAGTAACTGCATCCCGAAAGAGCCAGGAAACAAAGGAAGGGGTTAGAGACCCACGATTCATTTTGTGAGTGTGCTCCCCAATTACCAAATATTTTCTCCACCCTGAGGACTATACCTTTAATTCATGGAATTCGGCAGGGACACCCATCCAAATTATTTTGAGCTATAACAATAAGTCGTATGTTTTCCAAATGTCCCCAATTAGGATTTATCCAAACCAACCAACATTTCCCAAACCGCCGCACGCTCCCGTGTTTTGCTGGTGAGTTTTGACCTCCCCTTCTACTCCGTCTTAGAGATTATGCATGCCTTGTATTGTTATACAGTCAGTGTTGAGATTAGACAGGAGCTAGATACTCCTCACTGTACCTGTGGGGGAGGGGGAGAGAAAATAGGTTGAGACTCAAAAGCTGATAAAACATTATATTTCATGTTTGTAGATAATCATACTCTAAAATCTGTATTTTGCTACTCATGTTGAAAA
The DNA here is from genome assembly GCA_030674055.1 of Rhabdomys pumilio. NCBI lineage: Eukaryota > Metazoa > Chordata > Mammalia > Rodentia > Muridae > Rhabdomys > Rhabdomys pumilio. The sequence continues at coordinate 36,954,457 of JANHMN010000016.1, read as the reverse complement.
ACCTCATATAAGGTTGCGTTAAAGTAAATGGGGTGTGATTAGGCCATGGGGAGAAGAGCCCTCATAAGTATTATTAAGCATATAAGACTAGTACTAAGTACTGTTAAAAAAAAACCCTGCTGTTCCACAAAATGTCACTTATGACTTAGTCATGTAACTTTTTACTACAGAAAACATTGACTTACCACACAGAGATCCTCCTGCCTCTCTTTCCAGCTACGTTTTAATTTTGAGGCAAAGTCTTACTAGGCTGAGAAAGTCACAGCCAAAGGTGACACCAACCACCGAGATGGATGGTTCTCTGGAGCTCATGGGAAAGCTCTTAAGAGTCTAAGATCTCTGACAGTCACACCGCTCACCTCCAGAGCTCACTGAGAATCTGCAGTGACTCTTGTATCATGTATGTCTGTATGTCTAATTGACTGTAACTACTTCCAGAAGATAATGGGCTTGCTAATAGATTTTAACCGGGACTCTTGGAGCATAGGGAATTCTGGGAATTGTAGTTCAGGTTTTCTTTCGCGATACCGAGGTCCTGGAAAGTCAAAGTGATGATTCACAATTGCTGATCTAGCAACCGTTTTACCTCTTTACCTCAAAGTTTCTGAAGATATTTCTACAACTGTGATAGACATTATTCTTGTTCCTAGTTATATGCTCCCCTTCTCCGTGAGAGCCTAATCCAGGCATGTCGTCCTGTAGAGAAGTATCAGTATCAGGCTTACACAGTATCAGGCTTGGCCGTCTGAGGTGTTTTGCTGTAAGCCCTTGAAAGGTGTACCATGTCTGAGTAGCAGGTGCTAAACTTTTTTTGTATGAAATTAGTCTTTTGTTCCTGTTTTACTGAGAACAACGTCTTTTCCATCAGCCATCTTAGAGCCCAGAAAGAGAAGACAGGTACAACAAACTCTCACACTAAGTATTCAGACCCTTAAGTTAGAAAGAAATTGTAGTGCTTTTGTTGTTGCTGGATGTTTTCATGAGACAGGCTCTCATTGTGTAGTCTAGCCTGGCCTCAGACTCACAGAGATCCCCCTGCCTCTGCTTCTCCAGCGTTGGGACTAAAGGCGTGGTTGTCTGCCTCAGAGTACTAGCAGTTCCACACACATGTACCCCCTCACCTGATCAAAAGGTTTGTTGTTACCTCTGAGAATTTGGGGGTTATGTTGTCAGACATCATGTATACTGGACCTGCAACCCACAGCATGAGGATACCACAGGAGTCCCTCCCATAACTGGTTTACAGGCTAGTGTCCCAGTGAGAAGAGTGACAACTGTTACAGTGCTAAAAAATTGGCATGTTAGTGCCTGTGATAACTTGAAGATGGGAAATGCACTTTGTTGAGGGGGGGGTACCACTGGAGAGTGAACATCCATTTATAAATACGCCAGGCCAATACGCTACCATTGAGCTATATCCCCCAAAGCCACAGTCCCCCTTTTGGTAATTTTTTGTTTGGAGTCTCACTAAATTGCTTGAGTTGGCCTTGAACTTTCAACTTACTGCTGAGTAGCTGCAGTTACAAACCAGTGCTACAAGGGTCTGCTAGAGAGCTGGCTGCTGTTCTTCCTGTCTTTCTTTCTCCTCTTCTTCCTCCTCCCTCCCTTCCTCCTCTTTCTCCTCCTCCCATCTTTCCTCCTCTTCTTTCTTCTCCTCCTTCTTCCTTCATTCCTCCTCCTATTTCTTTTGGCTTTTTTGAGGCAGGGGTTCTTTGTGTAGCCCTGGCTGTCTCAGAAGTGACTAGTAGCCTAGACTGGCCTTTAGGAGGCTCCCAGTGATCCTCCTGCTTCTGCATCCAGAGTGCTGGGATTACAGACTTGTGCCATCATGTCTGACCTGGGTGAAAAGATTTGAAAACAAAAATGTTGGTAGTAGGAGTTGGCTAGTGTTAGCTGCATTTGTTAAAATATTGCAAGGAAGCAATGGCAAAACAAACAAACAAACAAACAAATGAACGGACAAACAAACAAACAAAAACCTGGCCTATTATCAAACAAGGAAAAGGTAATTCAGAAATTTCAAGATTTAACAAAGGGTGACCACTGCAACTGTTTATCCAGCTCATGAGAAAAACTGAAAACGCTGTGTGTGAATAAAAAGACTGCTTTTAGCACATTGCCCCGGGGCAAAGACCAAACAGAATGTGACATCCAAAAGCCCCAGTAAACTCTTTCACTGGACAAAAACCGCTCAAAGAGACTCTACAGAGGCCCCATACACTCAAAGGACCTGTAATCAAATCTAGAGAGGCATGCAAAGGAGCTACACTTGTAATCACTGGCAAACAGGCTAACTGGAATTAGACTTTGAATGAGCTTTTGATAAAAGCTTACATTTTAGCCGAGCGGTGGTGGCACACGCTTTCAATCCCAGCACTTGGGAGGCAGAGGCAGGCGGATTTCTGAGTTCGAGGCCAGCCTGGTCTACAGAGTGAGTTCCAGGACAGCCAGGACTACACAGAGAAACCCTGTCTCGAAAAAAACCAAAAAAAAAAAAAAAAAAGAAAAAAAGAAAAAAAAAAGCTTATATTTTGTTTAAAATATAAACTGATTCTCATGCCTCAACAGGAAGCACAGTAAGGAGGGTGTGCAGTCTTGGGAGTAGAGAAGAAAAGTTCTCTAATCCCTTCTTCAGATGTAGCAAAGAATGTTAGACAAGGAATTAATCCCATGTACCTTGCCTTCAGTGGACATCTTTACTGTTTAATATATCATTAATTTCTCTGAACCTGCAATGGGATTTCATCTGAATCCCATGCAGTCATGAACAGCAACATGAAGGAGGAGCTAGGCGGTCACAGCTTATTTTCTTTTGCAGGCAGGCAGACTAGAAATAGGAGCACTCGAGCGTGCAATGGTTTAGTCACTAAGGAATCTAAAGGGGATGGGCTGAGATGCTATTTAAGGGTTCCTGATGCTACATCTTCTGGCCATTAGGTGAACCTTGTGCTAACACCAAACTGAGATGTAGAAAACACTAACCTGACTTAGCAGCTGTGCACAGGAACCCAATGGTAAGAAAAGACAACATCTCAGGAAGGACTTTCCCTCCCAGGGGCTTTAGGTTGGCACCACTTGAGTGTTCACATGGCTGAGCTCATTCCGTGTCCTATTTGGCACAGTGTGTGGCAGCAGACACATCTCTACTATGGTAGTAATGCAACCCCTAGAAGTGACCACCACCACTGCATCAATGAGGGACTTGGCTTCCTGGAAAAAGCTTCTCATTTAAATGCCCCACAGGTCCAATCCAAACAATCTACTGGGTTGGAACCACAGCCTCAGAACATTGCTACTATCAGTACCTGAGTCCAAGCCCATCCAGATATGCCAAAGGCCACAGCAGCTTGGCCAGTCTTGGCATTCTTACCAAACTTATCAAGTCAATAGACAGGGTAATCTTAGGGCCATTTTTTCTGTTTTGGCCGTAAGACCTTTGATGATATTGTCTCCTTCATCATACAGAGAAATCAAAATCTATGCTGTTTACTTTAAAGAAGGTAAAAGCCGTTCCCCTACCAATGAGTTATCTTGACTCTCCAGCATTTATTAATCAGCCAGATCTTGTCTGCCTTCAGCTCTGCCCAAGACTGAACTCTCCAAAGCCTTGGCAAAGTAGTTCAGCTCCTTCAAAAAAAAAAAAAAAAATCCAGCCTTCTGTGGAAGATTCACACCCACCATGGAACTGTGGGCCCAGTGCACACTCCCCAAAGCATTGTTGACATAGATACCCCCTCCTTTGGACAGTGAAGCCTGGAAAACATCTCTTTTGTTTGGCTTAGCTATAGTCTTGTTCCCAGAAGCATTTTTCCCCTTTCTTCTTTCTCCACATGGAAGTAGTTCTCCAGCCGGATGACAGACTCAGCCGCTGGGTTGGCATGGGCTTTCTTACTTCTGGGCCCACACAATTCTCCAAGTACAGAACATTCATGCCTAGCAGAGATTGTGAGTTCTGTAGCAACTGCTTCCAGGGAGCATTTGTCACCCATGGGAACACCATCAGGTGGCTCATAAGGACAACTTGGCTCCATGTCCATGTGGAATGTGATACTTGGAACAGCAGCCTTGATCCTTTGGTTATTTGTTATCTGGTTGTTCTTCACAGAAACACTGAAGTCCACTCTCATAATGGCCCACTTCCCTTTCATGTTCCGCTTGTCCAGAGTCAGCTTGTTAGAAAGCAACATTTTGGCAATATTTCAGGTGGAGAAGCCAAGAGCTGAAGACGAGGAGACTACTACTGCTGGCATGGGATCATGAAGCATGCACCTTCATGCTTTTTTGAGACAAGGGCTCACTACGTAGCTAGCCCAGGTTGGCCCCCAAACCACAATCTTCCTGCCTTTGTTTCTAAGTACAAAGAAATCTGTTTCTAACCCCAGAGAACATGGAAAGGTAGGGGATTACTTCTGGGGAGCAGCCTAAAGACCTTCCCTATCCAAATGAACATTTGTTCAATGGGATCACAAAATCACTATGGATTGATATATACCATTGGGCGGTGGTGGCACACGCCTTTAATCCCAGCACTTGGGAGGCAGAGGCAGGTGGATTTCTGAGTTCGAGGCCAGCATAGTCTACAGAGTGAGTTCCAGGACAGCCAGGGCTATACAGAGAAACCCTGTCTCGAAAAACCAAAAAAAAAAAAAAAAAAAAAAAAAAGATATATACTAAAGTTGAAGTTTGTCTTCAGCACATAACAAATGCAAGGCCAGCCTGAGCTATGTGAGACCCTGCCACAAAAACAGAACAAAACAAATACAGCCTTATTGAGATACCACTGACAAATTTTGTGTATGTTTAAGATGTACAAAGATATCCTGGTGTCAGGTGGTGGTGGTGCAGGCCTTTAATCCCAGTACTCAGGAGGTAGGCATATCTCTAAGTTTGAGGCCAGCCTGGTCTACAGAGTGAGAAACCCTGTCTTGAAAACCAGAAGAAAACAAACAAAACCCCCAAAAGGATGTTCTGGTATATGTCCATATTTGAAATGATCACTATTAATTCAGTTACACGTTATTGTTATTCAGTTTTCAAGTCTCAGGGTCAACAGTCTCTACATCTATGTCAAGGTTGGGCTGGGACAATGTTTCTATGAGTGGGAGGGGGAGGGGGAGGGGGAGGGGGAGGGGGAGGG
>JANHMN010000016.1:36886834-36941783 GCA_030674055.1 Rhabdomys pumilio | reverse complement strand
CACACACACACACACACACACACACACACACACACACACACACACACGAGAGAAGGAGGGAGGGAGAGGGGGAGTTAGGGGAGAGAAGGAGTCAGAGAGAGAGGGGAAGAGGGGGAGGAGAGAGGGGAAGAGGGGGTGAATGTAAAAACTTTTTCTACCCTCACAATTAAATTACTATTGTAGAGTGCCTAGAGTCTAAAGTTTCAGTTTATCTTATCTTTTAGGGCATCAAGGCAATGCTCAGGCCCTAGTCTCAAAACAAAACTAAACAAAACCAAAAAACAAACAAAAAAACTGCTTATAGCCTAGTTAAAACTAAATAAAAACCCAGGCTCTGCCAATTGTCTAGATAATCCAGATGACGAAGGGAAGAAACAGAATTTGTCTTTGATTTTTGACTGAGGAAAACAATTTGGTTTGAGCACGAAATGGGATTCAGGTGTTCTCGTGAAACTTAGTCTTCCACAGAAACAAAACCTAAGGTCCTGAGAGGGAAAGGGTCTACAGAACAAGACCATACATAATGTGCACCCAAACATGGCCCGACCATGATGAACGCTTAACTTCCATTGAATCTGGAGTCTTCCCACTGTTCCCTTTCTAGCTGTGTTCTGAAATGCTAAACACTGAAGTGACTGTTAAGAGACATCTCTTTGATTCTCCTCTTTCTGAAAGTCTTGAAGACTGTAGGACAGAGAAGCCCCTCCTATGCCTACTCTAATTATTCAAACTGGCACAAGGTAAATGTCTTCAGAAAAACAAGAATAAGAAAAATAGTAAGGTTCTTTTCTTTTAAAAAATTTAATTTTATGTGTATGTGTGTGAACCTGAGTATTTGTATGTGCACCAAATGCCTGCAGATCCAAGGAGCTACAAAGAGGTGTCAGATCCCTTTGGAACTGGAGTTACAAACAGTTGTGAGCCACCACACTGGGTTCTAGAAATCGCACCCCATCCTGTGCAAGAGCAGCCAGTGCTCTTAACTGCTGCTCTTAATCTTTTCAGTCCTGGGGTTCATTGCTTCAAAGATCATCTGACTGACTTGATGACTCAAATGAAGCCTTGAAAGAAGGGTTGCTAGGTGTGAAATCTAATACATTTGAAGCCCTGTCACAGACATCTAAGTCCAGCAGTGATGACTCTTGCTTCTGCACTAAGAAGCCAATGCTGTTATTATTAACTTGGTGTTTTATAATAAATCTAGAAAGTGATAGCCTGAGGCATATCTAAACATTCACCCAATGACCCTTTTACTGATGAGACCTCTCTAGCCTTAGGAAAACTGCTCGAGATCTATGTCCAATCCTATTTCTGCCATCCCATTTCTACTGTTGCTTTGTTCCACACCGCATTTACCCTGCACTTATTAAAATAATTTTTTGGTAGGTCTTAATACTTTTTTTTCTTTCTTTTTTTTTTTTTTTTTTTTTTTTTTAGGTTTTTTGAGACAGGGTTTCTCTGTGTAGCCCTGGCTGTCCTGGAACTCACTCTGTAGACCAGGCTGGCCTTAAACTCAGAAATCCGCCTGCCTCTGCCTCCCAAGTGCTGGGATTAAAGGCGTGTGCCACCACCGCCCAGCTTAGGTCTTAATACTTAATGACAACAAATTAAAAACATTTTTTTTTTCAAACCAGTCTTTGTTTTCTTTACTATGTCTCTTAACTGAAAATGAAGACACATTTCAGATTTTCTTTTCCCACATCATTGTAGGACAATTCCCTTACCATATGGGTTTCTGACAATTTGCTTCTGGATGAAGGACCTAGATATAAATATAAATGAAAAATGGTTCTCAAGCAAAGTCAGTGGTAGTGAAGAAGCTTTTGAGACCACCTGTCTAGGGCATCTTAGCAAACTACATATGGGACTCAGAGTTTGAGAAAATTACCCTAGACACTGACATCTAAAGGACACGCTATAGAAATAGTGACCAAGAGGAAAAATGACAAATGATTCAAAAGTTTTTTTTTTTAATTTATGGGCCTTCCTCTGTATAAATATTTCATGGAAAATGGACATAAATGTTATATTCATACTATATTCATGCTAAGAAACAATAACACTAAAGGTACTGTTGGTTTGAAACAGTGATGTTGAATATCAGAACAAAAACTTGATTTATTTTGTTTTTTGAATACAGGGTCTCACAACATAGCCTGGGCTGGTGTGGAATTCATTATGTGGTCCATGCTGGCCTCAAATATGTAGCAACTCTCCTGCCTCTGCCTACTGAACGTTGGCATTATAGATGTGTACCACTATGCCCGATCAAAACAAAACACAACACCAACAAAAACCAAAACAAAACTAGAAAAAAACATTAAAACTGTTTTTTTACATTCATTTATTTAATTTGAGAGAGAGACAGACAGACAACTTGAGGAAGTAGTTCTCACTTCTACCACATGGGTGCTGGGATTGACCTCATGTTGTCAGGCTTGGCAACAAATGCCCTTACTTGCTGAGCCATCTCTGTGCCCCTAACAACCTTTCTTTAAAGGATCATAACTGGTCAAACAGTGTCTGAAAGGAATGACATACACCTTCATATCTGAGTGCAATGATTACATCCTGAAAAGAAACCCACCTAACAGAAATAGTGTGGGGCATCTAGAAGTTCTTGGGTTAGCAAATTGTAAAGCTCTGATAAGGATTACTGAGAGGACTTGGTATATAAATTCAAGTAAACCAAACACATTTTATGTCTTTTTTTCAACAAAAATCAAGCCCAAATTTGACCAATTTTCTAATGATCCATCTTTTTAAACATTAACTTACAAATTCCATTCCCTAGATCTAAAAGGAAATTCCAAACGTTTCTTTGCAAATGGCTAGTCATGCAGACTCTGACCCACGGCTAATTCCCCACAGCCTGTTAGAAGGCCGTGGCTCTCCCTTACTACCCCACCGACATTCTCAGCACTGAAAGGTGACTCTGGGCCATGATAATCTCTGACTGTGGTGGTCCATGACATCATAAATATGACCTTGACCTTATTCCCTCATTTTTAATCTACAGGTGGGCCACTGGAACACCCATAACATTCAAAATATACTGATGTTAAATATTGTCAACTTACAGGGTTTATAACCACCTTGGAGACAAATCTCTGGGCAAGCCTGTGAGGGATTATCAAGATTAGGTACTAAGTGAGAGGACCCATTTTTAATGTGGGTGGCACCTTCCATAGAGTCTTGGACTAAATAAACAGGAGAAGTGAACTGACCAGTATTCCCTACTCTCTGCCTTCTGAAACGCATTGTGTGCAGCCGCCTCAAGTTCCTGCTACCCTGACTTCCTGCTATGAACTCCGAGCTGAGAGAAACCCACACAGCAATGAGACAAGTAATATATATCCCTCCTTCGAATGCTGTTTCCAAAATTACATCACAGAGATCTTTGGGTTAGTTTTGCAGCAGTGACAATGGGTTTACATGGAATTTCCCACATTTTCTGTGAAAAGAGGAAAGGATAGCCAGCTATGTGGCATTTGCCTATAATCCCAGCGCTTGGGCAGGGGAGAAAGGATTTTGAGTTTGAGGTCAGCTTGCAACAAAGCAAATTCTGGGTGAGCCTTGCCTACACAGTAAGGCCTATGTCAGTAACAAATAAGGAAGGACGAAAAGGAAGATGAGACGTAACCTGTAGGATTTCTCTTTGGAATTAACAGGCCTCCAAAAAATATGGAGTGCAACTTTGCTCTCATTTCACTGTATTCTAAAGCAGTGATTTCTACATATCTTCATCGAACATACACAATATAAAGTTTTTTATGAATGTATGAATTTTTTGAATGAATTTATGACTTCTTTTATGAATTTATGAATACTTGCAAATACATGTATGTTTGCTTATACATGATAAATGTACTATAACAGTGATATGTTATAATATATACAGTGTAAAAATGACAAGTAAAAAGATCTAATATCTGCCCAAAAAATGGTAGTGCATCTGCTTAGCACGTACTTGGGTTTATATCCAATACCACTGAAAAAGAAATTGTTTAATAAAATCCTACTGTGAACATGCAAATCTAACTACATTTGAGTAGAACACATATACATATATATGCAATAGACTTATATACAACTATAAAATTTATTGATAATATTTCTGTAGAAATGTTTATATACATTCTAGTTGCAGTAAAATATAAAGAATGTTTCTATATAGTTATAGGGGATATTTTTATTTTTATTTTTATTTTAGTACTCATACTTTTCTGTTTATTTTTCTCCCGTAAGTATACCACGAATTTTGTAATCAGGAAACAACTTGAAGTTACTGAATGTAAATACATATACTGAAGGCAGTATATATTTCTTGTGCTTGCAGTTTGGTGAGCCTGAAAAGAGATAAATCTTACAAGTCCTTTTCTGGCTACAGAAGTTATTAGTTTAGGTAAATAAATTACTATAGTGAGAACCTATGTAGAATAAATCATACTGGGATAGGAAAAAAAAGGTCTGTGGTTACTAAACAAAACCACCAGATGCCACTATTGTTTCACCAAAAGGACTAAAATATTCACTAAGACTTAATTAAGTAGAACATGCTTTTGCCCTTTCCTGATAATAATAAAGTCTGAACAGAAGGCATAACCATATAAACAATTATGTGCTCATATCCTAGAAGGTCAGTTGGAAGTGATATGAAAGTAGAATTCCCATTAATTCCTATATAGGAGCTAATGGGGTTGGAATGTGTTACTAAGGAAAAAATTCAAGGGCTGGCAAGATGGCTCAGTGGGTTAAGGCACTTGCTGCCAAGCCTGATGACCACAGTTTGATCCCTGGAATCCCTGTGGTGGAAGGAGAGAATCAACGCCTGTAAGTTGTCCTCTCACTTCTGGACCTGTGCTGTACCACACAGGTACTCAACAGAAATAGGCAGGCAGGCAGGCAGGCAGGCAGGCAGGTAGGCAGGCAGGCAGGCAGGCAGGCAGGCAGACAGGCAGACAGATAAAACTAATATAATAAACATTTTTTTAAAAATTACAAATAATAAATTCGGGCCACAAAAGCTGAATTTATATCTTGAAATGTTCTACTAGTAGCACAACTTTTGTTTTTTTTCTTTGAGACAGGGTTTCTCCGTGTGGCCCTGGCTGTCCTGGAATTCACTTTGTAGACCAGGTTGGCCTCAAACTCAAGAGATCCACCTGCCTCTGCCTCCCAAGTATTGGGATTAAAGGTGTGTGCCACTATGCCAGGCAAATAGTAGAATTTTAATGCTAGTATGTACTACTGTTTATGGGTTAAAATACATTATTCCTTCCAAATTTTAATCTCAGAGACATACTTTTCTACTTTACTTTAAGATTTATTTTATGTGTGCAGGTGTTCGTCTGCACATGTATTTCGCACACCATGTGTATACAATACCATTAGAGGACACAAGAAGGCATCAGAAACTAGAATTACAGATGGCTGTAAGCTGCCATGTGGGTGCTGGGAAATGAAGATAGGTCCTCTGGACCAGCAGACAGTGCACTTAACTACTGAACCATCTCTCCAGCCCCAACTTTGCTATTTCCAACGACAAAGTCTTAGCAGTTAACTTCTCCATCTATAAAATAGTAATACTGGGCAAGATGTGGTAGCACAGAGATTGTTTCAGTCTTATTGTCTTTCTAAATTCCCTCTCCTCCTAAGTGTTTTCCACCAACTTTCCTCTTTTCTGTAAGATGCTAGGCTCAGCTTTTCCAAATCCTTCAGCATCTTTAAACCATTACTGCCTCTGTGCTCTTGCCTTCATTGATCTGAGACTCCACTCCCAAACCATGGCATCATGGGACCAGAGAAGACGTGAAAAAGCAAATGCCAGCTTCTGCCATCAGCCAGTTCCAAAGGCCACAAATCCCCATCTGCTTACCAGACTCTCAGTAGTAAGCTCTGGCAAATCCTGGATGGTACAGCATGGGTAATCCAGCACTGAAATGCTGCAAGATGCAGAGATGAGGACAAGCTTTAGGTAAATGGCAACAGCTGGAAGCACCTACCTCTCGAAAGGGCAGGAGTCATTCCTCCCCTGCAGACTTATGTGTTTCTCAAATTGCTTCATGACCTTCACTGAAATTGAGGGCACTAGTGCTAGGCAACTCCAACTCTATTCTCATCTCCTCAGCTACAGAGGAGCCACGGAGCTCTTTTAGGTGGGTCCTATCTGGTAGATGCAAAAAAATGTTAAAGCAGAAAGACAGACCCGTTCCTTCTTAGCTCTCTTGGGTTCTTGAGGGACTATGTAAACTTAAGTTCATTTGCCTCTGCATTTAAGTGTGTATGTGAATATAAAAGTATTCCCAGAGATGCTGCCCAAACATTCCCATTAAATAATCTGTGGTTATGAAGATGAAAAGAAGATCTCTTGGCTTTTCTCCTGACCCTTTGAAAGCCAGAAACTCCAGGGGTAACTTCCCTAGAGGAAGCTTGAAGTGCAGGGCTGCTTTTTATAACATTTCTAATCAAACAGTAGCTCAAGAATGAAATATAGTAATTTTTGTCACCAAATAGTGGGAATTGCAAGAAAGCGACAAGCTCTGCAGTGAGCCCAGGGAACCAGGCATGGGTCAGGAAAGAAAACCACATAGTAATAGGAACACACTCACTCAACAAGAGGCTGTTTTTTGTTTCCTTTCCCCCTTACGAGTATAATGCAGAATTTGGGCTAGCTAATTTCTAATGTTCCTTCTATTTCTAATGCTCAATGAAATTTCAACGCTGTGAATAGGTTTGTCTGCCTGCAGGTAGAAATCCTTCCCACCATGATGATAATGGACTAAACTTCTGAAACTATAAGCCAGCCCCAATTAAATGTTTTCCTTTATAAGAGTTTCCTTGGTCATGGTGTCTCTTCACAGCAATGAAACCCTAACTAAGACAGATATCTTTCCCAATTACTCTCTACCTACTTTTCTGACACAGGGACTCTCATGGAGCTCAATAATTTGGCTATGCTAGATGGCCAGTGAGAGCCAGGATTCTGTCTGTTTCCACCTTCCTGGCGCTGATTATAGACGCATACTGCCACACCCAACTGTTTACATGAGTTATAGGGATCAGAACTCAAGTTCTTATATTTGTGTCCCTTTATTGATTGATCCATCTTTGTTCATAATCTTATTCATCTTGAGCAAACAAGTCACTTTCTGTGAATTTATCTGACTTTATCTCCTAATTGGCAAGATGAGAATAAAACTGGTGCTATCTCTTAGCATTGCCTGTGTTAAGTGGAGTTATTAATGTAAAAATATCATACTTTGGGCCAGCAAGATAGCTCAGTTCCTAATACCAACATAGACAACCTGAGTTTCATCCCCAGGACACATGTGATGAAGAAGAGAACCCATTTCTGCGAGTTGTCCTCTGACCTCCACACCCATGCTTTGGCATGTGTGTACCAACACAGGCATGAAAAAAAAAACCTCAAAAAGTAACAAGCTTAAAAAGCTCTGAGAAAGGAGGGACTAATGATACAAGAAGAAATCAAAGGTGCAGAGGTGGAGGGATTTTCTCAGTTATCCAAAGCAGTCCCCTGAAACCTGTGCAGTCCATACCTGTTTTTGGCAGTGATGTAGGACAGGATGTTTTGATTGAAGAACTTCAGGATCAAGGGGATGCAGTTGGCAAACACTAAGTGTTGTGACACGTATTCAAACTGAGTTAAAACATCAAAGAAGAAAGGTTTGCTTATTGGGAGAAGGTATGAAACATATACTTAAGAAAAAGATGGGAAAGTACAAATATAACATCCACTCATAAGAATATCTACTGTCTACTGTGTTATCAGTCTGTCAGTCTCTGAAATGGGGATACTCATATTCAGCCAGCCTACAGACTATCTGATAATCTGCAGTAGATGCTACGAGCTTTTGATCAAAACTACATAGTAAACATACAAAGAAAAAATACTCCAAATAAACAGCAAGAATGACCGTGACTTTTGTCCCTAAGCCCAGTGGGAAAGAAAGTCTCCCCGAGGGAGCTGGTTTCCATACCAAAGCTCTGGGTCATAACGTTTCAGCTGTGATTGATATAGCAGGGACAGGTGCAGCTAACTCTTGGCAACTGCTGGCATCAGTCAGGCCGGAGACAGCACATAGTAACCACTGGAATGTGGTTTCAGTAGTCTGTCCAGTATATGGCCTTATTTCTGATACTTAGAATATCAGTGTATCAATGAATGAATGAATGAACAAGAGCCTCTTCAGCCAGCAAACACTGCATTAAGAAATCCAGGATGTCTTTGATGAGGTAAATACCAGTACTTGGAGTTCTATTTGGCTCTCTTAAATCCATATGGGGTTTATGTCCAGGAAGACCTACTGGGGTGAGTGGCATAGAAGCAAAGCTATAGAGCTAGACACCCTGGATTTTGTTTATGATGCACCGAGGAGCACCAGGAAAAAAGGTTGCCTCCAAATCTGAGTCTAAGCCTGCTGGGACAGTACAGAAACAAGGTTGAAAAGGCAGAGAACTATGGTGTTTTAAAGCTGTATCTCTGTGTCATCAGCAAGAAGCAGCCATGCAGAAGGGCAGGCTGCCTTCTGTTCCTGAATGCGTGGTTAGAGGTGGGAAGTCAGCTTATGTTATAACTACCTCACTCTCCTGCCTGGTGTCTTCTCCCTGGAAGCCACCCAAAAGGATTTTCCAAGGTTTAGACAAAGGAGCTAAGTGGGAAGTTTTTAAAATCTGAGCTCTGCCCAGGCTTTGTCCAGACTTACTCACACTGACACACACTGTGGTCAGGCCATTCAGGACATCTGTCAGTCTGGCTATAGATATATCTACTGCCCACCAAGAGAAACACTGGGAAACACATCCTAGAGGGAGGGAGAACAGCGGCTCCTAATCCTGATGCTGCTCAGCAAACAGGACAAAGCCACAGTCACAGCCTGTGCCGGCCTTCTCTGTACATGACTCACTCTTTTATCAGGCTTTATTTTGAGTGCTTAATTGGAAAATGGAGTAAAGCCTCAAGGCAGAAATGAGAAGGGTTCCATATTCCCACACTCTTCCTAAAGGAGAAGCTTCCATTCACTTTTCTGCATCTTGTCCTTGTACCTTGATGATGCCTACAAGCCCAAGGCAAACAATGCCTTTGTGGGAAAGCAAAGCAAAGTCTTGATTTTAACCCTAATCTCCTCACGTATAAACCAGGGATAAACTGGAGTACTCAGGAGGCAGAGGTAGGAGGATCTCTGTGAGTTTGAGGCTATCCTTGTGTACATGAGTTTCAGGACAGCTATACAGTGAGACTGTCTCAAAACAAAACAAAAACAACAATAACAACTAAAGAAAACTTATCCAAAAAACCCACCAGTCCCCCTCCCTGCCACAAATAGGGATAAAACAAGGGATGAGAAGCTCACAAAAGTTTTGTTGGATATCAAGTACATTATAGGAATTTCATAATTGTGTGTTGTCAGATATATGATCGCTCCCGACCCCTGTGGCTTCACATGTCAGCAGACCATCTCTATCACCCCACTCTGAGGCAGAACTCCAGCAACATTTAATTAGTTTCCAAACGTTTTCTGCTCTTTCTCCTCTGAGCTTTCACATACTGGGTTTTCTGCTTGAATTGGTTTTTCTCTTCCCTGATAAGTCTCAGGGTGAAACTTAGGTTAAAAGTCACCTCTTCTCTACCTCAAGTTGGATTAGGTATTTCAACAGAGTCCAGTGCCTATCTGTATCACACGACTCTACAATTGGGCATTTATGAATCTGTTACAAGACTGTATGGCCTGAAAGAGTCTGAACTGTGTCTCATTTAGAATTAGATCTGATTCAGAAACGTGATTCACATACAGACAAGTATGTCCAATGTGCCCAGTGACCTTTCTTGAGTGGTTAAATTGATTCTAACTAGCTAGGAGTATTCTTAAGACTCCCTAGCCAGACCTTGAGTTAACTGACAAAGAATATAGACTTTTGCATCTTTCTAGGATGGCTCCTCATATCTCACTTCAAATCCTCACCATACACTCATTTCACAAGTAGCTGGACCCTCTCATTTTGGACAAACAAAGGTCAAGTAAAATACACAGCCGTACAAGGATTCCTGTGTGGCCCCTATGGTATGAGGAATACTTGGAGCGTGTAATGTAGCATTCCTAACTGCTCACCTGGTAGATATGGTTGAGTTTGAAGTGTTTGAGAAGTAGAAGGAGCAGGGCAGAGATACTCTTTACAATGATCTCCTTGTGTCTGTTCACGTCAATGCCTAGCTTCATGCTCTGGAGAACAGTTACACTACAAGGGAAAGAGGAAGCATTAATAGAAAGGTAGGAATGGAGGAAGGCCTACAGATAAAAGACCCAAGTAGGTTAGATAGTAGTTGGGGGATATATATATATATATATATATATATATATATATATATATACACACACACACACACACACACATAACACACACATATATCTATATATCTGTATCTGTGGTTAGAATATATATAATCAGAACTTAGGAAACTTCTCTGCTAGGAGAATCTCCCAAAGTTCCCATTTAGGAACCTACCCAGGAAAAAGCTTTCCTGATCTTTTTGTTAATGTGTCCTGTCTCTGGCAAACTTATCCACTGGCACTGTCTACTCATCTGGCAGCTCCTCAGATATCAGCACTGTGATTTTCTGTTGAACCCTAGTTCTGAGTTACATAGAGCTCAGTAGGTAGAAGCCCCTGCAGGAGACAGGAGGTACATGCACAAAAGGAGAGATTTATCTTCAGACAGTTCCTGTTAACAAAGTGTGGTGGGACAGAGGGCCTGAAGACAAGACACTAGTGTCTAGCAGCTGCCCCAGCGGAAGCACTCACGGCATCTCTTCAGGCAGGACATCTGCCAGGATATTGATAGAGTCTGTCTTAGCCTTGGAGGTGGGGGCTGCAGCCAGCAGAATCTTAAGCAGTGCAATCTGGGAGATAGAAAAAGAGAAAAGCCAACCTTGTCTATCCCACTCAGCAGACAGTGGTTCTTCCAAACTTCTCTAGCCCAAATGAGCAGTATTTCAAAGTCTTTATCTAAGATCTTCCTTCAGTGACTAAGCTTTGCCAGCATATAGTAATGCAAACAGCTCTTTATCTTGAGGCCTGTCTGTGAGGCCAAGGGAGAAGGCCAAAAAAAGCTTCTAAGCTGTTTTGCTTCAGGGTTGCTCCCAAAGTGAACACAGAAAGAACAAACTAGGAGGGGCAAAGCAGAGAAATAAGTGGGAGAGATAAGTCCAACACTCTCTCTTCTTATTCTTCCTCTAACCCTATCAGCATCTTCACCATTGCCATCCAGAGGCTACCAAAGACATGACAGACAACGGCAGAACTCATGATAGTGGTAATTAGCTAGTAGAATGGCCCTGACGCATCATCTATAGGTAGACCTTACTTTATTATGTACCCCAGGCCCCTAGAAAGGCTAGGGAGAATAGCACCTTCAGAGGAGCCACAAGGAGAGTTCAGAGTCCTAAGGAAGTCCCTCTTAGTAGAAAAGGGAAGCTCTGGCCTAGCCAGCTCCTTACCATGTACTGGGGGAGGCTGTATAGCATGCCCTGGTAGAGGATTTCACTCGGTGTTTCTGGTACCACTTCTTCTCCCTATGGCAGAAAACACAGTTGATCCAGGCTCTGTTTGGATTACTAAAGGTTACATGGTGGTTGCTGAGGGGTAGCACAAACTGAGGACTGTGCTGGGAGCCAGCCCTGGCATGCTGTCTTAGGTGTGATAATGATTCACTGTATGGGTTAGGCTCTAGTTTTTTCTTAGAGCTGGTTTAGCTGATCTCTGTTGTCTTTTTCCAGTCTCAACAATTGATGAGTCTGGCTTTCCCAGTGTCTGAAATTAATCACTCTTTTCATGTCACATGCTCAATCAGGAGTCAGAACTCCAATCCTGGAAATGGCTTAGACTACTGCTTTGGTGTACACACACACACACACACACACACACACACACACACACACACACACACACACATTAGATATACATGGGTTTAACCTAAGCTATAAATATACTCAACATATTGAGACATGCTACACAGAGGCACTTCCCATGGTGATAATCAGAGATCGACCAAGAAAAAGGTAAGATGATTCAGTAGGGAGGGTTATAGCTGGAGTTAAGTACCTCATGATCAGAGAAAAGAGATGAGTATTAACAAGGAAGCCTTTAAAGGGTTGGAGACGAATTTTCACCCCTCCCCAGTGTCCTTATCATCGTCACTTTCTTCTTTCTAAGTGCCCATGTATACCTCTGTCTTCTTCATGACCCTAATGAACCCTTTTATCAGAATGGCAGAAGTAGGGTCTCAGATACTCATGAGGCAGCCCAGGCCTCACTGAAGTCTTTGGCCAGTGCAGTCCTTTTTCCCTTGAAGACCCCTATTACAGGGTGAGAGTCACTGCTATGAGACTTGGAGACAAGGAGGAATAACTGGGCCAATGCATACAAGTCTAGAATAGGCATTCAAATAGCCTGATGATCTTATCATATGTGCCTTTCTACTCCCCAAAAGCTTACTACTTTCTCTCTCTTCAACCGATCCCCCCACCCCAGACCCCCTCAAGTTGCTGACTCTTCCTCACAAAAACACAGGGTAATCAGAAAGACATACTACATCTTTGGAATACCAGATCTGCCTGTCTCTGCTTGCCTTCTGACATGCAAGATAACTTCCTATGCTTAGAACATAAACCAAGTCCCTACTTGGACTTGGGGTCTACACACTTTCTTTTTAAGATGTATTTTTATTATTCTAATTATGCACAGTTGTGTGCATATGAATATGAGTGCAGGTGCCTGTGGAAGCCAGAGGTATTGGACCCTCTAGAGTTACACAGGATTGTAAGCTGCCATATGTGAGGACTCTGGCCAACCTGAGTGTGGCAAGCATAGCTCAGGCAGGCTTTATCCTTCTCCCTGATTCTGTCTGCCTTGCTAAAAACCATTAGATTACATTTCCAAAGCTAGCTGCCAAGGTCTATTCCCGTATTTGTTCAATTCCTCCTCCTGAGGCTGACTACCAAGGTTCAGCTATTATGGTATTGAAGTCCAGCAATCAAAAGTCTTCTTTGGCTCACATAATTAACACTCCCAATTTAATTAAACACTTCATCCAAACACACAGTTTCCCCTTTTACCTTTATAAACTGCATTTGCCTATGGGCTATATCTGTTTCCTCTCTATCCTTTGTCCCACTCCAGGACAAATATCCCTGCTCCTTCTTTCTTGTTCCCTTCCCCTTCTATCCTGTTCTCTATTTCCTGTCTTTGTCTCTTGTTCCCTGCCCTTTGTTCCTCTGGGGCAAATAAACTTCCTTTGTGCTGAGAACTTGGTCTTGGGCATCCTGAGCTAACTTTAGAGGTTCCCTACAATGTGGGTGCTAGAAATTTATCTCAGGAACACTGGAATAACAGGAAGTACTCTTAATCCATGAGCTATCCCTCCAGCCTACATATTCTTTCCTCTTTCTCTTGATAGAGTTTATCAGGCCTTTACTTAGTTGCTCTGTTGGACCATTTAATTTAGTCCTTCCTTCCTTCCTTCCTTCCTTCCTTCCTTCCTTCCTTCCTTCCTTCCCTCCTTCCTTCCTTCCTTCTTCCCAAAAGGGTCTCATGTGGCCCAGGATGGCCTCAACTAGATAAGTAGCTGAGGATGACCTTAAACTCTGGATGCTTCTGCTTCTGCCTCTCAAGTACCGGATTAAACAAACACCATAATTGTTATGTTTTGGCATAATACTTTCTCTCTATCCCACAACCTCCCATAGCCACCATCTCCTTCCTCTCCCTTTCTTTATAATATTTGTTGGTTGTCTACTGTTTTTCTTTACATTTCTTTTCAATGTACTTGCAACAGGCTTTTATTTTATTTTATTTTATTTTATTTTATTTTTTAAGACTTTGTTAAGTCACCAATAATCTTAATGCTGCCTAATGCAAAAGATACTTCTGTTCTGTGCAGTCTATCAGCATTCGGCACAGTGACCACTCCCTTCCTTAAGGACTTTGTTTTTATGGTATCAGACTTCTAGATTTCCTTCTACTTCACTGAGTGTTTTTCTTACTTTTTGTGGTTTCTTTCCTGACGCATCCCACCTTCAACATATTGGTTTGTCCCAGGGACTTTCCTGGGTCCCATCCTCTTCTGTTTCTGCTCACTTCCTTGGGTTCTCTTAGCCATGTCTATAGTTTTAACATTGTAACAAATCAATGACTCAAATTTCTTGTGGCCAGTCCTATCCTTGGAACTGCAGACCTGTACACCTAACTGCCCGGTAGTTCTGCTTGAGTGTTTAACGCACATCCAAACCTTACTATGACCCAACAGGACTTGGGTGCGCCTCCTATTTTCCAGGTAACACTTATTCTTGATTCTTCTCTGTGCCTCTTGATTCATATCTAGGTATACTTTCAAAACATAACCCACATCCATCTTCTTTACAACCCTCGTCTAGGTCACTATTAACTGTCACTTACCTGTTTTGAGATGGGTCAATGCCTCCCCTCTTGGTTTGGCCCAATCTATCTTTGCACAGTAGATAGTGTTTGTTTAAAACAAAGATTAATGTCTTGCATCTACTTAAAATCTCCAAAGGTTTCCCTTTGTGCTGTGAATCAACTTTAAGCTCTCTACCTCTGCTAACAGGTCGTATGTAAAGTGTCCCCAGGTCACCTGTCCAGCATCATCTCCATAAGCCACCGTACTGATAGGTTGTCACGACAGCCTTCTTTTGATGCCTCTTGTCCTCTGTGCCCTCTCTACCCTGACTATTTGGAATGTTTTCTCCTCCGATGTTCCTCCCTATGGCTGGATCCTTTCTGTACTTCAGATTTTGGTTAAATGTCACCTTCTTACACATCTCATCTATCCCAACTGCCCAGCGAAAATAATCTACAGGTGGCAGATTGTTACCTATCATGTTTCCCTATTTAAATTATCTTCATGGGACCTACCATTCTGTGATGGTCTTGTTTGGCTATTTAATTGCTGTCCCCATTTTTAATACAGTGTGTGTGTCCCTTGTTTTTAACAAGCTGAAGTAATGCGTGCACAATGTATAGCCTTGAATAGCACCGCAAACAGCTCTTTCCCCACCTTCTGTGTGCCAGAGTCCTTGACTCACCAAAGACATGGGGCATTTCTCTAGCTCCTCTTCATTCTTTATCTGTATATCTGCAATGGAGATATACTTGTGCTGGCAAAGATAAGAAAACACCAACGAGGGTTGAGAATCCGATTTTCACGTGTCTCCCCCTCCTCCCCCAGACTCCTCCTTAACCTTCCTTGTTCATGGGAAATATTCCATGGGTTTATCATCCCAAATAATCATAAAACCTTTGAAATCAAGAATCTAACTCACTTCTGAATAATTAACACTGAGTAGTACTTTGTAAACAATATTTCTGTGTATTATATATTTCCATATTTGTTGGATACTAGCAAATATCTAGTCATTTAGTTTCAAAGTGCAAGGGGAACCCAAGAATAGACCTTTGCCCTTGGAATACATGTTTGATGTGCATGCATGTATGTATGAAGTTATGACTCCACATTCTTTGTGTGTATACATACACTGATATAAAGAAGATTCCTAACTAATGTGTGGCCTTCAGAAGCTAGCAGACCTATGGGGGGGGAGAGAGAGAGACACAGAGAGAGAGAGAGAGAGAGAGAGAGAGAGAGAGAGAGAGCGCGAAAGGAACAAGACAAAGGAATTGTGTTTTCATCTATCTGAATGCAGGAAACTGGGTAAGTAGGGAGAGACCTGATTTTTCCTGTTTGTCCAAAAGATCTACAGGGGAGATGCAGAAGGTCCTGAATATTCTGGAAGAAGAACTCTAAGTACCCAAGGCAGTAGTAATCTGACTTGCTTTGATGGCTCCCTATGCCTGAAGAATGAAAGCCCACCCTTGCACCTGCTTTAGAGTCTTCACGCTCTCGTGGATGGGTCGAGGTAATCCAACCAATGTATCTGTGTCCCTGTAAAAGGTACAAAACACCAAACCATAAGCACAAAGAGAAAACTGCCCATTTACTCTGGAAGCACAGAGACCACACCCTTCAGCATCTATTCTTGGTATCCTGCACCTTCTTATATAAGGTCCAAGGTCCAGTAGCTTGCCTAAGGTCACAAAAATAATCACATGCTGAAGCACTTCTGAAAATCAGGAGATTTATATCATACAGCCTCTTAGTTACTCACTTGATTTGCAGGTGATAGATTCCCACTTAATGGAA
Organism: Rhabdomys pumilio; assembly: GCA_030674055.1. Lineage (NCBI taxonomy): Eukaryota > Metazoa > Chordata > Mammalia > Rodentia > Muridae > Rhabdomys > Rhabdomys pumilio. Next base: position 36,925,550 of record JANHMN010000016.1, on the reverse strand, counting down.
TATGTAACCTAATGATACCTGTGACAGTGAAATCCTTTTTAGCTTTACAAATCCTAATGAGGAGGACTCTAACATACTTTATATCCATTTTAAAATAGCTAGTCACTTACTGCCCCAGAGTGAATCCAATGAACTTGTTTCTGCTCATCTCCAAGAAGTGTTCAATGTCCTTCTGTCTGAGATGATGGTAAAGAGACCAATATCAGAGAGAAGAAGAAAACAAAACAAAACAAACTTTGGGAAAGAGAACTTTTCACAGCCCCTGTTCCTTTATTTGGAAGAGGACAGAGATGGACAGAAGGAACTTCAGACCCAGGGGTTCTGATTACCATACCAGGTTATGAACACTGAATATGTGTGTTTCCACCCTGGCTCTTCAGTGATTGAATCCCCAAAGCTCAGGATTAGTGGTGCCATTAAACCTACCTAACCTTCGGGGCCCAGGGGAGGCCCTTGGGGAAGGCTACTCGGTCAGTAGAGAGAGGTGTCTGTGAGGGTGGAGGTGGCACCAGAGGATCCTGTTCTAGCAGGTCTAACTCTCCATCCAAGGTTCGTTCTCCATCACCTCCAGATTCTTCCTCCTCCTCTGTGGCTGGTTCTTCTGTCTTGAAGAGATCCCTTTCATTGTAGATGTCCAGGCTGTCTTGCTTGGTGAGGAGTTGCTGGGGAATAGGAGAGGGGGGTGGGGGAATACAGAGCATATGGTGACCTTGTCTGAACTCTCTCTAGACTTTAGGAAACATGAGGTTGAAGGCTATCTAGTATGAAAGCATTGCATTACCCATCTCCTTCTCATAGCTCACTGGACTCACTCATAGGACAAGTAGCTCCTGGGAAAAAATGACCAAGGCCAAGAAACAGAGCATAGACAGAACCTGAGTGATACCCAACTAGCTCTCCAAAGCACTGATGCTAACCCCCAACCCCCAAGAACTTTCCTTCCTAATTATGCTCTGCTTAGGTGAACATTCAGTGAGTGTGCTTTCTGTCAGCATACACCAGCTGGCTGACTGAGGAAGAAGATGACAGAAGCTTGCTGCCAGATAGAAGAAAGTAAGCTTAGAATGTTAAATCTTATTGCATAAAGAATAAAAGGTTGGACAGAAATAGGCCAAAAAGTTAACAGTCACTGCCTCTGGTTGTTAAGCTTGTGGGTGATTTTTCTCTCTTTATCACATTTTTATATTTGTTCCAAATATTCTACAATGAGTAAGCATTACTTTATGAAACAAAAAAGGTTTCTAAAAAAAAAAAGTCATAATGCCTACAATTTAAACTGCATTGAACCCGTTCTCTTTAATTGGCAAACTGGTAACTTAGCCAGGTGAGTTCATGTAAATGTGACCATGGCTCAGTGTAACTTATTTAGAACTTCTCAAGACTCTACCTACCCTGCCTAGAACCCTAACCAGCCATTTCTCAAATGTAAGCTTGTGGTTCAAGGCCAGACAGAGTATGGTGGCTCAAAATAAAACTTCTTTCTGCCAAGAAAATGGTGAGTCATGATAGACATGTAGATTTGCTAGATGCTCTTTTCAGGGTCCCTACTCACAGAATTCTAAACTCATATGTAGGATGCTAAGCAACTCTGCTCACTCAGGTCCAGACCAATAACAAATGCATGGCCAGAGGAGAGGCCAAAGTGTAGACAACTAAGGATTCATGTTGGTTATAGAGCCAACCTGGGATGGCCATCTATTGCCCTGTCCTACCACATCCATAATATCTTAGAATCTTGACTTTTTTTGACCAGTCAATACCCCAATACTGTCAACACCCCATACTACTGTATGTTTGGTCCATACCCTTCGAGAACCACGGCGGCTCCGCAGCTTGGAGGGTGGAGGGGCCAGCTGAGACTCTCCCAGATCAAGAGTGTAAGAAGGTGGGGAGGCAGCACGCATGCTCTTTATGACCTGAATACTGTCCTCAGCTAGTGGAGGCAGGCCCAGCTCGGCACGCTTCTGTATTTTGAGAGCCTGAAGATTTTCAAATCCACCAAGGGTAAACTAAAGAGTAAAGAGGAAAGGGGAAGTTATTCAATACCAAGTGTCAGCCCTGAGCATGCTGTATTTATGTATTTAGAAACAGAAACACACACACACACACACACACTCTCTCTCTCTCTCTCTCTCTCTCTCTCACACACACACACACACTCTCTCTCTCTCTCTCTCTCTCTCTCTCTCTCTCTCTCACACACACACACACACACACACACACACACACCAGTAACTAAAAACAAGAGGCCATAAATTTCGGAGACAGTAAGAAACAAGGGATGGGTCCATGGGAAGGGAAAGGGAAAAATGATGTAATTATACTAAAATTAAAAAAAAAAAGTGTTCTGAAAAGGGAGAAAGAGCAGAGAGGGGAAGGGAAGTTATAAGAGAACAAAGTCAGAGAAACATGGATGGAAGGAAAGAATGTCAACTTCAGTTTCCTCACACTGCTCTTGAACAAGGAACATGAAGGAACAAACATGATCAGTACTGCAGTCTGAGGGTCTCTGGGTCAGAATAAAGCACAGCATTACTTATTGACCCAGGGCGGGAAACAGCACTAGACATTATTAGAAGCTGGGAGGGACTCCACTGGAAAAAGTTTAAAGAACAGAAGACAACCCCCATTTGCTTTGTTTTTTCTGAACAGGGTCTCACTGTGCAGCCCAAGCTGGCTTGCAAACTTCATCCTCAGTCTATTGAGTTTTACAACCACATGCCACCATCCTTGGCACAATCGCTCATTTTAAGGTGCACGTTCAGATGTTAGGATGTCCTAGAGTCACAGTTTGCTCTGCAATCAAGAGGTGGTTTACCCTGTGAGACCCACTAATAGTGTATGTTGTTCCTCTAGCCCTGTAGGAGATGCTAGAGGAAGACTATAGGATGTAGGTTTAGGTTGAAAAGTAAATGACAAATTATTAACTATGTACTTGTAAGAATGCCTATCCTCTACTGGAAGAAAAGGCACACATTAGTCTTAACATTTCATAGTTGCAGAAACAGGTACAGAATTGTTGAGTGCTCACTGTAATGCACAGAGCCAGATTCCCACTGGCCAGCTAGTATGCTTCTATGAAACATCAATTCTGTTAGGGAAAGGTGCCACTGACATTTTCACCTCGGAGAGTGGCATCCAACAGATTCGTCTAATAGAAAGAGCAGCCTGATGACGTAAACATCTGATGACTCCAGGAGGGCCCTTTGCTCCTCTTAGTTCTCTGGGACTAACAGCTGCCTCATTCTGCTGCCTGGCTCCGGCTCATAGAGCCAGGTTAGAAAGATCTGATTGGGTGAGGTGGGAATGGAGAATATCAGCCACTCACCATGACCACCTTCCAGAGCAGAAGCAGAACCTTCTTTATTGGAAAGTGTGGGGCCAGGCCACTGCAGAATTTGGTAACCATAGAAAACAGCAGGAGTGCAAAAGGCTCTTCATTATGTGTGGAGAAACCTGAGGTATAAGGAGAATCAAGAGAGAGTGAGAGGACATAGCTGAAACCCTGTCCTAAGATCCCTGAGTCTGGGCTCACTGAGGAAGGCACTCAATCTTCCCTGAAAAATTCCAGAGTACTTTCTCTTGTAAAGGAGGCATAGTGAGACACCAGAAGGAATTCCCTTAAAGGACAGGATCAAAGTTATTGTGTGCTCCATCAGAGGTTAAAGATATGCTTTGAGGATCATAGCAAACAGGAAATATTAGTAATGACATGGGTTTCTGGCTAAAGAAATCAAGGTATTTCATGGACCACACTTTATCTTCATTCTTTACTTATTTACATATACATATATATATATACGCACACACACATATATACATATACATATATGTAATATATTTATAATAGTTATAATATAGTATTTATAAATATAAAATTATATATTATATAATATATTAAATTATACATATAAATTATATATATATATATATTTAAAAATGCTTTCACATCTTATCCTTGTCAAATGATCACTTCAACTTGCATTAGAACAAAGCTCGGTTTTTAAGGTGATCTGACTCATTTTTTTCCCCATATGGGTTACATGATGAAATGGAAGAATGGCTATTCTTAATTCTAACCAAGGAAACTAAACCACACAGGGGTGCAATCAAACCCAGCCCTCATGCCCCGTGCAACATCTCTGGCTTAAAAACAAAAGAGAGGCTACTTTTTCAAAAGAAAAAGAACAACAAAAGGACAGCTTTCCTCCACTGGGCAGACACTCTGCTTCCCGTCCACCCGCAGAGCTCTTTCCCCAGCCCCTCCTCACATGCTGCTTCTTACTCAGTTCAGTTCGGAAGGTCTCTCGGGCTGTCCTCCACCCATAGGGGTCTATTTCTCGCTCCAGGCGGATATTTTCCACCATTAGGTACATGACACTCAGCAGTACCCTGGGTTACAAAAGGATCATAAGAGATACCCAAGGCAGTTCCCAGCCTGTAGTTCCAGACTTCAAGGATGACATCAGTGGGGGGCCAATCAGAGAAGACTGGTTAAAAGGTAACATCCCACTCATCTGGGATTTGGAAAAAGGGTAACTCATGCCACTCATCACCTCTGTCCAAAGCCCAGGGTCACCTTCACTCACCTGAGCTCAGTGCTGTCAGCAATGGAGACAGCTGGTTTCCGAAGGGCACTACTAGAGGCCTGGCTGTTGCTGCCATGGAGAGGAACGAAAGAACAGGAACCCATCAGGCCTTTTCCTCCCTGTGCTCTCACTTACTCTACACATAGACACAAACACCTACCATTCCCTGCTTATGCAGAGATGAGGAGACTCATCTAAGAAACCCGTAGACCCTTGCTACCTCAGTAAATCCTCATCTATGGTGAAGACAGGCAAATAAGAGGGTCTGTGATATCAACTCCTCTTGTGATTCCCCACTGTGCTGGAGACAAAACAGATGCTAAGCAATATCTGATAAACAATAACCAGACTTCAGTGTATCTAAAACTCCTGGATGGCAGGCACAAGGCCACTTGTACAGTTATAACTCATGACATATAATGAGGCACACTGACAGAAATTGGTTTCTCTTGTGTTTAGGATGGAGTCCAGCTCAGCTGAAAAGGTCCTTAGATTACAAAGGTAACAGATTTTATGAGGCTTGTGAGGTCTGTGAAGCCCAGGATTGTAGCAGCTGCTTAGTTCAACCTTGAGGAGGACAAACATAGTCACAGGAAAGAACCTGGCTAGGAGGACACTGTCAGTGAGCTTTGAGTGGAGATTCCCATAGGGAAATCTACTGAGGAACTCCATACACGTGAATCCTTCAAGAAAGTTTCTTAGCCAGCCCTCCCAAGGCTTCTTACTCGATTTCCATGTGGAGTAGTTCCAGGAAGGCCGAGAAGGTCCCCATCTGGTAGAGCAGGAAGCAATTGTACCTGGACCAGTGTAGCACATCAACCTCAGAATCACATTCCCCGAAGGTGCCTAGAGGATCACACAATTGCTATAGGACTTAGAGTTGGGAGGAGATAGGTATTTTAGTTCTTTCTATCCCACCTCATGATCTTAAAACTTTGCCAGTACTTTACAGAATAATGAGGCTCACAGGATTTGGGCGGGGCCCATGAGGACTTTCTTAAATGAGTGGGTCAGTAGAGAAAAGAAGTAGTCTCCTGGGTAAGCCAAATGTGCTCACCAATGGCCATTTTTTTTTATGATTCATTTTTACTCTATGTGCATTGGTATTTTGCCTGCATGTATGTCTGTGTGAGGGTGTCAAATCACTTGGAGCTGGATTACAGACAGTTGTGAGCTGCAATATGGGTGCTGGGAATTGAACTCAGGTCCTCTGGAAGAGCAGCCAGTGCTCTTAACTGCTGAGTGGGTCTCTCCTGTACCATCAGTGGCCAATCTTCAACACCACCCCCAAGTAGGCCCTGAGACAAAGACTCAAATGCAAATAGTCTATGTGGGAATGAATCTCAGGGATCATCAGAAGAGAAATAGGGGAAGTGAGAGAGGGAAGGGGGGCATCTGAGAGTTCAGTCCCAGGGGGCTTTCTGGAAACAGTCTGGAACACACAATGCAGATCATTTCACCCAAAAGGAGTGAGATAATCAAAGACATCCCTCAATCTTGTTAGTCGTTTTTATGAGGACTGAGGGTATTAATCCCTCTGCTTCCTGATTGTCCAGTGTGGGCTGCAGACAACCTTTAAGCAAAAGGACCTCTTGTTGGCAGCTGGAAGTGTTATTGCACCAGACCTAAGTGATTCAGAAGTGCCACCTTATTTACTGCAAGCTTCCCTTTCCTAGTCTTTACTTCCCATTTATTGTTCTTTTTTTCACTTTTACAGTTTTTTAGTTCCCAATTTGTTGGTTTGCCAGCAATCCTCGCATGCTCAGAGCTTATTTTCATCATAGCAAGACTGTCTCAGAACCTCTTCTAACACCTGGCTAACAGGTTTCTGCTGGCAAGCTTTTTCCAATTAATCTCATTTAGTTCTGATTGTCTCCAAATTACTCACAGCATCCCTTCCTGCTGCTGTGTTGGCTTGAACCTTTAAAATGCCATAAAAACCTCAGTGCTGGTGCCAGGGCATCAGCTCTCCCTACCTGGATTCTCTTGCTAATCTTCATAAACAGGTATAGCCCAGAGTAGAGGAAAAAAATCCATGTGAGAAATCCGGACATGCACAGGGTATGGCTTATATCTGTAATCCTAACTAAGGAGGCAGAAGCAGGAGGATCAAAAGCTCATGATTGTTCTCAGATGAAAAGAAATAAAAGACAGAACTGGGCACAGTAGCACACACCTTTAATGTTAGCATTTATGAGGCAGAGGCAGGTGAATTTCTTGAGTTTGAGACTAATCAGGGCTACAAAATGAAACCCTGTCTTTAACAAGAATTAAAAAAAGAAAACAACCTAATGTGTTTGGTAAGATATAGGTAGATCCCAAGAGATCCAGAACAATATTAATACTATCTCTTGATCTTCCTTATAAGGACAGGCCATTCTTAACATAGCAAGACCCATCACTGAGATGTAAGGAACCCTGCTTTCCCAGTAAGGTCTGCTTTATGCACATCCCTCCCTAGCTTCTGCCACCCCTATCAAATCAGCAAGAACAGACACTTACCTTGGGCTAGATAGAGAACAGCCCGGGCCACCTTAAGCCGTTTTTCCCTACTGACCACCTCCAGTCGGTCCAGAAGTCCCATCACATAGGTCTTTTGGGCATCTTCTTCCAACTCCAGCCATTCCTTAGTGTCTTGCACTAGGATGTAAAGCCACACATAGCTAATTCTGGCTACTGCCACTTCTTCCTAGAAAGGGCCCTGATAAAAAACCCACCTCTGATCCCAAAGATTCTTCTCTCCAAAACCTTTTCTTACTTATTTTAGTACTGAGGATTGAACTCTGGGCCTTTCACATGCCAGGCAAGTTCTACCACTAAGCTTTGCCCCTAGCTCAGGCTTTCCTTATTTAGCTAAGAAATCACAAGGGGCAGGAAAAGTCTTCGTCTGAACCACTCTGTACCCATATCTTCACCATTCCCACTTTTGTCCACACAGCATATTCTGTTCTCTGTCTTTCCTCAAGGTGTCCTTCTGTCTCCATCCACACCCAACTCCTCATCATCCTTCCATGCCTGATACAAGAGGTCCTCTTCCACACTAACGTCCAAACCAACAGCTCTGCCCCTAACACTCTTACTTTACATTTCATATTTTCCCCTGGTCTTGGCTTCTTTTGTGATATGCACATTCCTCACTGCTACCAGACTATGCAACTTATTTGTAGAAGCTGTAAATTACTTCTACCTCTGCCTCCTGCATCTCTGACACAACAGCTACTCAACACACATTTGTTGACTTAAAAGTGAAACTGCCACTGAGAAAGCAGTGAAGCACCCGAGGGGACCATAGGAAGGGACTATACAGCTGGTACTGGCAGTGGGGCAGAGAGAGACAGAAGCTAAACACCAAGGACTAGGCCAGGCACAGGACTCCACTGGGCAGAAGGGTGCTCGTTCAGCCTTGCTGAGCTATCCCCCTGCTTCTCTTGGTTGCATCTTCCCTGTAGAAGGAATTCTGCATTCTATATGCAAGAAATGAAGGGGATGAAGAATCAAACTTTGATTTAGTCTTTTACTAGAACACACTAATTTGATGGAGGAAAATAGCACATTTTTGTGAATAAAGATGTAGCATCACCTTGAGTCCTGAAATCTTCTTCAAAGCACTTCTTGTTAGTAGTAAATTCCAGGTTCTCTGTGTAGCTATATAATTCTGTAGCAGAAAGACAAAATTGTCACATTTAGAACTCCCAATGAAGAGTCTAGAGTAGAGAGCATCGCTTGAAGGAGCTGAAGGTTCCAACACATTCTTGTGTCCAATTTAATCGAGAGCCAGTCTCCTCTCTTTCGGAACAGTTAAAAATAGCCTCGTGTGTCCCTGGGTGATTAAACTATCAAACCTGTCCTCCTGCCAGATGGCTGGCAGCAGAGAAGGAAGCCAGCCTTCGACATTTGGAAAGGGCCAGGCAGAGGGCTGGAGTACAGGGGGCTTAATGTCGTCACTTCTGTTTCTTAGGGCTGCAGTCCATTCTGTCCCACCAAACAGGCTAGAAACAGCCTAACTTTAGGGAAGAGAAGGGCAACACAACTCAGGATCTTGGAGGCAAGATTCTATGCTGTTTAGGAAGCCAGGACAGGGACTAAATACACACACACACACACACACACACACACACACACACACACACACAAGTTGGGAACCAGTTTGCCCTCTTTGAAGGGTACAGAAATTTAGGTTCCTACATATGATCACCTGGACAGATGATGTGGCAAGTCGTGTGGAAAGCACCTAGGGATGCCTAAATAAATAAATAAATAAATAAATAAATAAAATAAAAAAATCTAACCCTACTGATCATAACCTCTGGCTATGAAACAGGGTAACAACGTCCCTGCTCCTGCAGCAACCAGAACATCACTCTGCACCCTCATTTTACAGAAGATGAACTAAAATCAAACAGATTATCTCAAAATATACTCCACCTATACCATAAAGCAACAGAAATTTACTTATACTACAGGCAACTAAGCTAAAGGCTGAGAATTACTTGGGAGTTAGAACTCTTAAACCTTGTGTTTCAGATTCTGGGGGTGGCCAGGAACAAATCTCAACTTTAAATTTTAAATATGTCAACCATTAGTTCATTAGTGTAAATATAAGTATATAATGTATATTTTTATATGTGTATGTATTTATTTATTTAGACCAGAAAAGTTAGGAAATACTAGTCAGAGAGGTAAGTGGTGCTGAAATTTGTCCTTATTTTTAAAGTGTTAGATAATGAAATTTCATTTACAGATAGTCATAAGATAAATTTAAGATCCCCATGTATCTTCTATTCAGATTAAGCAAATATAACATTTGTCATCTTTGCTTTAGATTACTCTTCAGTATTATTTCTTTCTTTGGAAGTATTTACTATCATAAATTTGGTATGCATTCTACACATGCGCATTTTAAAATTTTTACTACATTTGTATGTGTCTATAAACAATATACCAGGGTAGGTATATGCAGAGAACCCCGATTCATTTCCCAGCACTCATATTCTGGCTCCCAATTATCCATGACTTAGGTCTAGGGCACATGCATAGTACACATACATGCATGTAGGCTAAACATTAATACACATCAAATAAAATAAATCTAAAACAGATTTCAAATGTATCTCTGATCCTGTACTATCTTTAATCGAAAAATTATTGTGATTGTACAGTTTCTTTTGTCATTGCTTCTTTGCCTATATTTTGCTTTTGGGCATTTATTCATACTGACGTATGCTGATACAGATCAGTTATATTAATGGCTATATTCAGACCAACTACACTTACATGCTAGTTTATCTATTCCCCTGCAGATAGGAATTTTAGGTTGTTTTCAACTTTTCATAATTAAAAACAAGGCTGAAATAAACACTTTCTTGTGCCCAAGTATAAAGTTCTTTAGACTGAACATCTAGAATAAAATTACTGGGTCATAATATGTGCACATTTTCAACTTTATTAGATATGACCTAATTGCTTTCCAATTTTATACTTTGCACCTTCATACTGCTACACACAGTTGTGTGGAAAATTGCTCATTAGGCCTTTGAAGTTTTTTTAAACATTTAATTAATTAGATAATTAATTTGTGTGTATCTGTATGGGTATGAGTGCCAAACTGCATATACAGAAGTCAGATGATAACCTGTGTGAGTCAGTTCTCTTCTTCCACCACCATCTGAGCCTGAGATTCAAACTCAGGCCATGAGTTGTGACTATGGCCCTACCTGCTGATCCATCTTGCCAGCCTTTAAATTTTGCAGTTTAATGGTTGTGAAATAATATCTTGTTTTTTAAAATATTTTTTCTTCATTAATTAATAAATTTGGGCCGGGCGGTTGTGGCGCACACCTTTAATCCAAGCACTTGGGAGGCAGAGGCAGGTGGATTTCTGAGTTCGAGGCCAGCCTGGTCTACAGAGTGAGTTCCAGGACAGCCAGGGCTACACAGAGAAACCCTGTCTCGAAAAAAAAAACCAAAAAAAAAAAAAAAATTAATAAATTTGGGCTGGAGAAATGGCTTAGCAGTTAGGAACACCGGCTGATCTTCCAAAGGACCTGGGTTCAATTCCCAGCGCTCACATGGCAGCTCACTCTGTTTGTAACTTCAATTCTGGGGGATCCAACACCCTCACACAGACATACGTGCAGGCAAAACACCAATGCACATAAAAAAAATAAAATGAAGAAAAAACCCTTGAATATCTTTTCAGACAGACAGACACACAGACATACACACGCAAACTCTTTTGTGTCTCTGTGAATTCAACAGCCTAATGCATGTCCCTTCATATATCTATTGAATTCCTGATTTTCTTTCCTGTGAGTTCTTATTCTTCGTCTACTTCTCTATCGGATTAGTCATCTCTTTTTTGTTTACCTCTTTCTTTCTCTACAGATTCACATTCTAGATTCTGGTCCTTTGTTCATTATTAAACCTCGCTATTTCTGTCACTCACTGCAAAATTTATTCCCTGTGCTTATTCACCAGAACTTCTGCAAAATGTTTGTCTTTTTATCTGAAAAATCTTGTCTCAAAGTGTCATTTCCATGTGACAGAATATTTAACTTTCACACCATCTCCACCCAAAGCTCATTTATTAATAACTAGCATTCATAGCACGTGTGATATGGAGGCCCTCAATGTGAGGAGATCACGTTTGCCTTATTCTAAAATTCCAGACAGGAAGAAGCAGCCCAGAATTGAGAAAAGAATGTAATCATTTAACCCCAACTCACGAATACCTACAGCAGAGCTTGACCATGACTGATGTAGGTGATATGTCCAGCCTTACTCAGCCAGCCAATTACCTGTAATCTCCTTCAGCTGAGGCTGGAATTTTAATAAGGGCAAGTATTAGGAGAAGGAATAAGGATGGGTAGACAGAGACAGAGTGTGATTTTAAAATAAAGGTGGAAGAGAGAACAGACATGCAAACACATCGATTATAGGAAGAGAGAGGTGATTTGAGGGCAAATCAGTACAGCAAAAGAAAAAGAATTACCAGGAAAGAGGAATAGACTGAACAAATGAAGTCTACCATGATAAAGAATTCACAGGAGACATGAAAGAGACACTTGTGTTGGGTTGGGGACAGGAAAATAATAACAGCCCTTGTTCACTAGCTCTTTGCTAGAACCAGACAAGCTCTCAGGATATTACAGGCCTGTTCTCCCCCCCTCCCCGCCCCCCACCATGTTCCCCCTCACTGCTGACCCATCTATTCATACCTGACAATTCTGCTGCATGCCCATCTGCATCTCCATATTCAAACTCCAGAGTAGGGCAGTCCACAGAGCTCTACAATAAAGAAAAAATTCCTGGTAATGGGAAAAGAGGTTGCCAAAGAAAGAATATACTTCAATTTCATTTTTTTCAAAAAAACAAACAAACAAACAAAAAAAACCAGAAAGGTGCCGGATGGGGGTGAGAAGATTCCTGAAACAATGACTTGCAGTTTGGTATTAATGAAAAAAAAAAATGGCTGTGCTCAGGCTTGGTGGTCCTTGCCTTCAATCCTAGCACCTGGGAGGCAGTGACAGGTGGATCTCTGAGTTTGAGGCCAGCCTGGTCTACACAGTGAGTTCCAGGAGAGCCAGTTCTCTACAGAGAAACTCTATCTTAAAACAAAGTAAAACTGGCTGTGCTAAGAGGGTGGTGACTCTTAGAACACAGAGCTCTATACCCACCGAAGCCCATACCCTGTCTATGAGCTTCTCCTATTCGGTTTTCTGATTTACACCTTTTATTTAAAAATTAGAATCTTAAATATAAACACCTCCAAGTTCAGTCATTCTAGCAAATTATCAATCAAACTTAAAAGGAGTAATAGTAACCTGAGTTTGCAGTTGGCCAAGTAGAATTGTATACAACCTAGGAACCTCAGTGGTGGCTTGCACATGAATTGGGGGCACTCTTGTGTGTGCACTAACTCTGGACAATTAGTGTCAGAACTGAATTTAGGTGTAGGACATTCAGTTAGCATCAGTAACTATTGTTGGAAAATCCTCAGTTTTCTTACCCATAAAAGAGGACAATAGTAAGACTTTCTTCGCTGGGTCATTGTAAAGACTAAGAGTTAAGTACAAGAAATGCCCTTAGCATATACATAGCTCTCTTGATTCGTGCCAACTGTAATTCTCTTCTAGCATAATTTCCAGGAGTTCTAGAAAAGAAAACTATCTTTCCTAAGGATTTTCTTTACTGGAAAACAAAGATGAGAGGAGAAGCAGATCTGGGCACTGCAAAGATGACAGGGACATACTGGCAAGCGTATCCTCTGCCTTGGAAGGTGGAAGTACCACTGATTTTCCCAGCAAGGCTTTCGGAGGCAATGCGCCCAGACAGAGATTGCTGCAGTTGTTCATTTCCAAGCATGAAGAATGCAGCTGCGGAATTCAGGAGGTAAACAGCAGCATCGGGGGAAACTCTGGATGTCTACACTGGCTCACTGGCAAAGGCACCACTATGAGAGCCTTTTCCTGAAGGAGGCTGTGACAGCTGGGGATTGTGCCTCTACTTCAGAAGGGAGAGCCAGCCTATCACTCTGTGGTCACTTATTTGCATATTGTGTCTCTCCATCCTTCCTGGAATGCTAGCTCTAGGTCAAAGACCCTCCTGCTTTTTTATTCACTGACATCATTAGCACCTAGTAACTTCATGGCTAGCTCCTCAAAATACATGATCAAGAGCAACGTTTCACTTCCCCTGTTTTGTGCTGCCAAGTTATGAACAGCTCTCCTCCAACATGCCCTCACCACCACAACAGACCTCTGAAACCATGAGCCAAAATTAATCTTTTCCTTCACTGAAAAACAGACCAATGTTTCTCTTGGGGAAGGAGATAAAAGGTACTTCTAAAAGAAAATTTCCAGCTAGGAAACCTTGTCTGTGCAAGGTGGTGACTTTGGGGACAATTTTCCCCTCTGCACTTTTACCTTTTAGAAAACAGGAACTGGGGGTGAGAGCTTAATGGCAGTGTGTACGCTAGTTTTGTTCTCTTCACAACAAGTAACCAACTAGATACATTAACCACTTTGGAAACTGTGAAATATTATTTAAATGAATCATCTCAGACCAGGACTCCCTATGCCCCTTAACAAGAATGATGACAGTTATCTAAGTACTGACCAATTAATTACATGAACTGTTGTAAAGGCTTTATGTTCGATTATCTCAACCCTCTGAGTTATGCAGTGGTAACCCCGTTTTACAAAGCCACACAGGTAATAAATGGAGGTAAACAAACAAACAAACAAACAACTGGCCTACAAGACACTGAAACTTGGTGGTCTTGGCCACTTACTTTGTCTGCCAAGCATCTGATCTAAGGAGAGTTGGTTTTCTTTTACCCTTTATCTCTAGATGACCAGACCCCCTTTCTGGTGCTGAGGATCAATTTAGAGTCTTTTGTAAGCTATGCAAGCACTCTACTTCTGAGTCACATCCCCCAACCCTGTGTCTTCTTAAGTAGTAAAATGAAAGGTCAGGCCATGGTAGCATACACTGTAATCCTAACACTTGCAAAACAGGCAGGAGGATCAGGTGTTCAAAGCTCTCCTCAGCTACACTGAGTTCAAGCCCTACCAGGGCAAGTGAAGCCCTGTTGTCAATAGCCTTTGCCCTGGGTTGTCTCAAATAATTAAATTAAGATGAAATCGAATCAAAAAAAGGCTAAACCAGATGACCTTCACAACCCCTTCCACACACATTTCCTGCCTTTGAGTCTCTGCTCGGATGTAGTTTTGCTCTTGGTTGATAGATGGAATATGGCTAGATAAGATGTGGGGGAATAATAATAAACCATTCCTTTTCATGTCCTAGTTAGATTCCTTTTCTTTTTAAGAAGAGGAGGAAGATATTTAAATAGCCATCCCTCTTGCTGCATCCTGGGACGGCTGCACCCAAACGTTGCCCTGGTTTATGTCTCTTTTAACCATTCTAGAAAGGAGCGAGCTGTTCATGGAAGGCGCTCTCTAAGCCACCGCCATCACCCGAGGGCAGGAGATAGCAAGGGAAGGCTGGTGCTCCAAGCCGGTCTGGTCCAGTCTAGAGCCAGTTGCTGCAGTCTGAAGTGGGAGGGCGTGCTGCCCGCCTGCCCACCCTACCCTCCCGCGGCGAGCTCGGGCTCCCGCCCCTCCGTCCAGTCCCTGCACCTCTACCCGCTCAGTACCCATCAGTACATCGGGATCCAAATTCCGGCTTCACCCGGCGGCAGCTGTCAAGTATCTGGAAAGTATCTGTTACGCTCTTCGCGCGGGTTAGGAAAACCGCAGGCCAAGCTAGAGAGCGGGCGACCCGCAGCGGGAAGGGAACGGCTGTGGGCCGCTTCACCTCAGCCGCCGCTTCCCGCTGGCGGATATCTCCGGGTTCCTCACCTCCGACTCCCGCCGCTGGTTGCGGAACGCTTCCCGGCCCTTGGGCACAGCCGGCTTCCCTTTGCCGCCGTTGCCATTGCCATTGCCGTTGCCGTTGTCATTAGCAGGAGAGCCGGCGGGCCCCGGAACCGCGGGGTCGTCCATGCCGGGAAGGTTCTCTTCAGCGGTTCGCCTCAGCGGCTCCCTACCGCAGCTCCAAGATCTCTGCCCGGGGCGACCCCGCCACAGCGCGCGCCCGGAACCAGGGCCCGCCCCCTAAACTCCTATTGGCTGTAACTACTCTCTGTGGCCCCGCCCCACAATGCGATTGGCTGATCAGCCAGCTGGAGGTGGGGGCTCTTTCAAGGAATATTTTCCCCAAGAACCCCCGGCATTTTTACTGCTCTGTTGCTGGTAGCCTGGGACTAGTAGGCTCCACGTCTTGCTCCACGATTCGAATCCTGGACCCTGAGCTCAAGGCGGCTTAGCTCCGCGCTACATGCTCCTTTCAGTGCTGTCCTGTCCCACAGCGGCCTTTTCCTGAGAGCCCTAGTCTCCACCCCTGTTCCAACGCACTTACATTTAGGCGTTACCATAGACCCAGACCCCCCATCTAGGCTGCTGCATGCCCCTAACATCCTGCTTTGTCTCAGAGAAGGGTTTGGCGTTCGGGATAGCCTGAGCCACCACACCACAAACTTATCCTCTCTGGAAGCTCTCTGAAGAGAACTCTTGACAGGGAGAATGGGAGTTGAGAGAGGAATGTAATTGAAATCCCTGATGCTCTTGAGGGGCTGCTCCCTGTCATTTGTCCCCAGCTGTGTGGGCACCTTCTTTGTGGTGCTAATAGATAGCAGGCTCCCACCCTCACCCGCTATTCCTTTTTTCCCCTTTCTAAAACAATCCTAATCTAAGCCTAAAGTCTTGAGTTGATCTCCGGGACCTCACATGGTGGAAGGAGATAATGAACAGCCAAAAGTTGTCCTCTGACACCTGATCTCCACCACCGCACTGACAGGTTATTTTTCACTCATCCATTTTTTTTTAATACTGATGAGGGAATCCTGAAGCGTAGAGAACACCAAAGTATTATATTGAGTCTTGTCTCAGGATAGTAAGTATGCTGCTCTATAGAAGAAATTTCCGTTCTCTCGGTTTACTACAGTCTCTGCGTTTCAATTGCTGTGATAAAATCCATGACCAAAAGTAACTTGGGTAGGAGAGGGTTTGTTTCATTCGATAGCCTACTGTTAGTAGTTCATTACCTAGGGAAGCAGAAACTGCAGAAGAATGCTGCTTACTGGCTTGTCCCTCCTCGCTTTCTCAACCTGCTTTTTTATACAGCTCAGTGGCGGCACTGCTTACAGCGAGCCAGGCCCTTCCACACCAACCATCAAACAGGAAAATGCCCCATAAACTTGAACACAGGTCAATCTGCTGGGGAGTTTTTCTTCAATGGAAATTCCCTCTTTCAAAATGACTATAGCTGGTGTCAGGTTCACACAAAACCACCCAGCACAGCCACTGCTTTTTAAGATGGCCGTTTCTTCTCTAGTTTTTTTTTTTTTTTTTCCTTTTTCCCTTGACTCTCCTTACTGTATTAGGTGTGTTGCTATTAAACCAACTTTGCTGGGATCCCAAACTGTAGTATTGTATTCTCTTCAAACAATGGAATTATTTGTCCTTTCCTATATCTTATGGATAATTCCGCTCTTTTTAGACATGGTCTCACATTGCAGCCTAGAACTATGTAGCCTAGCCAGGCCTCCAACTCATGGTAACTCTCCTTTATCCCCGAGTACTGAGATTCCAGGCATGAGGCATTGTACACATCTTAACCCCATTTCTTTAAAAAAATGTATTATTTATGTATGTGAGTATTTTGTCTGTGCACCAAATGCTTCCTGGTACCCATGGAGGCTAGAAGAGGGAGTTAGATGTCCTGGGACTCGAGTTACAGATGGTTGGGAGCCACCATCTCAGTTCCTCTGCAAAAGCAATTTGTGGTTTTAACCACTGAGCCATCTCTCCAGGCCCTCAACTTTCTTTCTTCCTTTCTGTTAGTTGGCAGGTGGTAGAGGGAGGGGACAACAACCAAGACTATTCCTTGGAAATTTCTGGGTACTTTTCATGATCCCCAACATTTCACCTGTCCTCCATTGCCACTCCTACTCCATTGTGGATGTAAGCTTCTCTGGAGGGCCAAGCTTCACTGTGATTTTTCGTTTATTTTTTTCTTAAGTCTCAGTCTCACGTAGCTCAGGCTGGCTTGAAACATGGTTTAACTGAAGATGACTTTGAACCCCTGATCTTCCTTTCTCCAAAGTTCTGGGAGAACAGCAGTGCACCACGTGCCTGGTTCTTCGTTGGCTTTTGCATACCACATTTCTGTATATGTACCACAGGGGTTCACAATCTATGGGCTATTAACATTTGGACAGAAAAATTATTTATGGGAGAGTGTCCATATGCTTTAAGCTGTTCAGTAGAGCTTTTGGCTGTCCCCAGAAGACACCAGTAGCATTTTCCTCTTCGTTATGACAACCAAAAATGTCTTTAAACACTGCAATCTGTCCCCTGGGGAGCAAAAATCTCCTGTTGTAATACCTTGGCTTTGTAAATAAGCTCATGTGAATTTCCAAGAAAGTCTTTGGCTCAAGGCACAAACTATTTGATTTTTCAGGGTATAATTTGTTAAAAACTCTTAAAAATGTACAATCTACATTAAAATTCACAACCCGTGCCCAGTTTATCCTTGCTTTAGTGTGACACACTTGCTGTACGTACATAGCACAGCCCATTGGGCTTCTTACTAAAGAGTTCATTCTCTATCTCTTCTGAACCTGTCATCTTAAGCAGTCACTGACACTTAGGATTCTAGGACTGATAGTCCCAGAAATGCTTCTCCTGTGAATCCAGCCAGTCAGTAACGTCCTTACAGGGTCTCATTTTGAGGCCTTCCTTTTCCTGCTTATTCCCAGGACAAAAGGGCAAAGAGCAGAGACTGATGTGTTTGGACTGGGACTGAGGTCCTCTTACCATGGCTTCTATCTAAAGGCAACTGCTGAGCCTAGAGCTCCATCTGGCTTTGCTTTTGGAGATGAGACTTGAAAATTGGAAGCTTTCAAAGAATCAGAATGTAATCTTTGTCTAGTGAATGGTAAAGCAGCAAAGATTGGACACTTATCTGCTCAATATAAGCCCAGATAAGATGTTCAGAACTTCTCATGAAGAGGAAAGTGTCTGGGGAAGAAACTGGATGAAGTCATAAGAAACTTCAATCAACTGAAAACTTTGAAACTGTATGTCATTAAGCTTATTTACCGAAGAGTAACAATCATGAATACCCCTGGCCACAGAAACAACCAGAAGTGCAGATAATGGGGGAAGTGGGAGATAATGTCAGGCTGGTCTATGCTGCCAGTATTTTAAAATCTGTACTACTAGAGCTGGTACAGATGGATCATTGGTTAAGAGCACTTGATGCTCTTCCAGAGAACCTGAGTTCAGTTTCCAGCACCTACCAGGTGGCTCACAACCACCTGTAGGTAGTTCTGGCTTCTGCAGGCTCCGACACTCACATGTACATACCCATACACAGATACATAACTTAAAACTTTTAAACAACAATAAAAAGACCCACACTATACTACCAAATTCCCTTGTCCCGAAACTCAGGTTTTTACTTCCAAACTTAGGCTTCTGATGGAAGGTTGATGGTAAAAATAGGAATAATTAGAGATAAAACACACTCCTTTCTCCATTTAAGCATGCTAATTTACAAAGGTAAAATACTTCATTAAATAGATGGTACCTGGCACTGAGACAGCTTAAAAATACTTTGCAGAAGTCTTCAAGTGCTGTGTTTTCTAGACTGGTAGGCAGATGCAGAGGCTATAAAGAGCCCTAGTCTGAACCCAGAACTGGAGGTTATGCAGTAATTGGTGTGCACTGGTATCTTTAAGCATATCTCCCTTTCCTTTTTAAAAAGAGTATATTGCAGTGCCAGCAGAGGGTGTTGGATCTCTAGGAGCTGGAGTAACAGGCACTGGTGAGCTAACTTATGGGTGTCAGGAATTGAACCTGGGTCATCTGAAAGAACAGCCAACGCTCTTAACCACTGGGCTACCCCTCCAGTCCTACTTCAAGTAGTATTTTTTTTTTAAATACAAGAGGCTAATAAGACGTTAACATAGATAAATACACAGTTCCCAAATTATCCCTAATGGCTACCCTACCAAAGGTTGAGGCAGAACAGGCAACTGTACTCATATTTTAGTTACTGATTTAAAAGATAAACTTCTATCTGGCCCCTTTCTTTCTTCCTCCTTCTTCCCTCCTTCCCTCCCTCCCTTCCTTCCTTTTCTTTCCTATGGCTGGATACAGTCAGACTCCAGGCAACACAGTGGAATTGGGTGACCTAGATCCATGCTTTAGTTTTTTTTTTTTTTTTTATCTTAATCTCACAGTTGTCACCTCCTCTGGTTCAGAGGTGTGTTCCTTATACACATAGCCAGGTGTGGGTCAAGGAGGGGTGGTGGGGAAGGATACTTGTTAGCAGTGTCTCAGTGTAAACAAGACTCTCAGGGTGATGGTCACTCAAACACACCTACACAACACAGCAGCTTTTCACATCTTCATCCTACGGCAGGTAGCCTTGCTATTTTTTTGTCCACATACCTCTCATCTCTGAATTCATAGTTCACATAAGCAAATGGTATTCTCAGGACACAGACCAGTTTTAAGAATACTTTATTTTTTGAGATTACATAGTCATTATTGCTGATCTAATACAATCACTTAGACATAAAGATTTCCAAGAGCTTCTCAGAACTGGTGATCCTTAGAGGCTTCGTTCCTTTCAGTAAGATGACAGTAAGAACCAGATGATTATTTGTATAGATATGTATGTGTTGTACATATATATGCACATATATATATATATATATGTTTAGACTTGTCAATGTCAATATATAATTTGCTGGTGTTACCTATTTTCTTTCCATAATTTTCCTTTATTAAAAAAGCTTAATGCAACAATGCATTCTGATTTTTTTTAAACCAGGACAAAGTTAATTCTGAGGAAACCACGGGAGCAGCAATTTCAGATCTGTTCAGAGAAAAGCCAAGCAGCAAAAAAAGCTTTGCAGGAGTGTGTGGCCATGGGGAGCCTTGCTCTCCCAGGAGAGTAACATGAGGAGGGAGGAGGGCAGAGGGAAGGTAGATTAGAGGCATTTTGTTTAACGTGAAGAAAAAGGAAACAATATTTGCACTAAGACAACAAGAAGACCTTGAAGTAGCACGAAGTCATTGTAGATAAATGGCATATTCCCCTCTGCCCGGGCCACATAACCAGAGACAATCAGCCGCTTTTTCTTGTTTCCTGTAGCTAGAGTGCTTGTAAGAGGAAGAGTTAGAATAAGAAGACATCTGCTCCTATTCCAAGGTTAGAGAGAACAATGATTTGGTTCCAGCATTAGGACAAAACCTAGATGGGAGTCCTGGGCTACTTTTTTTTCTCTCTTCCCAACTCTCCACAAGCCCGCGGTCCTGGGGATTGGCCCAGGGCCTGGCACATGCTAATCAAGTGTCCGATCCAGGGCCTGGCACGTGCTAATCAAGTGTCCGATCACTGACTTACATCCCTATTTCTGGCTACTTTCTTAATGGTTGATGACACAGAAGTCTCCAGAGAGAAGGGAATAAGTGTCACCTGCAACTCACAGGCAGATACCTCACTATGGGCAGCCAGGTGCAACTTAACTTAGAAGCCCATGTGGCTCCATTTTTTATTTGGAGCAGGTCTCTTCACTATGGTGTGGCAGGGTGTACTGTGTAAGTACCAGCCATTGGAAGCTCTGTAGAGAGCAAGGCTTTGCAGAAAATCACCAGGTTATGACTTGGGGCCCAAGCCAGATACCTGCCTAATGGAATCTGCTCTGGACATAAGATGAGGCACAGAGATATGAATCTTTGCTAAACAGATCCAATTAAGAGGCCAGGCATGGTAGCACACGGCCTCAGGAAGCCAAGGAAGGAGCACTGCCATTACTTTAAGTCCAGCCTGGGTTACAGAGTGAAACTATTTCAAAACAACAACAACAACAAACCCCAACAACAACAAAAAAACAAAACAGAGGTGGTAGTGGGAGAGTGATGCATTCTATTAATAAAGGAATCAGAATGAGGCAAACAGAATTGACTATCTCGGTGAAATCTTCCGTGTTTATGATCCTCCTTACACAACAGAATACAGCCACAGATGATGCCCTGTGAAGAGTCCACCTTCTGGGGATGAGCCAGAATGGATACCACTTCATAAGGCAAACAGCCACCTACCCAAGTTCTGTTTCCCTATCTTAGAAATTAAGGACACTTCCAGACTTGCTTCTAGGGCACACACAAAGACCAAGGGACAGTGGAGATGGTGGAGTCAGGGGAGACAATCTAGATGAAGGTTTTAGTGATTCTGGGTGTCTTCTGTTTGAATGACCTTGATCTTGAGAGTTTGAAGCAGAATGTAAGAGATACATGGGAAACAGACACAAAACTTCTAAATAGGGAGGGCCATGAGAGGGACTCATTCAACTCAAGATTCCTAGGGTCACTCCAGGTTTTAATTCTTGAAACCAACTGATCCCAGTGGAAACCTCAAAACCATTCAGTTCATCTCCAAAGAATATCCAACTCTTGGGTAGAATGAGAAGCTTCGAACTGTTTACATTACTATTTTATAATGCTGGAGTTACTTAAGAAACTCTCTGAAACAGAATCCTTATACAGAATGGGCCAGATCATAAAGATACAGCAGCAGGAAAGAAAGATAAGCTATCAGGGTGCAGATCTCACTTTCACCAAGGCCCACAGCCAAAGGGATGAATGTCTGATGAGGTTCAAACTAGTGCCCCACCCCTTTCCCTAGTTCCCAGTGACTGAGCACAGGGCTTTATCCATGCTAGGCAAGTGCTTTAACTCGGAGCTAACCTCCAGCCCTCAAATTAGGTTTCATCATCTGGACACACTTTCTGTCTCCTGTCTTCTGCAGCCAGGCTGCAGAGTCTTTCCTGGAAAACAGACAGAATTGCTTCTTTAGGATATCAAGCTGTACCCCACTCTAAAGTCTCAAGCTCCCAAATCTGTAGCAAACATCTTTGCCAACTCAGTTCCAGAGGTCATTTCAGGCAACAACAGAAGCACTATGGAGCTCTCCTTCTCTGACAGTGTCAGGCTAGTGGGCCTCCTAGGAAACAGTCCAGTTAAATGGGAAGGCAGCAGAACTACAGGTCCAGTGGAGCTGGCTGACTACTTCCTGAGCAGAGTTTAGAGGGGTTAGAAAGGAAAACAAATGACTGGCCAACACCAGAGCTGTTAAGATCGTGGAGTCACAACCCTCTTAGAACCAGAAAGCACTGAGATGGACTTAGTATTCAAGGAAGAAGAAAGGAGTCCTGGGTAAGAGAAGAGATCCCAGTAGGCACGGACACAGGCACAGCTGAGTTCTTGGTGCAGCTTACAAGACCTTACCACTCCTGCCTCACCAGCCTTTTTATAAGGAAGGCAGTGATAGTAACTATCAAGGTTGAGAATTCAGGCCTTGTTAATTCAGTGGCTTCCAAAAGGCCTCACCTGGGAAAGGACCAAAGCTTTGAGAAAGGCAGCTGCTGAAATTTATTCCAGAAAACCCTAAGTAGCAAGGAGTCTGGCATCCCTGAACTAACTCCTGAGCCTGGAAAGAGAATGGCCATTGCTGAGGATTCCATTCATGGGTGATCATGCAAAGGCTGCGCCAGGAATGGTCAGCCCACTTCTTTCCTTCCTCAGCCTGTCCTCTGTGGCTCTCACAGCCCAGGAGTAGTAACCACACTCTGGGCCAAGGCTACAGGCACAGGATTCTAGATTTTAATAAATAAATAACCTAACACACAGGATGAGCACGGCGGGCAGCTCTGATTGGAGAAGCAGCTTGCTGGGTTCTTCCTTGGATAGTAGTGGAGAAAAGGCTTGGTTCTATTCCTTAACATGTCTTCTGGCTTGCATTACAGGAACTTAATACCTGGAGGGAAAAAGAAAGTTGAAACTGATGTTATCTGCTGGTGGGTCTGGAACATAAGGAGCCCGCCTAAAGGTGTAATGGACAGACAAGGGCTTTCCTAGTGTATGTGGTAAGCACAGATATCTGTGGCTCTTTTTCATACCAGTGAAAAAAGGCCATGGGCCATCGGAAGGCTCAGTGGATAGAAACACCTGCCACCAAACCTGCCAATCTCTCCAGGACCCACAAGGCAGAAGGAAAGCTTACTCCCACAGGTTATCCTCTGACCTCCACACGTGCAACCAGGACACATGCATCGTGAACATGCACCCACCGCCACCTCCACACACGATCACAAAATAAATAAACAAAAATGTAATTTTAGAAGGCTAGTATTTATGGGGTTTGGAGTGGAGGGGAAACTTCAATGTTTAAAGAAGATCTCAGAATATTCTAAGGTGGGAGCCATGAAGGAACTGTGCGATTTTTCTGAGATGCGAGGGGTCAGCAGTACTCTGGGAGCTCTTGGCTCCCAGCCTTCTCTGATTTCCTGGGAGCCCAAGGTACCTGTAGTAGTTAGGCTTGAAGGGTCCATTCTTGTTGAGTCCCAGATACTTGGCTTGTTCGTCTGTCAGCTCTGTCAGGTGGGCATCAAAGGTGGGCAGGTGTAGGCTTGCCACGTACTCATCTAGAAAGATCACAAACAGGATAAGCATTCATGCTTCCTATCTGGTTGTTCTCCTCAAGCTAGGCCTTAGAAAATTGGAAGACATGTTCTAGTTCTTGGAGGTGATGGAAAATGGTTGACTTTTGCTCTCAGGTCCTCAACTCTAAGGCATGATTGACTTTAGCTTCAAGTCCAGTGACTTGATTTCCAGTAACTCTTACCACCCTGAAGCTTTTTCCCCAGAAAAGGAGGAAATGATGGGACAGCACAGGACTTAAAAATGGGAAACTCAATCTTTAGTTTTGCTTTGATATCTATACTACTCTATACTAGAAACAATAAATATAAGTCTAGAAAAATTAACACCCATGGGAACTGGGGGAGGAGCTAGGAATATATGCTTTGCTTTAGTAATTTTACACTTCTGAATCCACTGTATTTACAGCTTCATTATATAAAGAGAATATAGACTGCCCTATTCATTTATTCACCCCACACCCTTCCAAACTGTGGTAGGGTTTTGTTTTTTTTTTTTTTTTTTTTTTTTACTGTTTTGTTGTTGTTTTTTTGAGACAGGTTTTCTTTATGTAACCCTGGCTGTCTTGAAACATACTATGTAGACTAGGCTGGCCTTGAACTCACAAAGGTCCACATGCCTCTGTCTCCTGAGTACTGGGATTAAAGACCCGTGCCACCATACCAGACCCATCCAAACTGTATTAAAGGGACAATATAGCAACTTGTAACAGCAAAACCACAGCTGATTTATTGAGTTTATAAACACAAAATATCACCTAGGTGCCTGAGATAAGCTCTTTAAAAACTTAAAACAGTTTAGTGTTTCTATTATATCAATCACCCACATAATTAACTCTTAACTGGAACCTATATCCTTAAAACAAGAGGCTATTTGGCATCTTAGAACTGGAACAAGTCAGATATCACAAGGCCAGAGATATTCTTTTTTGGGGGGAGAATACTTTCCCCCTCCTTTGCGATTTTTACATACATGCCTTAAAAGAGAAAATCTTTAAAACTCAATTGGTAGGCCAGGCATGATGGCACATGCTGTAATCCCAGACAGGAAACAGAAATGAGTTCAATGTCAATCTTGACTATATTGTGAAACCCTGTCTCAAAGCATACAATGTGATGCAATGCAATAGGCCCTAACAAAATAATTCTCAGGTAGGTATTCCAAATCACAACAAAATGCAAGACCCTCTCTAGAAAACCTGTATAAAAATTACACCAACCTCCTTGGAATAGAGTCTAGAGTTCTAGCTCCTAATTTAAATGACAAACATTTATTTTCTTCCCTCCCCTCCCCACCAACCCCACAGGAAGTCAATGCCTCCGAGCTTCTGACAGTGAGCTAATTTGGTAAGAATGGGGAAGAAAGAACAACTTACCCATTTTCTTGGGCAACAAGTACACATCTTGCTTATAGCGACCCTCAGGAGCGTTGTAAAGTTCTATCAAGGCGAGAGCCTAAAAAAGCAGAAATATGTATACTGACTGATGCACCTTCCAAAGCTGTGAGACCTGGCTTCTCTGACGACTGTCTTAAGCCCACTTCTGTTCCACTGCAGAGCTTACCTGAGTGGTAGCAGTGATTGAGAGCACAAACGTAGGCACTGTGGAGCAGCTTAGATTTAGTAGACGGCCCTGGTGATCAAAAGTGAAGAAGGGCATTAGGACCTGTACTGGCTGGTTTTGTGTGTCAACTTGACACAAGCTGGAGTTATCACAGACCATGAAGCCTCCCTTGAGGCAATGCCTCCATGAGATCCAGCTGTAAGACATTTTCTCAATTAGTGATTAAGGGTGAGAGGGTCCAGCCCATTGTGGGTGGTGCTATGGGCTGGGAGTGCTGGGTTCTATAAGAAAGCAGGTTGAGCAAGCCAGGGGAAGCAAGCCAGTAAGCAGCACCCCTCTATGGCCTCTGTATCAGCTCCTGTTTCCAGGTTCCTGCCCTGTGGGAGTTCCTGTCCTGTGGGAGTTCCTGTCCTGACTTCCTTTGGTGATGAACAGCAATGTGGAAGTGTTTAAGTGGAATAAACCCTTTCCTCCCCAACTTGCTTCTTGGTCATGATGTTTTGTGAGAAAAAAGAAACCCTGAGAAGACAGGACCCTTGGTGGCCTCTGAGGAATGATGGAAGAATGACAACCAATTTCCAATTCCTTCCCAATTGAGATTGCTAGACAAAGCAGACAAATAGGGCACTTGCAAAAGAATTATACCCTTTTTAATTCATTTTATTTCCTTTTTCTTTTCTCTCTTTTCTTTCCCTTTCTTTCCTTTTTTTTTTTTTTTTTTTTTTTTTTTTTTTTTTTTTTTTTTTTTTTTGAGATAGGGTCTCTGTGTATAGCTTTGGCTGTCCTAGAACTTGCTATGTAGACCAAGTTGGCCTTAAACTCACAAGAGATCCTTTTGCCTCTGCCTCCCAAGTGCTGGGATCAAAGCAACCATATTTTAAATGTTTTAAGATTTTTATCCAAAACGTATTTTTTAACTGATATATCAAAGCAAAAATTATACTACTTACAGGATACCATGTAATGTTTCAATACAAGAGTACATTTATCTATTTCTTCAAACACTCATCATTCTTTAAATCCTTTCTTCCAGCTTCTCAAAATGTCCAGTGCATAACTGTTACCTATAATCACAGTATGCTGACAGTACAGCAGAACTATTTACATTCCCAGCTACCTAAAACTCAGCATCCACTGACCAGTCTCTGCCATACCCCAACTACCCACAGTTCTAAGCCCTGGCAATCGCGCGTGTGTGTGGTGTGTACGTGTGTGTGTTTGAGACAGAGACTCATTATATAACTGCAAGCTGGCCTGTAACTCTCAATTCTCCTGCCTTAGCCTCCTAAATTGTTAAGATTACAGAAGTGTTCTAGTATGCCTGGTTTACCAATATTTATTCTTCTCACAACTCCTATGAGATCAGTGTACTGGACACAAGGCTCATAAATCCACTGGATAGTGCTATTCCAGCTTACTTGGGCATTCTCTTGTTGATTTATATTTATTTGATATTATAAATCATGCTAGATTTAACCTTTTCTTTTGGTGATGAAAGTCTTATTATGTACCGCACGCTGTCTTCAAGCTTACTAGTCAAAGCTGATCTTGAACTCCTACTCCTGCCTCCACTGCCTGAGTGCCAAGACTACAGGCGTGCACCACCACTTCAGGCCCCATAACCAATGTTTATACATTACACAGGATTGAGAATATGCATTACTTGTCTATGTCTGGCTGACTTCACTTAACATTACGTCACATTAAGAAATGACAGGAGTTTACTTTATGGTAAAACAATATCCACTGCATGTACGTCTGTCTGTCTCTCAGTCCCACTGCTGGGCTGATGTGAACAGCCTATAATGAGGAAGGAAGTGCATGTATCTGACAGGCTGACTTGTTTTCTTGTGATGTGTGACCACAGGATTATGGGAACACACAATAGTTCTGTTGTGAAGTTTTTGAGAAGCTCATCCTGTTTTTCATATTTTCTCTTTTATCTCTTTGATAATGGTAATTCTTACTGGGATGAGGTAATACCTCACTGTGGCTTAATTTCCATTTTCCTGATGATTAGTGATGCTGAACATTTCCCCCTTTGTCTGTTGGCCATTTGCATGTCTTCTTTGGAAATAGCCAAATGAGAGCACTGAAAATGTGATAAATGTTCCAAACAATTTCTGAGGCTATATAAGAAGAATAAAGGCAGTCACAGGACACTGATGATTGTGCAAAGGCTTGTATTTCTTTCAATTTTCCCATTCTCTGCAGCAAAATACCCTTCTTCTGAGGGTTGGCATTCTTTTGACCATCTTAGAAAAGGAGCACGTCAAGGTAAGGGGCACTCTCTCCAGGCTGGGAGGGAGATAACTATGGATTTAGGAATAAATTCCTATGGATTTAGGAAGCTGTGACAATTTCTGTGCTCTCTGCTCCAAAGGCAGGCAGCCTTGAATTCTGAGTGGGCAATAAAGACAGTAAGAGAGCTAAAACCTGCCCCATGCTGTCCTTTCTTGCTTTGCTTCCTAGGAAGCCTGACTACTGTTTTGCTCAGCTATATAGCCAAAACCACCTCTAGTGCCAGCTTTTATCACCACATTTGCTAAGAGGGACCTCCCAGGGCAGTTTAGAAATGCTGCCAGACAGGGGGCTGACGTCAAGGCTATTAATAAACATTTAACAACCTGTTCTTCTCCTATCTTTCTATACACAGGCCTTCCCAGACATGCCCTCAAGTATTTAAGAATGTCAGCTAAACGAGGACAAAAGATAAAAAGAACAGTAAGGACATGTAAAGTTGGCTTTATGTGTCCCTACATAAGGAGATGATTTGTTTGTATTTCCATACTTACTTGGGGCCTTTCCTTAAAAGAGAAAGCTTAATGGGAAAAACAAGAAGCACTCCCAGCACCCAAGAATCCCAGGATAGGGGCAGAGCTTTCACTACAGGAAAAATGGTAGGAGATGACAAATGGCTACAAGAGATCAAAGTCAAGACTAAGTGTGAGGGCCAGTGAGGTGGCTCAACAGGTAAAGGTGCCTGCTGCCCGCCAATCTGAGGACCAGATTTTGGTCCCTGAGACCAACATGGTGGAGAGAACTGACTCTTGCAAGTTGTCCTCTGACTCTACAAGCACAAGAGGTAATATGTACATGATACCCTTGTCCTCCCAAAAAAGGACTGGAAATATATAGCCCAGTGGTGGAGCTCCTGCCTAGCACATGTACATGCATGAGGACTTGAGTTCAATTCCTAGTATTGGAAAAAAAAAAAAAAAAAAAAAAGAATATGTGTGAGCTAGATGAACAGGATGGAGAACTATCCACTGAGCAATATTAACAGAATAAGCTGGGCACCTACTACATGTGGCTCAGTTCATCAGTTCAAAAGACACTAAAATAGAGACACTAGCAGCAAAGACACAACTTTCCCAAAGCTTACCAAATACAGCCTGAGTTACAGCCAGGAATATGTACTTTG
Organism: Rhabdomys pumilio; assembly: GCA_030674055.1. Lineage (NCBI taxonomy): Eukaryota > Metazoa > Chordata > Mammalia > Rodentia > Muridae > Rhabdomys > Rhabdomys pumilio. The sequence continues at coordinate 36,896,896 of JANHMN010000016.1, read as the reverse complement.
CTTACTGATTAAACCCCACAAAAGACTGTCTCTGTGAGCTGCACTGACTCTATCTGCTAACTCCTTCCACAGTAATAGTCATCACCTGACTCAATCTGCAGTGACACAGAGACAGGATAATTGGTGAAAGTGAGGAACTAGAATAGGTTCTTAATTGCTGAATGAAAAGACCTTTCACAATTACAAGTAAAATCCACTGGTAAACTAGTTAAACTTGTGCTTAAGAGACAGAGTTGAAAGGATCAGGGGACATGCAGGCCAGGGGAGCAGGGTGTCTCTCCTGTCAGTGGAGTAGCTCCGTGTCAGCCTCAGTCTTACCTCTGCCAGCAGTACTATCCTCTTGCCATCAGGCCAGATCACATGGTCAACTTGGGATCTTACTCTCTCCCAGGTCAGTTCTGGTGTCCGCAGGCTGGCCTGGAACATAGACAGTGAGAACATCATTAGCTGTGACAAGTCCCCCACACTGGGGACAGAAAGAAGCTGAAGGGAGCCATTTTAAAATAGCAAGTCGAAAGAAGCAACCAACATGCCAGATGGAGAATACCTGTCCTGGGTTGGTTAGGACTGTTCCATTTGAGGGAATTTAATCTTAGGCCCAGCCAGGGAGGGTCACTCAGGAGGTCATTCCACACATACACTGTACGCCCACTCTCTGCTGAGCACAGTAAAAGGTGCTATGGGAAATACAAAAGAAACCAAAGGCATGGCTTCTGCCTTCAAAAAGCTCACATTTCAGTCGGGGACACAAACAACACATATGTGAGAAGAAAATACAAAGCAACATGCAGTCAGGTGCAGATTAACACAGTGCCAATGGAATACGTAAGTGCTGAAGAGAGAAAGACAGACGATCAGAGCCAAGTGGATTAGCTGGAGAAGGCTGAATGTCCTAAACAGCATGCTGGGGACCATGGTTCTGCCCTCATGGCCCAACATCCCAGTTTGCACCTGCTCAAAAGGCTGGTCTACCCGACGGAAGCTCTGTGCCCTAAGTGCAAACGTGAGGTAGCTTTCAGAGGAGTGCGAGTGGTAAAGTGCCCAATGGCTCACCCTCTTTCCACTTCTGTGTATTGTACATTCAGAGAACAAAAGAAAAGATGGGAAGTTCATTATCAGCAGCAATGAAACGAAAGTCACAGGCTGTGTGACTTAGGACAACTACGTCCTTCTTCAATAAGCAAGGGCTGAAACAGAAAGCGAGTCCAAATTCCAAAACTACCCCATCTTATTCATCTGGTAAAACTGAAAATACTGGTAAAAATATACTGCCAAATACTAGACCTCAGACAAGAGGGGCATTTTAGTTACATAGTATGAGCCATTTCTGTAGAGAAATCTTTTTGTATTTTTAAATTTCCAAATTCTCTCTAGACATACAATGGAGTGCTCAATTAATGTTTAGAAAATCATTCTCTCTCTCTCTCTCTCTAAGAAAACAGCAACTGAATAGTGCAAAAAGGCACATAACTCGACTTCCGTGTGTTCAGAACTGCATGTACTCATGTTCTGGATCTTTATTTCTTTATTATATATGTTGAAAATGCAAAATTTGAGACATAAGCTTCATAAATTGATTCAATCATTCTAAAGAGATATTTGGCAATAACTATCAAAATGTTATAGATAACTAATTTTTATAAATTAGTTTAATTTTTAGACTCCTGTAACAAATATTTATTCAAGAATTTAAATGCCTAGGAATTTTAATATAAACCAGGTGTAGTGGTGCAAGCCCTTCATTCCAGCACTTGGGAGGTAAAGGAGAATCAAAGGTTCAAGGCCAGCCTAGGCTACACTGTATAAACAAAAGCAAAAACAAATGAAGAATAGTCATTCTAACATAACTCATACTAGCAAGTAAGCATAGACCAACAGGGAATGACTAAATAAATCACCTCCACTGGGTTTATGTAACACATTAAAAAAGAACAAGAAGACAAAGAAGAAGAGGAAAAGAAGAAAGGGAGGATGACATAGTAGTAATGATAATAACCATAACAACAACAAGAACGACAGAGGTTTGTGTGTAGCTTTGTGGTACTATTCTTGCCCAGCATGTGTAAAATCCTGGACTGGATCCCCAGCACCACAGGTTAAAAGTTATAAGTAAATGACGTGAACAGAGTTAGACTAATTGAAGCAAGCAGACAACTGAAGAAGTTAAGGACATATACAAAATATATCCTTTAACCTTGGAAAATATATGGAGGAGGAGGACCACCTTCTGGCCAAAGCATACGGATCCATGGTAACATGCATTTTACACTGAGATGAAATGTGAAGTAGTTCAGATTTTTATTGTTTCATATCATTAATCTTCCAGAGGAAAAGCAATCCTGGTGACTGGGAGCAAAGAACTGACAACATGATACTGAGAATCCCCCATCTTAGGAAGTGCTCCTTGGGAAGAAATGGTGGAATCAAGGAAGGGACAACTGTTTGGAACGTAAGAAAACAGTGCTGAGGAAAGGCAGTATAGTAAAGTATAGTAAAAGGCACAGGAATGGCTACAATTCAGGCAAAAAACCTTGATGGTCATTTAAAAGGAGGTTTAAAAAATACTCGGTTAACTTATCTCCACCACTTTCCAGGGAGGGTCAATGTCCTCACTGTGAAGATGTCTATTTGGCAGTCATGCTCCCTGAGAGTGTTTCCTACACTATGGCTGGGACAAGAATAGCTCTTAAAATCAACCAAATGGGGCTGGGCAAGGACGTCAGTGGTAATCACGTGCTTTGGGGTTCAATGTCCAGAACTACCACTTTAAAAAGGGCAGTGGGGATGGGGGGAGCACTAAGTTGGCTTTGCTGTGGATTTGCACTAAGCATTCTACCAGGAAGAGGGTTGCTTATGCAGATGCTGGCTCCAACTGTAGGCACATTCCCCTGTAAATGTATTGTGCCTACACATACTGATCTTACGTGATTCCAAACAGTTCACAGCAACCCTGTCCCCCCACCCCCCGAAGGGAGCACAGATGTGGTTCTAGTCCTTTAAAACAGAATTAATAGCAAAACTTAGTTAAATAATTCTTTGGTTAGAAAAAGCCCCTGGAAGCATGTGTATATAATGCATTATTATCACTTTCACGTGAGACAGGAGACAGGTGAAAGAAAGAGCTGGCCATCGAGTCTCTTACAGCAGTTCTCCAGTGTTTGTTGAATTCATATTTTTCAGGAAAAAAAAGTACAGCTTTCTAAATGGCTAACATTTCTCATGACCTAGTCTTTCTTGAAATATATAGCAAGTAACATCTCAAAGTTAGGTAAATCCAAAAATTCCTACCCAAAAGAGGAAGAGAAAAACCCACGTAATTTTTGGGAGAGGGGGAGACAGACTCCCCCTCTTACTGCCCTCCCAGACCATGAGCCTGGAGCTCTCTAGGTAGCCCAAGCAGGCTTCAACCCCATCCTTCTACCTCAACCCCCAAGTACTAAGATTTATTCTAAATTTTAATCACAAAACTATCTGGCTAGCCAGCAGGTGGATCTCTGAGTCTCTACAGAGTGAGACCCTGGCTCAAATACAAAACAATACAAATCTAGCTGGATAAATATTACATAGTAACACTAACTTGATTTATAGATAATTTCTTCTCTAAGTTTTGGTTACAAAAGATCAATTATCTATCTGGATGAATATTTACCAAATAATTCTCCTACACAGTAATGTGATTTACAGAAACTCTCACTCCTTTCTTCACATTTTACACCTAACTGATTTACCAAATCCCACGGATTACACTGAGTCTTATTGACTCTACTGTCTACCACTGACCAAGCCAGGCCTTCAGCCTCTCAGTTTCCTGCTGGCCCCACACCTACTCAAGCCCAGAGGGTTTTCTTTACACAAAAGCCAGACTGATTTATCAAAAATATACATAAGATACATTTTGTTATTTATTTGTTCAAAATTGTCCAGTAGCCTCTTTTCTATTTAGATAAAACTCTAGTTACTATGGCCCACAAAGCTCTGCCTTACTCATCACCTCCTCTAGCTGCCTCCTCTATCCTCACCTGTCTTCTTCATTCTGTTCTGTTGCCAGACTTTGTCTATAAACAATTCACATGTATGTATTTACTGATCTACTTATTTATCTTTGTGTATATGTTGGCACTTACATGGTATGTGTGTGGAGGTCAGAGGCTCATGTATGTACAGGAATTACTTCTCTCCTTCACATGGGTTCCAGGGATTCAACACAGGTCTTCAGGCTTGGTTGCAAGTGCCTATACCTGCTGAGCCATCTTGCTGGTTCTACCACAGTCTCTTCAGCTCTTGCCATCCTGATTTTTTTTCCTTTCCTCTTTGTAGTGGTGAGGCTGAACCCAGGACTGTGTTCATTCATCCCAGACAAGTGCTCTACTACTGAACGACATTCCTGTTTGACCATTTTCTCTGAATACATGGTACTCACACATCTTGCTTTTTCTTTCATTCAGCCTTCCCTCCCCCAATATTCTATCCACAAAATACCTTTTTTGACCGTTTCAATTGGAAGAGTGCTCTCAACACCCTCTTGCCTGTTCATTCAATATAACACAGACAGTAACTGTTGGCTTATTTATTATCCATTTCCCATACAAGAATGTAAACTCCACCAGCAGCAAGATGTTGCTCAATGCTTTTACTTCATCTAATTAAAACTTGGTACAGAGCAGGCCAACTATTCAGCATACACATGCTAAATAATGAATGAACATATGAACATCCTGGATCTAATTACTGGCTGAGTTTTTTTTGTTTGTTTGTTTGTTTTGAGTTAGGATCTTATTATGCAGCCCTGGCTGGCCTTGAATTGCTAGCAATCTACCTGAAATTTTGTTTTACATGCTCTGTGACAGTAACATCACACACTAATTTAACTTTCAAAAGCTCTCTGAACAGCATCTTTTATGGATCATGCTTTATGCCATGAAGAAATCAAAGAAAAGAGAGATGGCTCTTGGCTCCTAATGTAGCAAATATGGGGGTCTACCTAGCAATAATGGCAAAATCAAGCATAGTTTCAACATGTTATCTAGAGTGATCCTTTTAAAGTAAAAGCCATCATATTAAAACTAAGCCAGATTAGAAACCCTACAATGGCTCCCTGTTTCTCTCAGAATTGTTTCTTAGTATGGGCTGTTAGGCCCTAAAAGGTTTGGCCTGTTACCTCAGACCTCATCTTCCCTTCCCGATCTTGTACTCACTGTGCCATCTATACCAGCCTCCTTTCACTCCTCAAATAGAGCAGGGTTCTTCTGCCTCAGGACCTGTGGACCAGCAACTGATGCTGCTTACAGTGTTCCTTACCTAGAAAGTCACATGACTAATCCTTTCAACATCAGGCTCACACTGTGATCTACTATTTAAATAATGTCCTAGTTTTCCATCCCCTCTGCCATACTCTACTTCTCTCTCCTCTTAAGAATTTTACTTATTTATTATGTTTAGTTTTTCTTCTCACTTAAATATAAGCTCTATAAGGGTAGGGATTTGTTATGTTCACTGACTCCAAGCATTTAGAACTCTAGCTGGCATACAGAACCATACAGTAATATTGTGATTGAAGGTAAATGGTCTTTTGACCTTTATTCTGAGGAATTACTCATGGCTAGCCCAACTTTAAAGGGAAAACTAGGCCTTGGAGTCAATATACCTGAATTGTTTTGTTTTGTTTTTCTGAAACAGGGTTTCTTTGTGTAGCTTTGGCTGTCCTAAAACTCACTTTGTAGAACATGCTAGCCTCAAACTCAGAGATCCACCTGCCTCTGCCTCCTAAATGCTGGAATTAAAGCTGAGAACCACCACATACATAGGCTCAAATACTTGAAGAATTTTGTGCTTCAGTTTCATTTTGAATCAGTTGTAAGACTTACCGGTGGACTTAATGTCTATGCTTCTCAGTTTAAAGTTAAGAATAACTCTCCCAGAGTAGTCAAGGGCATGAGTGAGTAAAAGGAAAGGTACACAAGTTGATGACCACATCCGACATTCAGAGCTTCCTGTGGTTTTGGAGAGAAAGTCTTCCTCCTTCACTCATGGTACATAACTGGAATGTAAGAGGACCCCCGGTTCCTGCCAAGGAACCAACTACCAGCTCCATTAGTAACTGTAAGCAAACCAGTGACAAGACAGAGCAATGACACCATGGCACGCAGACCCCTCCCACCCACCCCCAGACTAGCCATAGGCTTTGGGAGGTTATCTTGCTAGCTATTTCCTTCCTTCTTTCTGGTGCTGTGGTGTGGGGGATTAAACCTAGAGCCTCATGTGTGGGGGATACACACTCTAACATGGAGCTCCATCCTGAGCCAAATATTTCTAATAACAAAAGAACAGGACACAGGGTTAAAAAGAGAAACCACATAAAACAAATATTATCCAAAGGCTCTCAGCATCAGCTGGTCCTTACCTGAAATGCTGAAGCTCAATCACAGCAGCCCTCAGTGAGATGAAAGCCTGCTATGGTTGAGCCAGTTACCCACAGAGAAAGACAGACATGCCATAAAATGCCATAAAAACTTAAAGCCAGAGTCAAAGTCATACTGAAAGATACTTTGGTAAGTCTGAAAAGAAATAAACACCCCTCTATTAACTACTACTTGGATAACTTATTAGAGGTTTGGTTGGATATGATCAGATTATAGAACTACAACAATAGACTTTCCAGATTTAGGAATATATGCTGTTACACAGTGGCTCTGAATTGAAGGTGGTACCTATAACCTGGTTGAGAGATACGTTAAGGGGAAACTTAGGCCAGTGAAAAAGGGAGAGAAAAGAAAAAAAACTGCAGTGGTTGATAGACACAGCCATTCTAAGACAATGTACTCATCCTAGCCCACAGATCTCTCTCCTTTGAGTGTTTCCATGGAACAGCCTACTTATCTTTATGTAAAGCTAAACATCCCCATAATACTGACTCCATTATGATTCATACTAAGTCTATCCAGCTCCCAATTCTTAACATGGAAAGAAATGTCTCACAGTCTGAGTAGGTAATCAAGCCTGGGTGTAAGGAGGCAATCATTTGAAATGGTTGTGATGAAAAAGCTTTCTTTTGCCCCTAAGCAAGGGGCAGAGAGCTGGTAAGTGAACAGACATGGCCTGTTCTACTAGGATACTCAGTTCAGACTCGCTGATACCTCTGCCTTGTCTTCTTCCAGTTTGTTACCTGGGAAGGAGAGAATGAACAAAAACAAGAAGGTCTCAGCAATGGTCAGTGAGGATCTTACCACATCAATCTCAGTGTTGGAATGTCCCATGTTACAAACTATACAGCTATTCTTCATACGGTCCAAGTGCTCTCTGGTTACCACATTCTTGTTCCCTTAAAAACAGAAGAGATAAACACATGAAAAGGAATGAAGTTAGACCCCTACCTCATTTAATATTTAAACATACACAATCTACATATATATAATGAAATATATAAAAATCAATTCTATATGGATCATATTCTTAAGAGCAATAACTAGAAAGACTCAGTTTTTAACAGAAATGTTAGAAGAACATGAAAGTGAATCCTTACGGCTTCAGGTTCTGCAATAGTCTACAGCAATATAGCACTTTAAACATAAACAACAGAAGAAAAACAGATTGGACTACATAAAAAACATACAAGTCCTTGCTGTAAATGACCCCACTAAGGAAGTGTTTAAAAGACAACTTAGTGAATGGAACAAAATCTTTGTAAATCAAACACTGAAATGGGATTTCTATTAGAAATATATTGAAAACTCTTACAACTCAACAATAAAGACAAATAATCTAATTAAAAAATGAACAAAGGATCTGAAAGGATGTTTCTGTAGAGAAGACATCAATGGCAAACAACAACTCAGGAAAGAATGGAGACTATCGCTAGCCATCTAAATCATATTCCTCTTTATGTTCACTGCGACGGCAATAATAAAACCACAATAACGGAAGTGTCGCTGAGGATGCAGAAAAGCTGAAACCCTCAAGCGCTGCTGGTACACCTGTACAATAGTTCTGTTGCTTTGAAAAATAGTTTGGTAACTCCTTAAAAGTAGAGTTACTATTCATATTATTATCATATAAAGTTACTACATGACAATAATTTTATTCCTGGTTATACTGACAAGAGAAATGGAAACATGTCCACAGGAAGACCTGGATTTAATGTTTGCAGAGTATCCTTCATGACCATCCCCAAGTGAAACCAACCCAAATATCTATGTGTGTTCATCACAAAAGATAAAGTGTGGTACTGCCACATACAAAAGAGTGAAATATTAACATGGTTTTATATGAATGGAATCTGGAAACATCATGTTAACTAAAGGAGGCCCGTCGCAAAGGACTACACAGTGTATGACTTCATTTTACATGGAATGCACAGGAAAAGCAAATATGTATAGGCAGAAAGATCAGTGGTTGCATAGGGTTACAGGTGTGTGAAGGATGCAGTGAAGAGTGACCATCTATGATAAAGGACTTCTTGTGGGCATGAGAGATGTCCTAGAATTAGGTGACAGCATGCTCTAGTCCTTCAGTAAAGGCCACTACAATGTGCACTCTTCAACAGTGAGCAATGTGCTATATAGGTTATCTCAAAAAGTTGTAACACTTTTACAGCTCCGTGAATTTGTTATTAAGTACTGAATTTTGGTCCTGGGATCACCCCTAGGCCCCCTGAGCTATACCTGCAGACAGAACTGCACACATAGGTGAAAGGCACAGCATGGGACTCATCCCAGTTAAGCCACTAAAAATAAGTCCATTCGGTCCCTCCACGGGGAGGAGGGGAGGACCCACGGGGCTGACGGGTGAAGCAAGAACAGGTCCTCATAGTCCGTGTCCTCTGCTCCCAGTTCTTGCCAAAGCTATAAACAGTTTTATTTCCTCTCTCTAAGAGAATTATAAAAGAAACCCAAAATGCCTGTGGTTATGGTTTTAATATACAATTATAAATAAGTTTCTCAATCTGAGAAAACTAGCCATTTTCAACATTTCTCCCTAAAATTAAAAATCTACCCCTAAAACTAAAATTCTATTTGTTTTAAAATTAATGAAACTCCCATTTTTTTCTAGCTATGAAGAATTTTGCTCTTTCCTTGTCTTAATTTATAGGGACTATACAGAAGCATATTTGCTGTTTGTTCTTTTGTTTGTTTTGAAGGACAGGGTCTCATTATGTAGCTCTGGCTGTCCTGGAACTCACTAAGTAGACCAGGCTGACCTCAGACTTAAAGAAACTCCTCCCGCCTCTACAACAGCAGTGCTAGGATTAACGGCATGTGGTACCATACCCAGCCAGATATTTGCTTTTAGGATGAAACAAAAGATGGCAGGGCTGAGAATGGAGCTCAGTGGTGGAGTATGTATTCAGCGTGCTTCTGTAATGATCACTGGCACATACTCCTCTACCTTGTAGCTATGTCCTAAGAGGTTAAGGAAGGCAGAGACATAATAGTAATAAAGGATGGAGAGAAACTTTGATTTAGGGATGACCTAAAGGTCTATTTAGAGCTCTAAACAGGAAAATGTGAGAGATAGACTTTTTTTTTTGTCTACTATTTCTGGCGCACAGGAGTGCACCTGGTGTCTGTGTGTTCCTGACTCCACAGTACTGAAATTACAAGTGTACACCACTGTGCCTGGCTTTTTAAAAAGATCAGTTAGTTCATGTGTATGAGTGTTTTGCCTGCCTGATTCATGCGTACTGCCTATATGTCTTACTCCCACAGTTAGAAGAGGATGTCAGATTATCTGGAACTGGAGTTACGAATGGTTGTGAGCTACCATGTGGTACTAGGAATAAAGCCTGGGTCCTTTGCAAGAGCAACAAGTGTTCTTCAACCACCGAGCCAGCTCTCCAGTCACTCATGCCTGACATTTTTCTATGGGTTCTTGGAATCAAATTCAAGTACTCATGCTTATTAAGGCAAGTATTTTACCAAATGAGCCAATCCTACTTCTCCAACCCTTCTCTCACTTTAATAGTTTGGGTTTATCTAGGATATTTTTAATCACCCCTCATTTGCTCCATGAAAGCATTCCCATGTCCACCCCACTGGACACACCACAACCATACCTGTGCAAGTAATA
>JANHMN010000016.1:36837664-36886824 GCA_030674055.1 Rhabdomys pumilio | reverse complement strand
CACCACCCCACTGGACGCACCACAACCATACCTGTGCAAGTAATAACGATGTCCACTTGTCGGATGACTTCACTTAGCTTCACTAGTCGAAATCCATCCATACTGCAGAAATAAAGCAGGGACAGTTAACTCAGCTGATAGGAGGCCTCCCTTACATGCCTGCATGGAGCTCTTCAGGTAGTTAGTGTCACTTCCAGGACAGCTTGAACGCTTCCAGTCTGTTTATTTTGTTTGGTTTTTAACACAGTGTCACTGTATAGTCTAGGCTGGCCTCAAACTCAGGATCCTCTAGCCTTTCCCCCAGCCTTTTGCTAGGATAACGGGTATGTGTCAGCACATCTGGCTTGGGCTATTCTTTAGCCAAAAATTCAAATCATTTCCCTAGTTTATACAGGAGAAATGTAAATACTCCCTTTGCATCTTTGGAGCTATTTCTTCCTAATAATAGGGAGTCAAGCAAGGGCTACCACGAGATTCCCAAACTGAATTTATAGAAAATGACACATAGCCAGCCATTGGAACTACTCTCACTGAATCTATTCTTCTAAGATCATTGATTACCTTCTGGAAAACACACACACACACACACACACACACACACACACCCCACAGGCCATTTTCCTAGTGCCTTATAATATTTGATTTCTATGCCACATTAAGCATAACATGCCTTCTATAAAGTCTAATTCCATACTTTTGTATAGTGCTGGGGTCTGAGCCCAGAACCTTGTACATGCTAGGCAACTGTACCCCACTTGGCTACATTCTAAGGTGTTTCCCATATTTAAGGGACAGGATTCTTCACTGGACCCTTCTCTGTTCTTTCAGTACCCATGTTTATTCTGCCTTTGGCAATAAATCACTACTCACATGATGGGCACACACCCACCACCCTAATGCTGGGATTAGAACCCAGGCATCCAGCAAACAAGGCAGAGCTCTACCATTGATCTACACTTCAGGCGTAGTTTGTATCTTTAACTTGCACACCTGTGGGACTTCATAGCTAGATTCCCCAGGAGGATCCTGAACTTGTTTGAAAATAACCTCATCATCCTCTGCACAGCCTCATCTACTTTCCGGCCACCCTGGGCAACAGCATTACTGTTAACCCAACTCTATGAGCCTAGTAGTTGTTTCTTCCTAATTGAAATTGCAACCAAATCTTTTTGATTCCTTTTCTTAATTCCTTAAAAGTCTCTTGAATTTATAGCCTCACAGAACATTTTTGGTGGTTTTGAGACAGGGTCTGAACTTACTTTGTAGAACAAGCTAGCTTTAAATTTGAGGTAATTCTCTTAAGGTGCTGGGATAATAGATTTGTGGGCTACTATGCCTAGTTCTGCCCCCTTTTTTCTCTACAGGCTGGCTTTGCTAAGGTCAGGTCAGCAATGCATGGTCCAATCTCATTGTCTCTAGGTTATATCTCTCAAAATCATTTTGCAGAGTGATTTCCCTAAGTGCAATTTGGAATATTTTATTTACATGTTTAAAATACTCCAGGTTAAGACCTAAATTCTTATACTGATAAATGATTATACTGTCATTTGATTCTAACCTCAGATATTACCATTTCCCAAATTTGTCCAGTCTGTGAGCTCCTGAAATATGCTATGCTATCCTTTGTTTGAAGGCTATGCTCTTGTTCCTTGCATAGGACACACACTTTCAAACTGAGAGGGGAAAAAAAAGAATAAAAACAACAACAACAACAACAACAACAAAACAAACAAAACCCAAAACCCAAAAACCCTACCCAAGTTTGAATACAGTCTTGCTGACATTCCTGTCTACAGTGCCTCAGTCTTCTGTTAAGACAGGTTTCCCATGCCCTTACAGCACTGCATGCTGTTCACAGTGCTTCCGACACAGCACAGGGGTTATCTGTGTTCTTTTCATAGCAGAGCCGTACTCCTCCATCCACTCTTTGCATTTACTCTCAGCATATAGCTTGTACAGCATACAGGCATATATGGTAAGTTACTGGTTCACGGCTGTGAGACAATGTGAATGCACTGTCATCAGTGTCTTGTTCCGGTTTCTATACTGAAGAGACAGTACCAGAAAGGGGATGGTCCCTGTGTACTGAAGCCAACTAAAGAAAGCCAGTGACTCTACTAGAGAACTCTGCTTTGGCAGCTTATGGTTGGGCTCTGTGAGTGGCAGGACAGAGGGAACATGCCTTTTTCCAACCTTACTCTAGCTCAGTGTCCTTCTTCCAGAGGTTTAGTGGTAAACACTGCACAGAAAGTAAAAAATATAGATATATACTACAGAAACTTGGACTAATAGTATCTTTTAATCTTAGTAACAGTGACCACTTAGTGAGGGTCCATTCTATGACTTAATTCTCACAATACTTTGAGGTAAGGATGATTATCTATATTTTATTTGCTTTATTTGACTATTATAGAGTTTAGTCAGGGTCTGACTATGTAGCCCTGGCTGGCCTGGAACTTACTATGTAGACCAGACTGGTCTTGAACTCAGAGATCCTTTTGTCTCTGTCTTCCAAATGCTGGGATTAAAGTTGTGTCCTGCTGGGATCCACATTTGAAAGAGGAAAAAGAAACTTAAAATTTTTAAGTTTAGATTTGAGCCTTAAGAATTATAAGAATACCACAAACACTTTCCCACACGTTCTTCACACAGGAGTGAGTGGATTTCCCTCAGTTTGGATCAGTTTAGTATTGTCTCCTGGTTAGATCTACATCACACGTCTTTGGGAGGACTACCACAGGTCTTTCCAGTGTATTATATCAGAAGTCTCTGACACAGCCCACTGCACTTCCCTCCCCTCTCTTCCTTCCTGCTGAAGACTGAACCCATGTCCAACCTAAGCACATGCTCTACCACTAAAGTGCACCCAATCTCTCTTCCTGGCAGGATCTCACTCTGTAACCAAGGCCAGGAAGTCACAATTTATTTGTCTCAGACTCAGGAATGCTAAGATTATAGGGCTGAACCTTAAAAACAAAATACTCTGTGTATGTGTATGTGTGTATGCATGCACACGTGAACACACTTGAGCATGTATGATATGTGTGTGAAGGTAAGCACAGGCCAAGATACACCCATGGAGGTCAGAGGACTTTTTCAGACTGAATTTAGGTCATCAGGATTGCACAGTAACCACTTAGTCTACTAAACCATCTTTCTGTCCTGCCTTTTCTTTTTTGATCATAACTTCCAATGGGGTGGGGATTACACATGAAGAGAGACATTAATGGGATATTTGTCCCTCAAACCAAAGCATTCCTTGTTACTACTTCAACAGGAATTCCAAATTCCCACTTCTCTCAGAGCAGAACTCCTTGACTTTTGCAAGACAGAAGCTTAGCGTTCCCTCAGCAGCTTCCCTAGGCATGTGGGTGTAAGAGGCTGCATGGCAGCTCCACGGTGGCACTGCAGCTAGCCATGCAGAGGAGGGGCAGGCATCTTGTCATGCTTACCAGGCTTGCAGGGCACAGATGGGGTCAATCTCAGTCACATACACAATGGAACCCATGGCCTTCAGAGCAGCACAGCATCCCTTTCCCACCTGAGCAGGAAGAACACACACAACAAAGAGAGTCAATGAAAGCTCACTTCTCGAAGCTTCTGGAAGCTTTGGAAGGGTACCCTCTATCTTCCCCTCAAAGTAAGTTTGCTGAATAGATTCATGCTTGAGGAAAACTAAAAAAAAATGCAGTTCATAAACAAATCCTGGCCCTCTTAGCACATTCACATGCATGAGAACACCCACATTCACGATTTATAATCAAAACACAAGCCAAAAGAACATCACAAACAGCGATGCTGGAACAAGTCAGAAAATCAACTCGAGAAAAAACACAAAGGGAAAAAGAAAGGCACTTAATTCAAGGCCCTCTAAAGTTACGTGTTCCCATCTGACATGGTGCACAAATGTACTTCTGTCTGTACATAAAACTCTAGAACATTTTAATCGAAATACATTTAAACATCCAACAAGTAACAGGTTGAACTTTACCTCTCCATAGCCACAGACCACCACCTGCTTTCCACCAAACATCATATCTGTTGTCCTTTTAAGTCTGAGGGAAACAAAAACAAACCATACCATTCACTTAGAAAACACTTCCTTAGCTTTCTACATGATGCTCGTGCTTTTGTTTTAAAGCTCTTTCATTTTTGAGGGAAAGCAATGCAGTCTGTATTTTGTCCCTCTAACGAGCTCTAGGTGAACGGGAGTGGTGCAGCTTCCCACTTTAGCCTCCCTCTCGTTCCTGGGAATGCTGCAAGAGGATGTAGAATACATAGTACCTTGTAAACAATAAAACAACGTACACTTTTATATTTTGAATAGATATGGGGAAAAAGGAAAAGACACAAATAAGGAAACAGTCATTTTAATTTAGGAAGTGACAGTTCTGACCGAATGGAAACATTACTTTGCCCTACTGTTTTAGGAATATACCGTAAGTAATGCACTTAGCAGTATCAGAGTGGCCAGTCTGGTCCTACACTGACTCAACAGGGAGAATAATGGACAACAGTGCAGAGGCTGTGAAATCTGCTGATGCTGACTTTATAGAAAATAAGCTTTCTGGGTTGATTTGGAGTAAAGATGTTCTACTTTTGCATCTTGTTCTCGATGAAACTGATCCTTGCTGTCTCCAGGATTTCTGGAAAGAATGTGTAGGAATGAGTTCTGGTTTCTCTTTGGGTATAATGAGATAACTTCTGGGAATCTCAGTCAAGACAAAAAAAGAGTTTCAACTAAAATCCAGTTGATTTTGAGATACATGGTCTCTCCAAATACGTGCAAAACTTCCTACTTATGTATCTACTTACTTACCCCTTCTGGTGCAAAGGGTCTGTAAATGCCCACAAAAAAGTAAGAATCCTATTTTAAAAATGGTTTGGTAGCTCCCCAGCACTGATACAGCTGCACGCACCTTGATGAAGTTCATTTAATACTACTTAAGTGTGAGGGCGCTTCTTTCTCCCTGAAGAGCCAAGTCTGGTGAGGACCACCACACTCACAAGTCTGTCACGGAGTAGCAGCGTGGTCTTGCAGTGGCTAGCACAGCCAGGAGAACCAAAGGATTTATTTCTAAGTCTCCTTTCCTTTGACTACTTTTCTGAAACTTTTCCTCAGCCCTCTCTTTGTAACTACACATAGCTGTGGTGGTCTGGAAACTTCCTTCACACTGATGCTCCGAAAATGACAACCAGGCTGCAGACACGGTGAGGTAGTGATTTTCCTGTGTTCTCAGGATTTTCCTCAAGGATAAAAGACAAAAGAGACTTCACTCAAGGAAGGACTAGGGGTAATGGCAAGCTACCTGGTGCTATTCAGGAGTCATGGCAACTCTTTGAACTCCTCTTTGGTTCTTCTAGCTCCACAGCCCTAGGAGAGCTAAAACATGATCTATTCTATAATGTGAAAATCCTAGCTGAGCTCCTTTGGAGCTTTGGAGAAATTTTTCTTCTTCTTCAAGTGGAATCTTAGTCAGCAATACACAAGGAGGAGCTGGCAGGGCTTCCTGATGCCTGTGTGATGGTGAATTGTGACTGACAACTTGAGGGGACTTAGAACCACCATGGTAACAAACCTCTGGGCATGTCTTTGAGGGAGTTTCTAGATTAGGTTAAGTGATGTAGGAAGACCCTCAGCATAGGCAGCATCACTCAATGGATAGAAGTCCTGGACCAAATAAACGGAGAAAGCGTCATCTTCATCTCTTTCACCCGCACCTAC
The DNA here is from genome assembly GCA_030674055.1 of Rhabdomys pumilio. Classification (NCBI taxonomy): domain Eukaryota; kingdom Metazoa; phylum Chordata; class Mammalia; order Rodentia; family Muridae; genus Rhabdomys; species Rhabdomys pumilio. Next base: position 36,881,099 of record JANHMN010000016.1, on the reverse strand, counting down.
CTTTGCTTTCTGACTATAAATGCATGTGATCAGCAGCCTCCAGCTCTTAGTGCCATGACTTTCTGTCACGGTCCTGCCCTAAGTAACCCTCCCTATGTTGCTTTTGTCGGGTATTTGTTCCTAGCAACATGTAAAGGGGCGAATACAGCAAGTAACTATCTCAGAACTATAGAAGATTAAATATTAATACCTTTCTCCAGTGGATGCTCTCTTAGCCCAAGTGCCTGCCCGCTCTGCTGTCCCTCCTTTTCTTTCTGGTTTTGTGAGACAGGATCTTATGTAGCACAACCTGGCCTTAAATTTATTATATAAGAAAGAAAAGCTTAGAACACTCAATTCACCTCCTTAGCCTCCCGAGTGCTGGGATTACAGATGTGAGTCACACCATGCCTGGTTTCTACTGCAGGTTTCTTTGGAGCAGTTTTCATCTCGCTTGCTCTCATCTCTACTGAGAAAACAATTGCCCTTGACCCAATTGCAGTTTGGCACTGTCTGCAGGTACCAATGAGCTCGTACTGCTTAGCAGGTTTAGATAAACAGCCCAGGTCCCTGCTCCTCACTATATAATCTCACTGTAGCCCTCACTCTGCTGCTTGTACACTCTTATGCACTCATGTACACCACAGTACAAGCTTAAGACTGTTCCTTATTGAGGGAGTAACTACGGTGGGAGGGGCGCTGTCTTCATGCGTCTTTTACTTATCCTGGTATAGGCCAACTTTAGGTTCACATATCTGGTACTTGAGAAGTCTAAGAGATAATTGTGGGTAAATAAGTATTTTAATGAAATATATACAAGTTACTATTACTGTGGTCAGAACTGAGGTATCTGTCACAATGACCCTTACATGAGGACACTCCATGGCTGACTACTGAGCTAAGAATTTATGAAAATGTTCAGTCTATGTAATACTATTGACTCCATAGTAATTCAGTAGGTAAAAATAGTTATAATGTGAACAGAAAAAAAAGAAAGAAAGAGAACCCAGTAAAACTTCCCCTAGATTCTTACTGAATCCTAAATACATGAAGTTCTAGACAGACAAGCAAGGGGCTGGGTTTGGTTGCACATGCCTGTTTTAAAGTATGATGAAAGCAGAACTGCGCTATTGAGGCTGGACTGGGCTATGTATCAAGTTCCAGGTCAGCTGCGTGTGCACAGTGAAATACCATCCTGACTTTTCTTTTAAAGGAGAAAGGTAACAGCACTGAACAACTTCCCCTGTCTTATTAACTCTCACAATAACTCATGAAGTAGGTCATACAGTTACTATTTTACAGAGGAGGGAACAGGTAAGGACGGTGAGCAAGGGCCTGCAGTTAATGAATAGTAACGGGCGCATTTACACTCAGGTCTCTCTGGACCCAGTGGCGGTGCTGTCCCTGTACACTCAACAGCTAGGAATGCGGTCCACAGGACCTTTCCTCATTTTCTCTATTAACCCATGTGGGATAGAAACACTGAATTTGGCATATTTTAAGCTATCTGATTGTTTTACTTAGAAACTTACTTGAGGGCTGTGATTTGAATCTAGAATTTTCCCAAAGGTTCACATGATAAAGGTGTGGTCCCCCAGTTCACTTTACTAAAATGTGTTGAAAACTGTAAGAGGTCAGTCTAGTGGGAGGCATTCTAGAAATTGGCAACACGTTCCTGAAGGGGTAGAGGGGACCTATGCCTTCCTTGCTCTTTTCTTACATCTCAGAAGCGGACGACTTTGCTTCATCACGTGACCCTGACTAACCACACGCTACTTCACTGCACACCCTAAGGCAAACATGGCCATCTGCCCACAGACCAACACCTCTAAAACTCTGAGCCAAAATCCAGCTCTGACTTTCAGTTGAGTATCATCTCCGGTATGAGCCACACCGGTGGAACGCTGCCTGCACACGGGGTCTTCCTAACAGCAGCGCTGGAACGCTGACTGCACATGGGGTCTTCCTAACAGCAATGAAGAAATGCCAGGACACAAGAGAGGAGAAAGGGCGAGTGCTGTCAGACCTGTAACTCTCACAGAGCAGAAAGCAGAAATGCCTCTGGGAGTTCATTCTTTCCTCCCACAAGTTTCTAGATAGTCAAGAAATTCTATGACAATAATAACATGAGAATTATATGGTATGTTATGGGAACCATAATCTGAAATAGGACCATCTGAAATCTTTCAAAATCATTGTTATGCCATTTTAATAGCACAAACTATGAACTCTGCTTACCAATAGCAGCTAATCTCGTTTCTTTTTTAAAGTTTTATTTACTTTTATGTTATGAGTGCATTGTCTGCATGTTTGTGTACTGTGTGTGCCTGGTACCTGAGGAGACCAAAACAGGGCTCCAGATCTCCTGGGTCTGGAATTATAGACAGCTGTGAGCTGTCATGTGGATACTGGGAATCAAACACAGGTCTGCTGAAAGAGGAGCCAGGACTCTTAATCACTGAACCAAGTCTCCAGCCCTAGTCTAATATTCTAAGTGAAAAAGATTTTCTTGTAATAGTGAATGATAGCAACCGAGCTGTGGTTTACACAGGCCTGGGTGTGATGAGGTGAAACATGAAACAGTTCCAGAAATAACTAAAACCAAAGATTCTGGAACCATAAGGCAATAACCCAAGATCACCTCAAAGATAATGGACATTACCCGTCAAGAATAGATTCACGGCAACAGTAGAGGTTATCAAATTTCTGTTTAGTGACTGAGTCATTGACGTTCATGGCTGGAACACACAGCTTCCCAGCTTTCGACAGTTGGTACAGCCTGGGAAGGAAAGAGACAAGAAGAGCATAAAACAACCAGATACTACAATCTACTATTGATTTTATGTCTGATCTCTGAAATATATCGATGGACTGAGTATGAAAGCAAAGATATAACTAATTCATCCTTCATGACAGATACAGAGAAACAGATAATGTATTTCTAGAGGCTGTATACAGCTTGGCAATAAAGCTTATTCAAAAAACCATATAGAGAAAATCTTTGGTCCAACTGTTTCAAGATCTTAAAAAATTCTGAGACAGGGACTCACTGTGGAGTCCTGGCTGGCCTGGAACACACAGAGATCCACTGGCCTGTGTTGGCATCAAAGGCATGCACTACCATGCCCATTGCAAGACTGAGACTTTAGAATAAAGTAACTAGCTTTACTTTATGTGTGTGTTTACTTGAATGTATGCATGTTAAAGGCATGGGTGCCTGGTGCCTGTGGAGGCCTGAAGAGAGTGTTAGATCTTCTGGAACTCAGTAACCAATGCTGTGAGATGCCAGGTGGATCCTGGGAACCAAACCTGAGTCCTCTGCAAATGTACCAAGAGCCCTTAAACCACTGAGCAATCTCTTCCAACCTTCACATAAATTTTATATCCCTTTTAATAAAAAAAAAGTAACGTTGGGGCTGGAGAAGTGGCTCAGTGGTTGAGAGTGCTTCCTGCTCTTCCAAAGGCCCATCCATGTTGATCCTATCAAGTGGCTTGGAATCACCTGTCACTCCAGCTTCTAATGCCCTCTTCTGACCTCCCTGGTCACCCACAAACATAGCATACATTCACACAAGCACATACATACACATAAATAAAAACAAAAATAAATCTTAAAAATAGCTTTAAAAGAACTAATTTTAAGCAATACTTTAGAAATCCAGCATAACCTTACTATTATTAGTAGTTTCAAATTTGTAACAACAATACACAAACCCACAAAATGCATAGCTATACATACATGAGTTTAAAAACTAAGTCCATTAAAAAGGAGAATTATTTGTTTTATTAAAAACTCACCTCAGTGAGCACGCGGTGGTGCAGTGCTTGGGCGTCCGCTGGCAGAGGGTGGGCGCGCCCCTTCCCGTAAAAAAGCCGGGTGGTGGTGGCGCATGCCTTTAATCCCAGCACTTGGGAGGCAGAGGCAGGCGGATTTCTGAGTTCGAGGCCAGCCTGGTCTACAGAGTGAGTTCCAGGACAGCCAGGACTACACAGAGAAACCCTGTCTCGACAAACAAACAAACAAACAAAAAATCACCTCCTGGGGCTAGCGATGAGGCTCAGAGGGTAAGGGCTCTGTCAAATCTGACATTCTGAGCTTAATTTGTGGCACCAATATGGTGGAGAATGAACTAATTTCCACAAGTTATCTTTTCTTGTGGTATCTACATTTGTGACATGCAAGTATGTGAGAATGCATGTACACATATATAAATTTAAATGTAGCCCATTTTAAGAATCAGAAGGTTGTTGTAAGCTATAGGTTTTTTTGTTAGCTTTTTACTTTTATATGCATTGGTACTTTCCCTGAATGTGTGTCTGTGTGAAGGCATTGACAGTTGTGAGCTGCCATGTGTGTACTGGGAATTGAACTTGGGTCCTTTGGAAGAGCAGCCAGTGCTCCTAGCCACTAAGCCATCTCTCCAGCCTCAAGCTATAGTTTTCTTTTTTCCCCTCTTCCCTGCTCCCTTTCACTCTGGCCCCACTCGTTCTGGCCCAAAGGTTTTTATTTTATTTATTATATGTAAGTACACTGTAGCTGTCTTTAGACACACCATAAAAGGGCATTAGATCCCATTACAGATGGTTGTGAGCCACCATGTGGTTGCTGGGATTTGAACTCATGACCTCCAAAAGAGTAGTCAGTGCTCTTAACCACTGGCTATCTCACCAGCCCCCCAAGCTATAGTTTTATATGTTCAAAACGATTAGAAAACATTAAAGCAGCCATAGTGGCATACTTTGAGAGAGAAAGGTTTTTTTTTTTTTTTTTAATGCATTCAAGTCTTTATTGGTGAATAAGACTAACAGGAATGATTCTAGTTTTATCTAAGGAATTACTGCTACTTTGTGATGGAACCCAAAGCTCTTGCTTGCAGTCTGTGAGAGATGACAAAGGTTATTATCTACTGTGGGTCTCTAGCACAGAACAGTATCTGGCTTATTGTAGTAGTTAAATAAATATTTACTGAATGAACTAAACATGTCCAAAAAGAGCAAGCAGTCACGTACCACAGCGACAAGAAAACATGAGGACCCCACCTGCTTCTCCATCTGAGCTGCTCACCATTTTAGGTTTGCAATTTGTGTTGCTAATTCAAATAAGTGCCTAGCCTTAGACTTGTTACCTTATAGAAAAGCTCTAATTTTCAGCATAATGTAATGTGTTCTACAGACATGTGACCATAAGATTCTATATTAGGGATGACTGTTAAATCTTACCTATGGACTCCAGTAACACTCTCCTCGACTATGCCTTTGATTTTCTTAAACATGTTGGGATACTTTTTATAAATCCAGTGAGTAAGATCTCCTCCATCATCCAATATCTGCAACAGAAGCATCAGGACTGTCATTTGTCTTGCAGAAGGCATAGGCTTCAGGGTCTCTCAGGGTACTGTACCCCAATTCCTAATTACCAATGTATAGGCACTTATAAATTTCCATATATTTATGGAAAAGTACCTTAAAGCCTGAGTAAATACAATAACCTACAAATAAAAGAGTCATTGTACTCTAAGAAAAGAGAAGAGGAGAAAGGCCAACTCTAAGTTTCTCTGTCAGAAGACCCTATATTATCTACATTATTAAACCACATTACAATGTATGATTATCTTATGGATAATCAGATCAGGAGGCCATCGAGACCTCTAGTTCTCCAATATACTGCAGATCTTTAGAAAACTCAATTCTAGCTGCTGATTTTAGTGCTTTAAATACATTCAGCTAAAGTTTAGTTTAAATAAAAGGACAGATAATTAGTCTCCCTCTCAGAACAATGGCTTTTAAACCTGAAGTTGTTAAGCCTTTACTTCTCCCAAAGCATAGGCACTCTCCCACCCAATGTCTCAGGCAGCACTGAGGTTTTGCCTAGCTCAACCTCGCACTCTGTATAAGCCAAATTAAAAATAACCAGGGAACCGTGCAGCATGTAGGTGTATAAGCATGCCTCTGAACAGCTCATCACTATTTCAAGTTGGGATTAAAGATAAATACAATGCTGTGCCCACTGGAGCTTCCATCAGCAGTGGAAGGTTTCTGAATTATAAGTCAGGCACAAGGCAGTGTCGTATCAGCCCTTCAGGACTGTTAAAAGGGCTCATCGGGACTTTCCACATTGTCACACCTCTCCTGGACTGTCGCTGCAGAACTCAGTCATCCTCTGTTGGCATGCATCTTCTTTAAACTTCCAGGATATCAACACTGAAGTATCAAAAATGCCATCCTGAATCCCAGGGCATACAAAGCACCCAACCTCAGGTCTATCATTTGATCTTTGCTTCTGCTACTACTATTAATATACTTTGTTTGACTCAATCAAATCTTGATTGAGGGTAGGGACCAAGGCAGAACTCTCATTAGAACTCAGCCTTGCTACACACAAATAGACCTTAAGAACCCATGTTCTCAAGAAACCCAGAAGAGGGACCAGGGATCCAGACCCAGTTTCAATCCCACTGTTATTCCGCCTTAGCCCTACTTTCTACCTTATCTTCTGAGACAGTATCCTAACCTGGAGCTTACTATTTGGGTTAGACTGGCTGATCATCGAGCCCCAGGGCTCTTTCTTTTTCTTAATCTACGACCCTCTCCCCGCCCCTTGGTGCTGTGATGTGCTTTCATGTGAATGCTACAGATCCTAACTCAGCTCCTCACATTTGGGCAGCAAGCCTTTATCCAATGAACCATCTCTCCCGCCTGACCTATAACTCTTGATCCTCCTGCTGGGACTGATTATAGGCATGCATTACTACACCTGGCTTACACAGTGCTGGGGATAAAATCCTGGACTTCATACAGGCCAGGCAAATACTCTACCAACTGAGCTATATCCCAGCGCCTTCTTTCTCTTTTAAACAAAGGTATCTGGCATGGGCAAGGAGTTGCTATTTATGGTATTTATTTAAAGACTGCAGCCTATAAACTCCCTATGCTGTCCTACTGCAGAAAGTTTTTGACCTCAGATAATCCTCTTCTTCCTGAGGCTATAATGTAAGGAAAAGTCACAGGTCTTGCCCTGTTCTATGAGGCAACAGTTCCTCTGATCCTTGTACTGTCTTCACCACTAACTTTTCTAGCAGCTGTGCTGGCTCCTCAGATTGTAAATGCTCTGGGTACAATGCCACAGACTCTGTGTTCATGACTATAAAATTAGCTTTATACCCAAGAGACATGCACCCTGCCTCCTATCATCCTTATTATCTGTCAGTCAGACTCCCTCCTCGTCACCCAAAATTGCCAGAACGAACTGACTCATGTTATATCATCTCCTCCCTCCTCAAGTCAGCACTTGGTGCCATGTGACCTGGACCACAGGCATCAGCAGAAGCTGAACACCAGAGTACACTGGACAGAAATGAATCCACTTTCTTTTCTTTTTACTGGGAAACCCAGACCCAGTGTTTCCCACCATTAGCCCTCTCCTCATGAACTGCAATCACAGAATCTGACCCACCATGTTTGGCTGCCAGCCCTCCACATTCACGCATCTGTCAATGCACCACCAAAAGTCATCTTCTGACTCTCCTTTCCAGGCAAAGACGGGAAACCCTAAAAATAATCAAAAGAACAAAGGAAAACTATTAAATGGTACAAAAGGGCCAATCCCAAATTTTAACAAGGAAGTGCTAACTTCGGCCAATCACAACCTTTCTCATCTTGCTGTATTCTTTGGATGAATTTCTTTCACTGGTTAATGTTATCCTTGTTCCCTTACCCATACACTTCCCTGTAGTAGGGATTCATCTCTTCTCGGCTCAAAGGACAAGTAGCAAGAATGTGAGAGTTGCTAAAACTAGGACTATTGGAGATACAAGAAGGAACCAGAAATGTGTTCTTGGTTCATTAAAGCTGGCAGCCTCGGCATCTCCCAAGCCTACTTGTTTTACTTCTGTCAGGAACTCCACATACCTCACTGGGAAACTCTCGTATTCTTACCTACTAAAGTGCCTGTTCCATGTCACAGCCCAGTTAAGTGTCAAGTCCACTGTGCAGGCTGCTTAACTTAGCTGGGTGAGAACCAAATGAATCTGAAGTTTCTAATCCGTTTAATCCACTAAGCCAGGGCTCTACCACTGAACTTCATTCTTAGCTCATTCATTCATTCACTCATTCATTCATTCACTCATTATTTATTCATGTAGGTAGTTTTGAGACAACATCTCACCATGGAGTCCAGGCCAGCCTCAAACCTCTAGCCATTCTGATGTCTCAGCCTTCTGAGGGCTGTGACTGCATGGCTAGGATTGCAGGTATGGGCCATGATCTCCAACTTTCTTTTTGAAAACTTTTATTCTGAGACAAGATTTACTAAGTTTCCCAAGCAAGTCCTGAACTATGGTCCTTTGGCCCCAGCCTTCCTTGTAGCTGGGAATGACAGGAATATGTCACCATGCCTGGTCTGGAATATGGGTTTTTAAGCAGTTATAGATTTTTATCAAACCAGTTTTTTTAATTATCATTTATGTAAGTATGTTATCTACTCTATCACAATATAACATTGTGAGAGCAAAGATATTTTTAATTATCTCTTAGAGTCAGTAGTCATTTTCTAGGAAAAAAAAACAAAGAAATGAATATCTACTTACAATTAAGTGGATATACACTTAATACTTTTATAATTTTCTATCATATATAAAGAGTAAAGTTTTGTAAATTAATTCAATCACTAATAACATGCCAAGAGTGCTAGCAGCAGGAGAGAGATGTCTGTTCTGTAGGCTTTTCCTGGTATCTGCCAAGAGCTCAGAAGTAGTTTTGGTACCAAACTGTATATTATACAGAGGGAAAAGAGAAAGCTGACAGAATCCAAATTTTTCTCTCTTTTGTCCTTTAAGCATTAGTGGACACTGTAACCAATTAATCTGCCAGGCCAGATCCTTTTTACTGCTGAAGTAGACAAACTAAACATTAAAGCAGGGCAAGCCACTTACTGGAAACCCTGCAGGGCCACCAACTTTGGGTCAGGTGTCACACATTACCTTAGTAGTGGGTGAGTAGTGCTCACTAGCAGGCTCTTCATGAAGAAGTGTGACTGCTAGAACATGAGACACAGGCAGCTATTTGTCAACTGTAAAAACCAGTTAACTAAATCATGTTTGACTAAAGAAGCCCTCAAAGAGAATAAATTCATTAACAGGATCCATTTCTTCAAAGGTAAGCTGCTTTATGGTCAATCTTCCTTAAAGGTTTACATTGAAACACTGGAACTTCTTGAAGACTTATCTTAGATAAAGACAGAACAATGCCCAGCTCTTACCACTTTCTGCAAGAGCAGCAGCCACTTCATTGAGTGTGGAGTAGATGTTGCAGGCAGCCCATCGGCACTGTGCCCCCAGAGCCCCGAGAGTCTCCATAAGTACCTGTGTTAGAGTGGGGAGATAACCAAGCCTGCATCAGACAGCTGCTCAAGACGTAGTTTACCTCTGTTAAAGACAAGTCTCGGGTAGCCAGGCACTCCTGTTCCCCTCCTTCCATTTCTCAAGTGTTGTGCACAGGCATGTGCACTACTCCTGGCTACGTTTGTATCTTAAATGGTACAATACATCAAGAGTAAACTAGGCCAAGTTTTTCAAGTTGTATTTTATAGAACATCTTCAGTATTTTCAACACAGGGCAGAGGAGCAGGCTCCAGTAAGACTCTATACCTTCCCCAGTAAGAATTAAGAATTTCAGAGAGAAAATTTTTTTAACAAAATACAGACATACAGTTTTTGGTTCTATTTTAGATACATAAGACAGGACAGTCCCAACATGAAAAGACTACATAGAGTTGGGGATGCAGAGTGTTTGCCTCATACACAGGAAATCCTAGTTCAGATTCCCAGCACCTAATAGAAAAGGGATAGTGCACTGCACAGGCCTGGAATCCAGCACTGGTTAAGTGGAGGGAAAATAATCAGATGTTCAAGGTCATCCCTGAAAGTCCCTGATGTTGACTGGGATTGTTTTGTTTTTGGCAAAGCATGGAAGGAAATGGTGGTTGCATATATAAGGGTAAGAAAAATTTGCTAAACTTAAATTAAAGGCTAAATGTAGAAAGAAAGTGTGTAATTTGGAATTTTGCGTTGCTCCAACTAGACACAAGCTTTCATACTCACAGGCAAGGTCCTTTCCAGGAGTACCTGTCCAGTACTCACCAGAAAAGCTAGAGTCAAGGGGCTGATTCCCAATACACTAGTCGCTCTCACAGGAAGCAAAAGCCTTAAGTAACAGAAGTTTAGCAATCATGTCTACGATAAGAGCTATGCAAAGACTCTTTATAGGGAGAGAGGAAAGCAAAACAGGGAGATTCGCAGGGACTGTCCTGAGCCCAGGGTAGGTCACTATAATACTAAAGATACATTACTTCTCTCTTTCTCCACAAAAGACAAGAAAATATCTTCTGCCAGACTTACCAACTAAAAGAAAAAAAACCTAGCTGCTATAGAAAGCAATGGGGACACTAGAAAAGCCCTCCCCTCACAGATGCTTGCTTAGTACTGACTGGATCAGAAGATTCAAGACTCTCACTTACCCTCACCAAGAAGACTAGCCCTACCACAAAGCAGCAGTCTATGGATATAGGTAGGGAAGGCCCCTAAGGAAACTCCTCTGTGGCAGACTGGTGTTCAAGTAGCTGAAAGCTGAGGGCGAAGCAGAAAACCCCAGGAAAAGCCCTTTAACAACCTATAATATGTCTGAGTAACCTATAATCTTCAGCCCACTGCTGAAAAAATGTGAAGCCTTATAGTGCTCAATCCAGCTCAAAGTCCAGGCAGTTCATGACTCTGATGGAAATGAAAAACCCATCAAAGTTTTCCAAGATGTGAAAACAGAAGTTGGAAGTTCATTTGCCTAGCATGCTTAAAGCGTTGGATTTTCAGTTAGGTGTGATGGCACCTGCCTGTAATCCCAGCACTCAAGAGGAAAAAGAACTAGAAGTTCAAGGTCATCCTTAGCTACATGGTGAATTCAAATTCAAGGGTAGCTTGGTTTAAGTAAGGCTGTCTCAAAAAGCAAAACAAATAAAAACTATGCTTAATAACAAATGTTTATGTTAATAAAAAGATAACAATATTCACAAAGAGGGAAGTTTACAAAAAGAGGTGATTAACTATAAAAATAAGTCAAATACAATGTCAGAAACAAACAAACAAAATCACAACATAATGAAAAACTGTGTAAGCTTCTGAGAACCCTTACAGTCTTTCCAGATTGGGCACTTACAAGGACAGAGCCAGGCACCTTAAAGACAGCAGAATAGAAATCACAAACTAAAACACAAAGAGAAAAGGAGAGTAGAAAACACAAACAAACAAAACAAACAGAACAGACCACCCAAGATGAATGTGATCTTATCAAATGATCCGACACGTGTCACTGAAGTTCCCAAAAGCAAAGACGGAGAGAACAGGGCAAAGCAAATCCATTTAGAGTTAGTGAACAGTCATTTTCCAAAATTAATGAAAGAGGATCCAGGAACAATAGCTGAGCAGTGCCAAGATCCACTGAAAGTAGCCCTTGTGAGCTCCTTTAAAAATGTCTTATTCCAAGGCGTGTATGGGGAAAAGTAAAAAGGATAGATCATCATGTACCAGAAACAAGGAATGAAAAGAAAGGGCCAAAAGACAAAGACAACGGCTGAGACATAACTCAGTAAAGTGCTTGCTTTGCAAGCATGAGGACCTGAGTTTGGTCTCCAGAATTTTCATGTAAAACAAAATTAAAGGAAAAAAAAAAAAGCTGACGCCTTTTTTACCCTTGCCTGTTTAGAGAGCACCAGGCTAGTGAAGAGACCCTGTTTCAAAAAACAAAGTGGATAATTACTAGGGAAGATGACACCTGATGTTATTCTCTGACCTCCATACCCATGTACACACATGCACATGTGCACACACAGACTCAGACACACAGAGACAAATTTTAAAGTGGGCTAGAGGGATATCTCATTAGATAAAGAGCAAGGAGGACCTTAGTATGGATGCCCAGCATGCATGAAAAAGCTGGCACAGAGGACTGTGCCTGTAATCCCAATGGTGTATGCCTGTATTCCTGCACTGAGAGGCATTGACAAGAGGGGCCCTGAGGCTTGCTGGCCAGATAGCCAGCTGTTCTAGCCAAATCTAGCTCTAGGTTCAGTTGGAGTCTACCTCAAAAATAAGATGGAATGAGGAAGACAACTGAGGTAACCATCTAGACTCTACACGCACACACATATATACACACATACATAGACCCCCTCCCGCCACACAGGCACAGGGGGAGAGAGAAAGAGAGAGGGAGAGAGGGAGGGAGGGAGGGAGGGAGAGACAGAGACAGAGAGACAAAGATTTATTTAAACAACTTTTAAAAGTAAGCCACAGAAGCCACATTTGGGCTTCTTTTGACAAAACAGGATAAAATAAGCATCAAAATATTGAAAATAATAGATTATAACTTATTAAATAAGATCAGGAAACAGTGGGTTGGGCATGGAAAAAATGCTGAAGGAATGTCAAGTAACTCCAGCACAACTTTCAACTATAATGAGACTAAGAACCTACATTGAACAATTTCCAAGTGTAGTGTGGTATATACTTATAACTTGCTTTCTGGAAGCAGGAAGATGGTTAGCTTAAGGATAGCCTGGGATACATAGACAATTCCAGGCTACTTTAGGTTACATACATAGAGAGACCATCTAAAAAATTAAAAACAAGTTACCAACAAGATTGCTCTGAGGTAAATTCCTTTGTTGTTAAGCCTGAAGAAGGTGTTAGATACCCTGAGTTACAGGCCATTGTGAACCCTCCAACATGGGTGTTGAGAAACAAACTAGTCTTTTGCAAGAGTAGCAAGTACTCTTAACTGCTGAGCCATGCCTCTCCAGTTCCTCGACTTTAATTTTATTATAATTTAGTAGCAATAGCAATGAAATTAGGTTAGAAGACTTAACTAAGAAACAATTAACTACATACTAGAGGTGGCAAAGGAGACTCCTCCTTCTTCCCTCCTTGTTTCTTTTGGGAGAGGCTGGGCCTTATGTAACCCAATAGCCCAGGTTGGCCACAAGCTAGTTCACTATGTAGTGGAGGATGACCCTGAACCTGTATTCTTCTTGCCAGCTGTCCTAGAGCTGGGATCACAGGTATGAACCACCATGTTGGGTTTAATGGTGTTGGGGATCAAACTTACGTTTTTGTGGTGTTAGGCAAGCTCTCCATTAATTAAATTACATCTCTAGCCCTCAGTCTTTATATTTCTATATTATATAGGGGTAATATTAGAATATTATATAATTAACACAAACATAATTAGATAAATTGCAAAGATTAAAAAACAAAAGGAAAAAAAGACTCCTATAAGGATAAAGAGAAAGTTTAGGGTAGAAATAATAAAATGATATAAGTTGATAAATTAATAACAATTAATTCAGGAAAATAAGAGGGAGAGGTCCAAAGGGTGGTGATGTTTAGTTAGTGTGCGATAAAAACAAACTAGATATAACTCAGCAACATGAGCCAGTAAGTAGATGACTTCCTATTTTAAGTGACCACACTGAATTCCCATGTGAGAGGCCTACGAAAGATTTTAAGTATATTTTGCCTCAATTCATTAGTCTGTAGCTCCAAAAATTACAAAATTACTTTTTAATTTATTATATTAATTTTAGGAATTCAGGGTATTCTTTTCCTCAGAGACATTTAACTCAGCAGTCTCAGGGAATTCAGATGCTATTTGTCCCAATATTTATTTGTCCCAATAAAAGCTCATGTGGGTGAAAACCCTAACTTAAAATTATTTGGTCTTAGAGACTGATGCTACCTTGACAGAGTATCTTTTATAGTTTCAGTAACAGTCCTTCTAGGAATACAACAATTTTATCAGTGAAGAGAGAATGCTGACTTTTCACTTTGGTTGTTGGGAAGTTGGAAAGAGTTGCTTTTTTCTTTCATAAAATCAATTGAAAATGTTGTTCTAATGCCCTGGTCAGAATGCTACATTGCTAGCCAGCCATGGTGATGCATGCTTATAATTCCAGCACTTGGGAGACAGAAGAATAAAAAAATTCAAAACTAGATTTAGCTACAATAGCAAGTAAGAGACGGGTACAGACTACATGAGATACTACTTCAAATAAACAAACAAAATAAACTGCAAAACACAGGAGCTGGAGAGATGGCTTAGCAGTTGAGGGTAGAGTTTGGTTCTCAGCACCCACAGTCTGTAATCCCATTTCTAGAGTGTTTAGTGCTCTCTTCTGGCCTCTGGAGGCGCTATAGCACGTGGTACACCTACATACTCACAAGCAAAACACCCATTCACATAAGACAACCCCCTACACTTCCATCTATATTAGCTAGTTCAGACATCAGACTATTCTATTATAGTGTTGTTTAAGCATTTATATATTGAAATATATTTTTATTATAAATTACTTTCTTTTTATTTTTCCCTATTATAGTTCTGGTTTTACATTAAAATTAAAAAATTTCATATAACATATATATATTATGGTATATCTAAATTCTACTTCAGAATAATTCAGGGGCACTGAAAGTACCTTGCCTATAAATAGAAGATAACTCTACTGAGTGTAGGAATCTCTGGTCTCAGCCAATATGTGGATTCTAGTCCCTTCTTAGAACTAGTACAGTAAGGGCATGTAACCAGTCCCACTCAGGGTGACAGGCTGGACTATCCTGCAGGACCTCAGCAAAGGTGTCCTTCCTTTCCATAGTGTTCATGGTAACTAAGTAGCTGTAAGCACCTTTCTGTCAGCCTGTATGAAGTAGGCAAACTGTGGAGATAGTTCAAAAAAAAAAAAAAAAAATCACAAGGAGGTAAAACTACTCCCCCACTCCAGGTCACAGCCTGCCTTCCAGATGGATTTTTGGCAACATAATGTAGTAATTTCCTGTATGTTGAGGACAGGTTGATCAGTTTTCTCTTATTTGCTGCTGAAGCCAGATCTATATGCTCTCATGGATACAGCCTCAGAGAGAGGACACTGGGAAGAGTGATGGGGAGGAAGAATGAGACAGGGTGAAAGCATTCACAAGCTCACTTGCATACTCATGCTCAAGCTTAGCCTGTGCCTTCCTGGCTGTAAGACCCTGGACAAATTACTTAAGCATTCTGAGCCTCTGTTTCCTTACTTACAAAATGGAAAAAGGAATACCTGCCTACATAGCATTATGTGGATTAATGAAATAATAGTGTTAGCCTGGTGCTGGCAGGTTGCAGCATTCAATAACTGGTGCAATTATTAACTGTTATTAAGAGGAAAGGGACTCACAGCCGTCTGAGCAGTGATGTGTGTACAACCCACGATTTTGGCTCCAGCCAAAGGCTTTTCTCCTTGGGCTCTCTTCCTTAAAGCCATCAAGGCAGGCATCTCTGAAAAGGCCCAATACAAACACAGAATATTAAACAGAGGAAATAAGAGATGAAAGAAAAAAACATAAAAAAATACTCATTTAAGTTCCCTTGGTCAGCTTCTGTTAGATAGTATTCCTGAATGTTCTCTGAGAGGCCTTCAGAGACAAATGCTGCCCAGTTTTATCTTCTATATGCTAACCCTTATCCAGGGGTTTCCTCCAAAACTATCGGACTTCACTCCCTCCCCAAAGGGTTCCCCAAGCTCAGATTCTTTGAAGTGTTCTTCTGGAGGTAGACACGAAGACTCACATCTATAATCCCAGCACTTGGGAGGCTGAGACAAGAGAACTGTCTTGAGTGTAAGGTCAGCCTAGGTTCCAGAACGACACTGATCTCAGGTAGATTAATAAACAAAAATGTAGTTTAGTATTGCACTGAAATTTGACAAGCCAGCTGACCCAGGAGTATTAACACAACAAAATGACAAATGCAAGTTAAAGGGCATTTATTTCTTTACCTTGCTCAGCAATTTCAATTTCTCTGCGTCCAAACTCTGCCTGTTTGATGTTCTTGACACAGAAGTCGCTACTTCCCTTAGAGTTCTTTTGCTGCTTGTCCCTGGGGGATGTCTCATCATCAGAGCTATCTGTATATGAGGCAGCTGAAACACAAATGATAAAATCAATCAGGAAAAAGACTGGCTTCTTCCACAACTGCAGACCAGTGGGGCTTCACTAGTCATTAGCATCACCCAAAGTAACAACTCTAGGAAGCTCCCTAATGAAACATGGAGTTGTATTGCCATTGCCTATGCAAGGTACTGTCCACAGTCCAGAAAGGACGAGCCCAAGACCTGCAAAAGGCTTTCTCTCTCTGGAGCATTCACTAGGAATCTAGTACTAATTTTTCCTTCTGAACACAGAGAGGTATAATGCTTGAATATGCAGGGGGAAGTGGAACCCACAAAAGCCACAGTTAAGGTTCCTAAGCAAGCCAGTCATTAACCCTCCCCACCAACCCCTTCTCTGCCTGCTGCTTAAATGCCTGAAGTAATTTGCTTTGTAGTACACTAACTGAACAGATAAAATCTAAAAAACAAGGAACTCATGGGAAAGTAATTAAGAACTACACAGAAGGAGTCTGTCTGACATAACAGAGCTGTGCTGCTTAGGACTGGCTCTGATGAGACGGACTATTTTTGAAGACCCAATCAAACCCTGACAATGAACTGTTCATTGTGTTATCCTCCTTACTGGCCTCTGTAAGAAGGGGTCCTTGGTGTTTCAGATTCCCAAAGAAGCAAAACACCCGCTTTTGGCACATCCAATGCTCTGGTGACTAACTAACTAGCAATATATACCAGAGCAGTGGTTCTCACCCTTCCTAATGCTGCAGCCCTTTAATACAGCTCCTCATGTTGTGGAGAACCCAACCATAAAATTATTTTATTGCCACTTCACTGTTATGAATTATAATGAAATATCTGATCTTTCCGATGGTTTCAGGTGAACCCAGTGAGAGAACTGTTTGACCCACAGGGGTCTTGACCCACAGGTTGAGAACCACTGCATTAAAGGGTGGAAGGGCCACACTTGGCTGTGGCCAACAGACAGTTACTGACACTGAATTCACAGCCTTAGTCAAGACTGTTTTAGCTTTCAATATTTGCTAATCATTTGCTAGATATTCTGAAGCTATTTCTTTCTTGATCTTCGTACTAGAGGGTAGTTCTTTCTAATCCTGGCAGTTAGGGGAGAATAGAGGATATAAAACATGGCTTACAGAATGTTTACATCTCTCAGTGCAGTTAGCAATACCATTACTTCTGGGAAGAAAGCTGCAAAAGCTCAGAGCTCCTAAGGGCCTGGTGCTCTGATCTACTTACACCGACAGCATTAAAGCATTTCTGGGATTTCTTAGCACTGGGACTGTCTGGGTAGGGGCTGGAAGGTAGATTGTAAAAGGCAAGTCCAACCTTGCCCAGTTAATCAGGCATAGTGCTGCATACTGTGGGGTCAGCAGGGGCTTGAGGATCTCTCTTGCTCTGGAAAACTGCCTTAGAGCAAAGTCCTAACCTGAGGGCACAGGAATGAATGTGTGCACTAGGGGAGGCAAAGGAATTAGTAAACCCCCAAAAGGACTTTTGTTCTTACAAGGAACTAATCTGTTCAAAAACTTTTGGTTCCTCTCCTAGGGTAAGAGAGCTCAAAGTACTTTTGGCAACAGAGCCAGAAATAGCTTTCTGGACATTGTTTCATCAGTCAATATTCTGATATAGCTTAGAAATTACAGGCTTAGGGGACCATGAGAGAAAAATGAGAACAGCTTCCCCAATCCTGATCCAAATTTATGAGGAAACTGAATTTGAAAAGAATTTTAAAATCAGAATAATTTGAAGTTTCAAATCTTTTTTTCTAGAACCATGATGGTTTTTGTGCCTCTAGGAGCAAACATTGATCAGCAAGGCAAGGAAGGCATGCACTCAGGTTACAGAGCAGGGAGATTGGGGGTTCAAGGCCAGCTTGGGCTACAGATGGAACCATGTCTCAAAGTCTGAAAACTAAAGAAAGAAAATAGTACAGCCAGGTGTGATGGTGGACACCTTTCATTCTAGCTCTTGGGAGGTGAGGTGAGACTGGAGTCCTTCCTCTAACCCAGAATAGTCCCCTTCCCAAGCCTCTTCAGCTCTCAAGGATCAATAAGGAAAGGGAGGAAAGCAAACTGAAACAAACAAAACAAAGTAATACTCCTTTAAGAGAAGCACTCCAATTTTAACTGTTTCTTTTTTGTTTGGTTTTTAAACAGGATCTCTGTATGTAGCCCTGGCTATCTTGGAACCAGGTATGTACACCAGTCTGGCCTTAAACTAACAGGGACTTTCCTGCCTCTGTCTCCCAAGGCTGGGATTAAAGATGAGTACCATAACATCTTGGCTCCAGTTTCTGTTGTTGACCTTTTGTTTCCAATTTAAAGAATAAAATGGTTACATCATTTCTTTATTTTAAAGCTGAGAAAACTAATATCTTACTTTCTTTTTAAACAGTCTCACTATGTAGCCATAGCTCTCTTAGAACTTGCTATGTAGACTGCTGGGCTCAAGCTCACAAAGGTTGTCCTGCCTCTGCCTTCAGGAGCTGGTGGTCCGTGTGCCACCGTGAGCATCCCGCTTCACCTTAACAGTAGTCAGGAATGCCTTTTTCCCAAGTCTTTTATCCAGAGCTATGGTTGGCAAGTACAAAAGGCAGCAAGTGTCTACACTGCTGTAGTACCTGGCTGCAACAGTGTGGGGCCCAGACCAAGAGAAGGGTTTCTATTGGTAGAAATTGTATTCAATATGACATGGATTTATTTAGTTTTGAACAAACTCATTTTTGCCACTTTTACTTTTTTTTGATAATTCATGCTATGCTGTCCAGATTGACCTGGAACTCTCTATGTTGCACAGGCTGGCCTTGAATTTGCCTGCTACTGCATTTTGAAGCTTCTAAAAATATCTGCCATTATGAGCATACTCTGCAGCTCAGTCACTAACAGTGAGCAGTGGTGCAGTGTTGATGGTACAGGGCTGAGCACGGCTGCCTTTCAAAAAGGAAGAAATCCATTACCTACTAGAGGGTCTAGCTTCATTCACAGATTACTGAATGGCCAATTTTCAATTACCCTAATATTAAACAGGGAATTTAATAGATCCCCCTCCTTCATAGGCTCACCCTTTCTCTAAACTACCAGTAATAAAAAAATCTTACAGGGAAATGAGATAATATCTAAAATGTTTCAGTCTTTAGGCAGAAGAGATTACTACCTACAAAGTTCAATACAATTTTACAATGGAATGTTCTCCTTTGATTTTCAAGAACCAAAGCATAACTTGATGAATCACTAATCCACAGCCCATCCCATTGCATACATACACACATGTACACGCACAGGCTCACAAATGCGTGCATGGGTGTGCATACACACACACACACACACACACACACACACACACACACACACACACAGCTGCACCTGATTTCTTGTTATCTCTGAGCACCTGTGAGACTGTGGAAACTTGTTAGGAAGCAAGCAGTCAGAACTCTGATTGAATTATTCCTATTAAACTAATTAAAGTCGGACAGCTCCCCTCGGCCCAATCTATTTATTTGTTAGTGGAAATAACAGTAGGGACCCATGTTTGACTGTGAGTAGAGTATATTGATGAATGACCTCAGTAGTATGTGAGATGTTAGCTGCCCAATGCAAACAAACAAAATAAAAAAATAAAAACCAACTAAAAGTCTCTCAAAATTTATAAGTGCTAATTAAAAAAGTAAAGTATTTCATTCTTTCTCATCTGAAAAGTAAAGTACTTAATTCTTTCTCATCTGTAACCAACTCACTCATTGTAAAGATAACATTTTCATAAATGTTAATGCTGATTCTGGTCTAAAAATGAAGAAAAGGTTATTTTGTTCATTTACTTTTATGAGGTTTGTTGCTTAGGAAAAGAGTCTTATATTAAAAAGTGCTACCAGAAGGCAGAGATGGGCAGATCTCTTGGAGCTTGAAGCCAGCCTTATATACATAACAAGTTCTAAGACAGCAAGGCATGTAGAGAGACTGCCTCAAAAAAATTAACAATAAATAAATAAAAGGTACTGAGTTCATGGAAATGATATTTCCTAGAGATTATGCCAGAAAATATTGTGAACAGATATGTATAGACAATATTTTGAAAACAATCTAGGATGTATCCAGATGAGCATACCCAGGTTAGTCAACTATCCTAAAAAGATAGGGAATAAAAATGGGGAATTTTATTTCTAAGCAAAATATTGGTAGACATTATGTAAGGGCTTATGCTGATCGTGAAATAAGTAAGTAGATAAGCCAGGCGACCCTGTCATTTAAATGCTCTTTATGAGGCCAGATGAACATTTGCCATGGATGCTACTGTCACACAGATGACAATTCCAACATACACCAGATAACTCTACTTTTTGCTCCAAAACCAAGTGTTGTGATTCCCTGCTCCTGAATTTAATATCCTTCAGTGGATACATCAGGCTAACAACTTTGTTTCCCCAGCATAAGCCTGTTGTGCAGGAGATCCTCTCCTTGTACAATATTCTCCTTGTGGATTGAAGATTAGGGTAAATGTAGACTGGGTTGCAAAAGTCATCTCTTTCCTCAGTTTTCCTCAACCTTATAGCAGATACTAGCATCTACTATGATCCAAATACTGTTTGATGTGTAAGACACACACTTGTGATACAGACACACCTGAGACAGAAAAAGCAGGGCTCTCATGCTCATGGAATATGCATTTGTATCTGTACCTGCATGTATAGGGGCATAAAACAAACGTGATAATTTTAAAAAATAAAGCTGGTGTCTTAGGGTCACTATTGCTGAGATAAAACAACATGATTAAAACCAAGTTGGAGAAGAAAGGGTTCATTTGGCTTACATTTCCACATCACTGTTTACCACCAAAGGAAGTTAGCTACAGCAGGAACCTGGAGGCAGGGGCCATAAAAGGGTGCTGCTGTGGCTTGCTCAGCTTCCTTTCTTATACACCCAGGGCCACCAGCCCAGGGATGGCCCCACCCACAAATGAGCCGAGCCCTCCCACATCAATCACTAATTAAAACATGTCTTACAGACCTGCCTACAGTTCCATCTTATGGAGACATTTTCTCACCTGTGCTTCTCCTCTGATGATTCTAGCCTGTGACAAGTTGACATAAATTTAGCTAGCATAGATGGCAATTTGATATAGTTCAGTCTACAAGGTCCAAACTTCTTAGGATGGGACCAGTTAACATTATTGATCAATGAGCTACATACAAGCACTGCAGGCTTACTTGGAAATCAAGGGATCACCCACGTTCTTCTAGGTATATAGTATTCTTAAAGTACCCTCCCTACATGAGGTGCTTGGGTGGGAAGGTAGGCATTGGTTTCAGAACACAGATGTATGGCTCTGGCTGTGATACAGGGAAAAGACTGAGCTTGAGTCAAAATTTTAAATCATTATTATTTAGTACTGATCTTTAGACAACAGGCCAAACACATATCTTAAAATGTTATAGACTATTCGACGATTTATTTTCCCACTATGGCTTCCAGAGTTCAATCATCCAGTTCATGAATTTTCAACAGTTACTTCAACAGAATAAAATTACACAGTGTTCCTCATTTCCAATTATTGTGGATGGAAAATAAACACAGAAATGTAAATAATGTGTAATAACAACCTACCCAACCAAAAAGCTATGCTTCCCAACCAACCATTCATTAACTGTACATAATTACGAATTCCTTTCCTAGTTATGTGAAAAATGAATACAATTTTAGTCACAATAAAATTTTTTCTGGAGAGATGGTTCAGTGGTTAAGAGCATTGACTGCTCTTCCAGAGGTCCTGAGTTCAATTCCCAGCAAACACATGGTGGCTGACAACCATCTGTAATGGGATCTGATACTCTCTTCTGGTGTGTCTGAAGACAGCTACAGTGTACTCATATACATAAGATCAATAAATAAACCGTAAAAGGGGGGGGGAGGGGGGCCTGGAGAGATCTGGTGCCCTCTTCTGGTCTTCAAGCATACATGCAAGAGACTGCTACATACATAATAAATAAGTAAATCTTTAAAAAAAAAGTTTTCTAGCAGGTTGTGGTGGTACACATCTTTAATTCCAGCACTTGGAAGGCAGAGATGGGCAAATGTCTAACAGTTCAAGGCCAGCCTGGTCTACAGAGTGAGTTCAGGATAGAGCCAGGGTTGTAGAGAGAAACCCTATCTAGAAAAACAAAACAAAAGAAAAAAAAAAAAACCAAAGTTTTCTACTGAGTATTACTATTACTATTATAATGTTTAAGAGGTAAGTGGGGCAAACTCCCGGCTCCCCATCACTTTCTAACAGGAAGGACAAAGTAAAATAGCCTCACTTTAGATCAGACTCCTACAGTGTACCAACAGCTATTGCTCTTGGGGGGCCTACAATGCTGTATCTCATGGGACATTAAGTGATAACTTAGCCCTGTAAAAGAAGGAAGGAGTAATGAGTAATGTGGTAATGTCACAGCTTTGAGGAGAAGGCAAAGCACCCATTTACATCAAATAGCTACAGCATCTTGTTTCTTGGGGGTAATTAAGAGAATTAGAACTTCAAAATTATCTTTACCTTCATAGGGACCTGTACTATACAGGGGAGCTGAGACCCTGCCCCCACCTTTCACTGTAACAGAAGTTGGATAGCTGAAGTGTAGGGTGCTTCCTTAGACTGCACAAAGCCCTGGGATGGGTCCCTAGTCCTGCTACTTACTTTGTACGTACCATCCAGAGGAACAAGATTCTCCCTCACCCAAAGGATGGGGAAAAAATGCATGTCTTTGTATATGTTATTGAGTAGAGGCCACTGGTAAACTACATTCGTAAATCAAAGAGCTCAATTTTCTTCCTCAACCTATTCTGCCTCTGTCAGAGACTGAGGCCTCAATAAAACTCTACTCCAAGGTCCCAAGAAATCCAGAGATTAAATACAAAGATTCTATCCAGAATTTTGGTTTAAATTTTATTCCAAATTTTTTTTCAAGGCTATTTATCAAGAATGATTGGTCTTGACAGGCAGTGGTGGTGCATGCCTTTAATCCCAGCACTTGGGAGGCAGAGGCAGGCGGATTTCTGAGTTCGTGGCCAGCCTGGTCTACAGAGTGAGTTCCAGGACAGCCAGGGATATACAGAGAAAACCTGTCTCGAAAAACAAGCAAAAAGAAAAAAAAAAAAAAGATTGGTTGGTCTTGGGTAGATGGAAGGTCTGTTGCAGATACCAATTAATTTTGACAGGTGGGTCTACGGCAGTTTAGCACTCACCTGAGCTATAACTGTCAGTAGATGACTGAGAGATGGACCGAGACAAAGAGCGACGTCCAATTTTGGTGGGACGTTTGTTGAATTCTTGCTTCTGGTCAGCAAACTGAATCTGTTAAGAAAAAGAACCCTCATTATAGGAGGAAAAAGAACTCTAGTTATGTATCTTAGTTACTGCTCTGTTGCTATGAAGAGACACCATGACCAAGGCAACTCTTATCAAAGAAAGCATTGAATTGGGGGCTTGCTTTCAGTTTCAGAGGTTTAGTTCATTATCACACAGGGGAGCATGGCAGCAGGCAGGCAGGCACTGGAGTATTCGCTGAGGGCTACATCTGGATTCATAGGACTAAAAAAAGAGAGAATGGGGTGTGGAATGGGTTTTTGAAACCTGAAAGTTCACCCACAGTGACACACTTCCTCCAGCAGGGCCACACCTCCTAGTCCTTCTCAAATAGTGCCACTCCCTGTTGACTAAGCCTTTCAGGGCTATTCTCACTCAAACCAACACCTTATGTGAAGAAAACACACCTGTATTTTGAGGAAGCAATTCCTTCACAGAGTGCATTATCACAGACTGTTACCTGCCCATGCAGTTTATTTGCCTGAACAAACCCATGTTTGGCTAGGACAACTCTTTGGGGCTGAGGATGTGGCTCAGTAGGTAGTACGCTTTCCTTGTATGCACTAAACCCTTGGTGTAGTCCCTAGCACTGCATAAACTGGGAGTGGTGGTGCACCCTGTAATCCCAGCACTCTGGAGGTAGAGGCAGGAGACTCTGAACTTCAAAGTCATGTTCAACTACTTGGAGAGTTTAAGATGAGACCCTGTCTTCTCCTCCTCGTCAGAAAGTCGGGATTATAGCTGAAGTATAGAGTGCTTCCTTAGCATGCAGAGAGCCCTGGCATGGGGAGAGAGGCCACATCCTTGGGACTGCAGATGGTGGTAGATCCCTGTAATTCCAGCACTCAGGAGGCCAACGAAGAAGAACACAATGGATTCAAAGCTCTCCTTGGATGCACAGTGAAAACCCTTGTCTTCAAAAGCAACAAAACAAACAAACATTAAAAAAAATTTTTTTTGGAAAGAAGAATAATTTTTCGACCTTCACCAACTTTTATCAATGGCTATATACTTTGTACATTATAACTGTGAGCAGTATTATGATTAAATTAAATTTTTAGGAAGGTAAGTCCTATTCAGAAACACTTTCTATTGTTTCACTGAAAATGCAAGCTGGAAAAAGAAATCTCTGCAATTCCCTGTACACCAATATGTCTAGATGAGAAAACAGCAGGGTACAAAAAGACCCTTGCCTGGAGCTGTGAGCGCCTCAGTATGGCATGCTAATTTTGAGGAAGGTTTTTCATTTCGACAGAACATTCTACATTTCACTGAAATCTTGGCTGTGCCATTCATATGCTTTGTGATGCTGGTCAAGATGATTTTGTGAATCTAATTTTCCCATAAGAACAACAGAAATAAAAGCACGTCCATCACAGCTTTTAGAGAGAGTTAATTCCTCCCACCTACAGCAGGCAACCATTTTAATTTGCTTAAGATTTTCTAAAATATATTAGCTTTTTAGATAGTAGTAAGTAAGTTAATTTTTAATGTTTAATATCATAAAACACTTTAAAAAGCCAAATGCTTGATTATTAGCCATGACTACAAATTCAGAAGGAGCAAACGACTGGACTGACTGCATACTCAAACCACACTCTGCAGTTATAGTTGAAGTACCTGATAGGGACTTTCTTGTTAATTTTACCTGTGTCTCCTACAGCTGAAGGTTGTTGCTGGTGCTTTACTGATCAAAGCTCCTACCTCTTATTTTATTAATAAGTTTTTCCTAACCAAACATTTAGGCAATTGCTAAGATGATTAGTGGTATAAACAAAAGTTTACAGAAAAGAATTAAAGATCTGACAACTGATTTTACCTTTAATGATAAACAGATGG
This sequence comes from Rhabdomys pumilio, assembly GCA_030674055.1. NCBI lineage: Eukaryota > Metazoa > Chordata > Mammalia > Rodentia > Muridae > Rhabdomys > Rhabdomys pumilio. The sequence continues at coordinate 36,855,958 of JANHMN010000016.1, read as the reverse complement.
ATCCTCCATGGGCAGAAGTCAGAAGGAAATCAGCGGCTGCACTTCCTGCACTAGGAGGTTAACTCTTGAGTCACTGAGCACTGAGACAGACAAGGGGACTAATGCCAAAGTGAAAGCTTAGCACTCATACCTCAGGGAACTCCTGGCATTTCTATAGGTGTAACAACAACAACAACAACAACAACAAAGCCTGCACAGTGCTTCAGAGTTCACAAATTGTTTTTAGTAACAGGGCTATTCGTTGGATTAGGAGCTCACTGCAGAATGGAAAGTGACAAGTTTGATTATTTTGCTAAGGTACCAATTTACTCCAAAAAGGATAAAATGCCTTTTCTATGGACTCCAACAAGAGGCCCATGAATCTTTATGTACTTCTAGCACTGCATTTGACATAATGTCTTCCTTTTTGTACTCTCTATGAATTATAGGCTCCATATGGCCTGATTTTTAATTAACCCTTAAATTCTAGGCACAGATGGGTACCTGCCATATCCTAGGTACCCAATCATGTGCTGAATCAAGGACCCTGGAGGAGTTTATTCTATCTTCATCATCTGTATTTGAAGGAATATTAACAAGCATAGTAAGCATTAAGTCTGCATGAAGTAGTTTTTAAGGGTTGATAAAACAGGCAAGGGAAAGGTGGAAGGTGCACGGAACTCAGGTCAGGTCACCAAAGTGGTTCAAGATAACTACGTGCCTTCATTCTTTCTCAGAGACCCATCAAGTAAAAGGAATGAACACTTTTCAAAGAACACAATAAAGTCATATTTTCAGTAGAGTGCCCCTTCTATAAAAAAAAATGCTTAAAAGATAAATCTTACCTCAGATATGCAACACTGCCTTCCTATTCCAACCATACACACTGGCATAACAGCCACATGTGTGTGCACACAAATAGGCATGTGTACATACTGACCACTAGAGGGGGCCAGTCACTCCCTCTGAGTTGCCCCTATTTAGCTTAGTAAACACTGTCATACAGAAACCCAGCTGCACTGTCACTGCAAGGTAGTGTCCTGAGGCTGAGCTCCTTGTCCTCTAGTCTTTCAGTTGTCCCAGCACTAATGACAGCTCTTTCTAAAAAACAGCCCATACACTGAGAATGGCTCTTAAGTTCTCACTAAATTCAAGCCCCCTTCATCTTTATAATATACAAGTATATTAATGAGAAACCACTTAATATAGTAAGTTATGCAATTTCCCAATAACAAATGTTTACTTTTCACTGATAACCAAACATGAGTTAAGTGGGACATCTCTGGTGGCTGCATCAGTACCATTACATTGTTCTCTCACACAGCCCATTCTGTAAAACGACGATCTGACCGGTGAGTTACAGCACACTGGCACAATTTACCAAGATTTACCTAACTTTCCTACCTTGTCAGAAACCAGAGTTCTTGCAAGGCACCCCTCCTCTTCCACTTCAGCACTGCCTAACACCAAGGCAAGGGAAGAAAGAAGCTGGTAGAAATGTGTAGCTCACCACAGGCCAGAGGGAAGGATGAAGGCTGGACAGGAGGGGAAGGAGGGTATAAGCAGCTTGCCTTGGATGGTAATGGCCGCCGCAGCAAGACTGGCAAACAGGAGCTTAGCCTCACCTGGGCTTTAATCCCAGAGTTGCTATTGACAATGTATTTCTTCTTGCTGCTCAGCATAGTGACGATACCAGCCAGTGGACAGTGACATTACCGGCGGTAGGCCACCTCTTTGGTCCAAGGACCCTTGTGGTAAGACTTTTAAACTTTCCTCATCAGCAGTTCTGTTGGCTCTGGTTCCAGCTTGCTTCTATTTTTTTTTTTTCCTTTTGAGGGAGGTGGCTCTCTCTGAAGCAGCTCCAACAACCCTTTCAGCTGTACAACAGGATTTAATAATAAGGCAGCTCTGTCAGCGGCTCATCGGCCATTCCTAACCCTGGATGTTTTGCTTTATTATTTTTTCCTAACACATCATTACATAGCTCCTCTGACCTCTAGACCTTAACAAGTCCCTAGATAAGGCCCAACATACATGCATACATCAATGGCTTATTTATATAACTGGTGCACTTTTCCCTGATATAATTAACTTGCTAATTAGGTTCCCTTTTAACTTTACCTCCTCATTTTCTATGTCAGATGATTTTAGTTAACCTCACCTCATTAGAAAAAAATTAACTACAGAGCCACTGAAACAATGAGGGAATTTATAAAAAGAAGAAAAAACCATGAATGATATCAAGTGGTCAGAAAGTCCCATGCTACACTCTGCCCTTGGGTGAGCCAGGCAGGGGACACTAGATTCAGCTCTATCACCAAGGAAATCAAATTTCTCACTCTTTTTTTCTCTCTCTCTCTCAATTATTATTTCCTTAAAACTTCTTTGCATATTTATTTAGACACAGAGTCCCACAATGCAGTGCATGTTGGTCTGGAGCTCAACATCTTCCTGTCCCAGTTTTCCAAATGTACCACCATGACTGAGTTTGCTTATTTTCTATGCAAGTTTTTACACTCAGTATCTAGTTTTATCTCAAGATTGAAGCTTACTTAGTACTGAGTGATCCCATTCACTTTTTACTTAAAAAAAAAAAAAAAGAAACGAAAAGATAGAAAAATCATGTTTTGGGGCTGGGGAGACGGCTCCATGGGTCAAGAGCCCTTGTTTTGCAAGCATGAAGACATAAGGTGGAGTCCTCAGTACCGATGTAAATGCTGGGCATGTCTGGGTGCACTATAACCCTAGCACTTTGGTGTGGAGTCAGATCCTGGGAGCTCACTGGCCAGCCAGCCTAGTGGAAATGGCGAGCTTCCAAGCTTCTGGGTCAGTGAAAGACCTTGTCTTAAAGCAATATGGCAGACAGCAATAAAGATATCCAACCTCCTCCTCTAACTTCTGCTTGTGCACACACAGTGTGCATATGCACATATGCTGAGTATACAGACCTATACATTTATGTGCACACACACACATGCATACATCACACACACAACCCCCCATATACAACATTTAAAAAAAAATTGTTCCCTGGAAGTTATGATCACAAGGAAGAATTTATCACCCAGTTCCCAGAATCATAGTGACTTTATTATATGCCAAATAAAGATTCAAATAGAAGCAAAACTGTCTTATTGATTCTGATTTCTGAAAGGAACCCAAGAAATGCTACACTAGATGCCTGCTACAGATTTGGGTGTGGATATGATTTGATAGTGAGAAGAGAAAGAAAAAAAGAGTAGGAAAGGGAAAGGGAGGGAAGAAAGCGGAGAAGGGAGAGGAGAGGAGGACAGGACAAACTGCTTGTTAAGTGCAAGAAAGGCCAAAATGATAGCTTGTTTTGTGAAGATAATCTTTCTTTTCAGGGAAAAGATGATATTGTACAGTGTTCTCTGATTTCTCTGGGAGAAGAGGTGGTGTGCTAATGTGTATCACATGCTCACGTTACTTCTATTAGTGTATGCAAGTATCTTTTAAAAGATTTCTTATTACATGTATTTATGTGGGGAAGTGGTCAGAGGACAACTTGTGGGAGCCAGTTCTCTCTTCCTACTTGGGCTCTGAGGATTGCAGAGGTCTGTCACCTTGACAGCAAGCATCTTTATCTGATGAGCCCTGGCTGGGCTATGTACAGTAATCTAAAAAGTAGGCATTATTATCTTAATTTGACAAAAAGCAAGGTGTTTTGTCATTATTATTATTTTTTGGGGGGGGGGGTGTTTGAGACAGGGTTTCTCTGTATAGCCCTGGCTGTCCTCGAACTCATAAATCTGCCTGCCTCTGCCTCCCAAGTGCTGGGATTAAAGGCATGCACCACCACTCCTCTGGCGTTTTTGTCATTATTTAAGTAGTAATGCTGGAAACTGAATTTAGAGCCTCTGGCATTGTAGGCCAATATTCTTGCCTGAGTTTGATTTCAATTCAATCTCCAGAATTCATGTAAAGAGAGCCATCTTGGTGGCCCAGTTTTTAATCCCAGCACGTTAGAGGCAAAGACAAGCAGATCCTTGGAGCTTACTGGCCAGACAGCCTCGCTTACTTGGTGAGTTCAAGGTTAGTGAGGCTCTATCTAAGAACCAACAGTAGCCAGTGCTGAGGAACAACAGGCAAGCTGTGCTCCAGTGTCTACACATACAGCACATCATGGGAAAATGTGCCCTGACAAAGTAAAGAGCACAAGAGGGGTTTGAGGGCTACATAATGATATAGAAATCTAAAATAGTAGTATTTCTATTCTTTTAAAGCAGAAAATTCATAATCTGTTATACACAGATGCCTATAGTCCCTAAAAGAGATAGCATAAAGTTTAGGTTTTATTGCCAAGCAGAGACAGTTCAAATATTCCTAAAGAGTATTTGGTTTCCAAACCAAGTAAGCGATTTAAATGAATTCTTTACCTACCAAAAGGATTACTTTTAGCCCAAAGAATAGGGCAGCAAGCTGGCTCTGTGCTCAAGGTTAAGCAACCAGATTTCACATGGACAACTACCAAGTACTGCAGAGAGCAGTAAGAGGAAAAATACTGAAATGTGAAAACAACACTTACTGTTATCTACACAGGCCCAACGCAAGATACTTTACCTGACAGGAGGACCTGAGGATTTATCAGGGAGGATGAACTATGGTAGTAAATCTACAGAATGAGCCCTCCAATGCCCCAGCATTTTAACTGCCTGGATAAGGCTAAGAAATTCCTTTACGTGAAAACTGCTGAGGAGTGGAGGTTTCGGCAGGAATTCCCAGTGACTGATGGGACTGTCACCTGTGAGGTCTACCTTGTCATTTACTGAGCTTGGGGTTCTCCATTCTCTGTCCTGACTTATATTCCTACAAAGGTCCAAGACATATCAGCAAAGAGTATGGCCTAAACCCTCCACTAATCTTAGAGCACAAATGTCCCCTTTGCTGGTGATTACTAACAAGGGACATTGGGTGGGAGGGTACAACTCTGCTCTATGTTCCTCCAGAAAAGGCTTGTGAGAGGCCTCTGTGTCCTTTGGTAGCAGAGCCATTGCACTGGTGAGTTCATTACACTAATCTATACACTGAAAAGTAAGGCAGACATTTGTTAAAACCTTCATGACATTTTGTCCATATGTTGGATCTGGCTCCAGTTTTCTACTGGAGATTAAAAGGCACTTCTACAGTTTGCAGGTGAGATCTGAAAATCTATACACAATGCACTAAAGGTGCACAGGACTAGCTGCTGGCTAAGCAGTTATCAGTGTCACCTTCAGACCAGACCAGAAGTTAATGACTTGGGCAGTATCTGAAAGCCTCAAAAGTCCAAGAAAGATACAGCTGAGCTCATGGCATTACTGAAGACAAGCCGCTCCCTACTGATCCTCACTGCTCTTCTACTGACTAAGAACTTTTCCTCGTTTTTTAAGTAAAAGTTAAATGAGAGAGATACATCAAAATATTGAAAATGTCCTTCACACACTTAGGAAGCCCTTAGTCCCATGCCTTAAGCAACAGTCCCAAGTCCCTTAGGACAGCTTTCCTGTCCTCATAAATAGAGAGGCAAAAGGAGAGACTCAAGAGCAGCTCTTTTTGTGAGGACATGCTATCTGGGGACAATGAGGACTGACTTTACAGAATGTAAATTACAAGAACCTTTGTTTTGCTTTGGAGTGACACAGCTGTGTCTAGTAGGGTTCTCCTGTAGTAATCCTTTTCAGAAACAAAATTTAGTGCCTCACTGAGGTCCCTCTTGTAACGAAACCAAATTTCCTACTCTCTTGGTTATTACTAAGTTGCTGGAGATTCAAAAACAAAGAAACAAAATCAAAACAAGAGTTAAGACACTAGCCAGAGTAATGAAGTGAGTCGTTTCCACTAGTCCAAGCCACTGCACTTGAAATTACAAATGCAATTGCTTTCCATCAGATATCTTTTAAATGATCAGAGTGTTACAGAAACAATACCAATAGCTTCTATAAAGTGACATGCAGAGGCTAGAGAGACGGCTCAGTGGTTAAGAGTACCCACTGCTCTCACAGGGGCCCTGGATTCAGTTCCCAACACTCACACAGGATGGTTCACAACAGCCTGTACCTCTAGTTTCTGGGAATTTGTCATCCTCTGCTTGACTCGGTTGGCACCTATAAGCCTGTGGTGAGCATACAGACAAGCAGGCACAGACATACATGTAAAATAAACAAATCTTTTTTTAAATAACAAAAAGTTAGTTTATTGTTACCATTTGTTTTGAGATAGGACCAGCTAGAGCCCAGGTTGGCCTCACATTCACAATGTACAGGTAGAATTTTCTACTGGAACTTTGTTAGATCTGGTATATATTTAATCTCATTATTTTAATAGTCATCTCTTTAAGTCCTTAACTCTATAAACTAAAGAGAACTTAGAATGCATTATAAAAGTGTAACAAGTTTATAAAAGGAAAATATATAGACAGTGTCCAAGAAGTCAGAGTTAAGTTTTAAGGGACTGGCGATGGATCATCGGACAGAAACACCTGCAGCCAAACCTGATTTATTCCCCAGAAGGGAGAACGGACTCCTGCAAGTTGTCCCCTGACTTACACATGTGTGTTGTAGCACATGAACCATCTCCCCTATAATAAAGTGTAATTAAAAGGGTTTTTAAATCAATAGCTGAATCAGAATTTAAAAAGTTATAATTTATTGTCATTATTTGTTTTTGAGATAGGACCACTTAGAGCCCAGGTTAGCTTCAAACTCACTATGTAGCTGAGGCTGGGCTTGAACTCCTGGTTTTCCTGGTGCGACTCTGCAAGTGCTGGGGTGACAAGCTTGTGCCACCATGCTCTACAATATTGGTTTTATGTGCTAGTTCTTATTAACAAATATCAACTTAAAATTATTTTACTAAAACTATCAGGCAAATATGGTATCTGAGAAAACAGTATGAAGAGAAGTAAAGTTCTTGCTTGTAGCAATACACATACTAATGAAGATGACTGAAAAAACATACAGGTAAGGGAGAAATGTTTAAATTTTTCCAGATACTGGAGAATGTAACATTTTTATAAGTTCTAGTTTTGTGTCTTCCTTTCCCCATATTCTTTTTTATTTTATACCCATGAAACACAACTTAACATTAACTTGAAAAAGAATACAAAACAATCAAAGAATGATCCGTCTGTGCAGTACACCAGCACAGTAGTAGGTCAGCGCCCACCCAGGCAAGCTGCTGCTCCGCCTTTCCCTAGCTTCACTGGCAATTACAACACAGGGTGGACCCAGTGCACAGGAGATCATCAAAAGGGTAGTGACTGTTTTCCCAGCCTAGACCCCAGCAGTGACTCCTCTGTCCTTGTCCTGTTAGAGGCAGTGTAAGGAGAAAGCGGCAGAACTCACCATCCACTCGGGCATGTGGAAAGCAGAGGTGCCCTCATTACCGTCCCACTTCTCCATAGTGCGGGCTTGCCTAAGGGATGTCCTGAAGCAAAAACGGAAAGCTGGTTTGCAAAGGCCAGGGTTACCTGAGGACCCCAGAGAACACCACAGGCCTAGTGACTCTGAAGGTCAGGGGTTAAAAAAAGCTCTTATCTCTTTTCACAGAAGCTTCCTGTTCAAATCAAGATCATGAGCCAACCGCCTGCCAACCTCAAAACCTCTGCCTGTTACTCAAAATCAGAGCGGATGCCCTGCAGTTCCTACAGGGCACTCTAGCCCACCCCCTCTGTGCGGACTTCCTTCAGCAACAGGCCCTTTCTTCTCTGAGTATAAGGCCCTAGTTAACTTTCTCCCGCCCCCTCAGGACACGTCACTGGAAGTGCTGATACCAAGATCAATAAAGATCGAGGTCAAGAAGGCACTCCCCTTTCTTGAGAGCTGCTGATCTGGATCAGTACAGTAAACAGGCGTTTCCTTGAAATCAGAGTTCCTTATGGCTTTCAAGTTCAAGTAGCTACAGAAGTTTTTTGTCTGCTCCCGCTAGGGGGCTGGCACCACCACCTATCTCAAGTTAAATTCTTAGTGCATCAGAGTTCAGATGAAGTCAGGGAAGATGGTTTTTTGCAAAGCTGAAACTTGTAAGGCTGAAATAAGTTCTGGGACCACAGCTCCCTCTGCTGGCTCCCTGAGGGATGGCGCAGGAAGGTCTAAGGGGCCTTTGTTCTAGAAACAGCACAATGCCGGCTGTGGTGGAGCAAGCCTTTAATCCCAGCACTTGGGAGGCAGAGGCAGGCAGATTTCTGAGTTCGAGGCCAGCCTGGTCTACCGAGTGAGTTCCAGGACAGCCAGGGCTACACAGAGAAACCCTGTCTTGAAAAACCAAGAAAAGAAACAGCACAATGCTGACTGGCTGGAATGTTTCTCAGAGGCTAGACAGAACTGCTTGCCACCCCCCCAAATCCTGGCCCTAGAGAGGGTGTACAGGAGACCCAAGGGTCCCAGACAAGTGCCCCAATGGGTCCAATGCTGATTTTCCCTCATAGGTCTGATTTTTCCCTCATAGGTCTGGGTTCAGGATGAAATAGGATGCCAACACAGTATCCCTTCCTGTGTAAACCATCTGATCAGAAAGGACTTCAGTTATTTCTGCATTATGTCCCCCCATATAAGCGTCCTCCTTTCTGCACACTTCTGAATTTGGAAATAAAACATAACTTGAAAAAATGTGTTATCTATCTATCTATCTATCTATCTATCTATCTATCTATCTATCTATCTATAGCAGATATATCTGCTTAGTTTATTCCTAGAGGATGTTATCCAATAAGAGTACTGTAGAGGCTCGGAACATAGGGCGTGGAAACAAAGGCAGACAGATCTCTATGACTTCCAGGCCACCTTGGTCTACACAGTCATATTCTTGAAAAAGAAGAGGAGAAGGAAGAAGAAGAAGAGGAGAAGGAGGAGGAGACCATAGAGACGTCAGACCTAGTGGTACATCCTACACTCCCAGTGTTAGGAGATGAAGGCAAGATGATCAGGAGTTCAAGGTTATTTATTCTCAGCTACATAGTGAGTATGAGCCAGATTCAAGAAAACAGGAGGACCACAAATGGCCAAGGTGTTGCTAAGGAGTAAAGCCGTTGTCCAACATGTGCAAGGCCCTAGGTTCAGTCCCTACCATAGGAAGCCCAATAACACAGACCTGAAACACCAGGGACTCCTAAAAGAAATTACTGCTAGGCATGGTGACACATACTTATAATCCTAGCACTCAGGAGGCAGAGGTAGGCAGATCTCTGAGTGTGAGGCCAGTCTGATCTACTTAGAGTGAGGTCCAAGCCAGCCAGGGATACATAGTGAGACCCCGTCTGAAGGAAAATATTCATTAGTGTTATGTGTGTACATGACATGTGTGTAGGGAAGCATGTGCCAAAGCACATGTGTGGAGGTCAGAGGACAACTTCTGAATTGACATCACCAGGCTTGTACAAGAAATACCTCTGCCTGGTGAGCTACCTTGCCGGCCCAGCACTATGCTAATATTCTCTGATGCAGAGGATCATTTCTCTGAAGCTAATAATCATACTATAATTATGATTACAGGCTCTTCCCCCTTTGGGTTTCACAGTTTAAAAGAATAAATCCTTTGGGTATGGAACCCAGGGAAGGACTGTAACACCTGCTGGAAGATGCTAAAGAAGGCAGAACATGGATGACTGACTAGTAGCCTAGAGCAGGTGAGCTGTACTACCTGGTATTTCCTGAGGTGAAGACCACATGGATGACAGCCATGAGCAAGCCTGTTTTGTAATCAGATAGCCTTGGGTGAGATGCTGCCACTGATTTACCCTCACTATCCCACCAGCTTTCCAACCTATAAATGAAAATAAAACTGCCGTCTCCCAGTTTGATGGAGGCTTTAGGAAGAATGAATATATTGAGGCCTTAATGACACCTTTTTAGTAATGTCATTACTGTACCACGCCCTTTTCTACCTCAGGCCTTTGCTTAAGACATTCTCTTAAGCAAAATGTATTTAGTGCCTTTACCCCCTTCATCCTCACTTATTCAAATTCTCCAAGATTCGGCTGAAATAAGTGTCGTCATGAAACTTCACCTAAAATTAGGAGCTTCTCCTTCGTTTACTATTGCTCTTTGGCCACAGAACCAAGCCTAGCTGTCTTCACTACAGCTGCTGCACCGTGTGCTCATTCCTCAGAGGCTGCAGGCTTCTTGGGGGCTTAGCCAACTTTGATTTGATGACAGTGCCTGGCTTGTAGGAGAAGCCTTAGAAATAATAATGTAAGTTCTAAAATTCTGTGTGCTGTATGGGTATCTTACAATACTCTAGAGACAACTTATATACGTCAATATATTCAAAATGTTTATGTCCATTTTACAAGATATAGTACATTATCTTGTATCTATAAGGATTAATATTACTGACTTACTTCATGGTGAGGTTTTGAAGGCATTTATTTAATCCTTAATTATATTAACTCTGCAAGGATGTATGATCTACTCTCCATTGCTTGATGCAAATCAATTATAAACTATTGTGATCTGTAACAATAATGGAGCCTTTAAGAACAAAGCAAGGTCTGTGTTACTGCTGAAGAAGAGCCTAACCCTTAGGATTATATATGTCAATGACTGGCAAGTTACCAAACATTCTTGTTTATAGTCCTCGCATAATGACTGAGTAAACAGAGACGGACTGTCTTTATGGTCTTGTTAAACCATGGAAGCAAACGGCTTTGAAGAAAACTAGGATTAGCAATACATCCAAGAAAATACATCATGCTGGCATCCTAAACATAACTTCTGTTTTCTTAGCGTAGGTTTTAACTAAAATAGACTTCACTTGAAAACTACAATGTTACGCCCCTTTCTGTACTGTCTCTACAATAAAAACAATAGCTATTTCATCTGAGGACTTAGAGGTATTAACACATATGAACTTTGTAAGACATAAGAGACAGGTATATGTTCCAGTTAGAGACTTGATCCCAATATAACTACACTTCACTATGATGTGTTCTACAAGATCCGTCCGCAGCCAGAGCAGGAGTGACACAACCACACGATTATACTGCAACAGCATTTAGGTGATGTGCTAGCAAGCTCAACAAACTATACTCGCTCTGGAAGCCATCTACATCAAAACAACTCAGAAGAAGCTTGCTTTAACTCCAAAAACAGCTAACTGTCCTGTATGCCAGCTGTGTTCCTAGCAGTGGTGACTTGATAGTACAATCAGAACCTCTGAGGCTATGCCAGATAACCCAATGAGCAAGCACATGCTCAGAATGGAAAAGACATAAAGTTAAGACTTCTAGAGGTCAAAGCCAGAAAAGTACACACACACACAGAAGTCACTATATGGTACAAGTTTCAAGCATCTGGAACCTGGAGTCATAAGGCAAAGGGCAATGAATTAGAAAATCCTCTGAGATTATTACTATGACTTACTATGTCTTGGGCAAATCACCTGATGACTCTAAAGATAAACTGAGGGGAATAAGTAGACTGTGAAAGACCCAAACATTAAAGCCCAACATTCAGTATTTCTGATCCACTTAGTGTCTCTGAGGCCATAAGAAAAAGCAGTCATGACTCTTTAGTCACAGAAACTATTGGTCATTAGAGGCTAAAGTTCTCAGCTACCTGAGTTCAAAGATCAATCTATTTAGTTATGAGCTTGGTTTCAATTGGTAGGCCTCAGATCTCCCATACTTGGTTATGGTTTGGATGTGTTGAAGACTTGGTGACCAGCAAAGTGGTAATTTGACCATGGATGAAAATCTGAAACTATGATACAAAATGACCTTCTCTTTATAAGCTGTTTATGTCAAACATCTTGTCAGAACAGAATGCTACAATACCTCTTCAAGCTTGAAATGCCAATGCTAACAGAATAGCAGGACTTGAGCCCTCCCTCCTGTCTCACATCCTCACTCATGGGAAGAGTCTCGATTCTCAGTCCTCCCATGTTCTGAAGATTCAACATGTTAAAGACTTAACAGGATTTAGGTTAGCTGCCACACTTACTGGGCTATCCTCAGGCAAACCAAATACCTTTTTAAGCCTTTGTTTCCTCATTTGTTAAAACATGATAATAATACTATTCTTATATTGTTGATTTTTAAAATGTTTTCATGTGTGTGAGTATTTGCTTGCCTATATGTATATGCACTTTATGTGTCTGTCCAGTGCCTGCATCAGATCCTCTAGAACTGAAATTACAGTAAGCTGCCATCTTGGTACTGGTAACCAAACCTAGGTACTTGAAAAAGTAATAAGTGCTCTTAACTGTTGAGCCATCTTTCTAGGTCTTATATTTTTAAAATAAATAAATATATATATACATACACACACACACACACACACACACACACACACACACACACATATATATATGTATATATATATATATATACATATATATATATATATATATATATATATATATATATATATGTATATATATATGTTTACATAAACCCAGCACCAGGAAGCTACATTGCCCTTAACTAGGTATAGCACAGTAGCATTAGATTGCCTGGCCAAACCTCTCCACTCGCTGTGTAACTTGAGCAAATTACCTATCCTCCTTGTGCCTGTTTACTCATCTGTTAAAGGGAAATTTTGAGAGGATCAAGTAAGTTAATAAGTAAACAGCATAGTAGGGTGCTGGAGCAATGGCTCACTGGGTAGTAAGCTTCCTGACAATCCACACAACCTCAGCTCGATGTCTGCAATCCAAATGGTGCAAGGAGAGGACTAACTCCAGGAAGCTGTCCTCTGACCTCCATACAAGTACCATTGCATATGTTTTACACACACACACACACACACACACACACACACACACACACACAAAGATAAATAAAAACAAAAAAGCAGAGCCAGACATAGTGACCCACATTAGTAATCCCACTCAGGAGGCAGAAGCTGGGGAATAAGAAGCTCAAAGCTAGCCTGAACTACATGAGACCTTATATTAAAACAAACAAACATTGGTAAAAGGTACTTAAAAGAGCAAGGACAGCTGGACATTGCCAGGGCTGTGTGAACTTTACTAACATTGCTAATAACATGTACAATTTGTTTCCAACATACCTAAATCCAGTTTTGAATTTTTGTTGTTTTGTTTTGAGACAAGGTCTCATGTAGCTCAGACTGGCTTCAAATTGTGTGTGTGTGTGTGTGTGTGTGTGTGTGTGTGTGTGTAACTATTCACATACACACAAACACATATAAATGAAAATGACCTTCTACTTCTGATCCTCCTGTCTCTACCTCCCAAGCACTGGGATTATAGGCTATAACACCAAACCCAGTTTTAAGTGGCTAGGAACCAAACCCAGGGCCTCTAGACAAGTATTCTACCAACTACATCCTCAGCCTCAAGCCTATCTTTTCTTCTTACATGTAGTAACTTCATCCATTTAATCAAACCATGAATATTCACTGGTACCTACAATGTGCTAGCACCCTAGAGATAGTCTTTGCCTTTAAGGTGACTACAGCCTAGGAAGAGAGATATAGGTTCAATCTTTAGCACCAGTGGAAAAAAATAAAGATGGAGATATCTTAGCAGAATTATTGTATACCATGGACAGGGCCCTGGGTTCAATCAGTCAATCAATGTAAGAAAAATTATTATTCAAGAAAAAAGTCAGTAGAAGATATGACATCAGCTAGGGATGTAGCAGCAGAGAAGGTATATTTAAGTGGAAAGGAAAAGGAGGTGTAAGAGTTCTTGGGATGTGGAGAGGAGTAGGGCTAATAGAAGGAAGAACACTCTACAATATTGCTTGATACATTTTTCTTCCTGATAGCAACTACTTGAAATTGACCACAGTCGTGTCCATCTGAAGACAAATGTACATATACATTTTAAGAAGTTATTAGAATCCCACTCTGACTTAGTCTCAGCTGATGTCCAGAATGCTGAGAAGAGGCTTTGAGAAATAAGAACTGAGATCATTCCATTCATGGAGGCCTGCAGGGATGCTGAATTCACTTATACATACATAACTATCAGTCGCTTCTTTATTTTAAATCTGACCATGTCACTTTTTTCTTTATAATGCTCCAAAACTTCCCTACTGTACTCAAAGTCCCAAGTCCTCAGCATGTTTTGCCTCTGGTCTCCACATTCTCCTACCTCCACACAGTGAGCAAATGTTCACAGAACAATAATTTGTCTCTCAAATTTTACAGTGTGGTTGTAAATTCCTTCAGTATGAATCCCAGTTCCCAGTCTAGGTTAAGAATGAATTCTCAGCAGCCTTAGCTACACAGTCAACCAGGGTTACAAGAAAACTTCTCCCAACATATCAAACCAATAGTGTTAAGGAGATGGCTTAGTGGGTAAAAGACTTACCATGCAAGCCTGAACCTTAGTTTGCATAACTGAAATCCCTATAAAAAGCTGGGTGCAGTGGTGAGCATTTGCAATCCTAATGCTACTACAGAAAAACTTGGATCAGAGAGACAGGAGAATCCCAGAAACACACTCACCTGGATGCAGCAGTACAGCAGCAAGACACAAGAGAATTCTTGTTTCAAAACAAACATGGGAGGCAAGAACTGATTCTGGAAAGTTGTTCTTTGACCTTCCCACACATGTCATGGCAAGCATATGTGTGCACTCACATACCATACACATACAAAAATAAAAAGGTTAAACAAAGATTCCACTCTGCACATTTCTGAACAACCCCTGCCACAGTACATACTAATGCTGATATGGTCATTTGCTTATTTCTACACTAGACTTTAAGGACTCTCTGAGATTAGTGTCTTACTCCTGTATTTCAAGTGGCTAACATTTAGCAAACAGACAGTGACTGCAAGCTGCTCAGAGTAAGCAGCTAGCTGAGAGAAGACGATTCTAAGACAGGTACCATAAAGAGAGGAGGAAAGAAAAGGAAACAGGTGTGAGCAGGACGTGACAAGACAAACAGAAACAAATATAACCAAGCTGTGACCATGTGTACCTTCCTGCCACTTGCTAATCCAACCAGGTTTCTTAGATAAGCACTTAGGCAATTAGAGACTGCAGTACACTTGAGCACCAAGCTACTGTCTTCCCTTCCCTTTTAACCTGGGAGTGGAGTGTGGACTTAAACCCACAATTCTCCTGACAGAGCAAGCACAGACCTACTTAGGTCAGGGTTCAGTTCGCCTCAAACCTGCCTCAAAGAAAAGCCAAGGTTTACCTTAAAACTTCTGAATCAAAAAAAAAAAAAAAAAACAGAATGAGAAAGAATTTACACTCAGGACTCTCAATTTTATTATGGAATGGCAGGTAAAATCCTGAAGTGTGTGGTTAAGTGTCCAATGCAGAGTTTGACTATATTATTTACTTTTAAATAAATCAGCATGATTTATGTACATAAAAAGTACACTGGCACACACCTTTAATCCCAGCTCTCAGGACATAGAGGCAGGCGGATCTCATGAGTTCGAGGACAGCCTGGTCTACAAAGTGGGTCCAAGACAGCTAGGGCTATTACACAGAGAAACCTTATGTAACAAAAAAAAAACAAAAAAAAAAAAAGGTTGTAGCTTGATAAAATTTTGAAGTCACAACACTTATATCTCACTCGCAGATAAGAACATTTCCAAAACCAGATTTCTCAAGGTTAGGGTAGCAATGCAGCTTTGTAGTAGACTGCTTGCTGACAGTGCATAAAACAGCACGAAGTCAGTGTCTGAGAAACGAAATAACTAACTTCCCTTAGATTCCACAGCACGCACCTAAGGTGGTGGTAGAGATGAAACATCTGTCTGTAATTTTTTTTCTTTTAGATCTGGTCTAACTACATAGTCTTGAATGGCCTGGTATTGTCTATACCATAGTTCAACCCTCCTGATTTCCAGGATAAAGGCATATAATATCATGCCTAGTTTTGTCTTTGACTTTTGATAATACTTTGGGGCACCCTAAGTGTTTGGAAATCCTTTGTAATCAACATGGATTAAGGAGAGTTTTTCCCTCTCTTCCCCCTCATCAAAACCTTATAGTTAAGTAAATGATCTCGGATTAATCTGGTTTATATAGAACACACATCTTCTGTATAATCCATCTCTAGGTAGTTCATAATAATTAATAAAAAGTAAAAGCTACATAGTAGTTATACTGTATTGTTTGGGGGAATAATGACAAGAGAAAAAGTCAAAGTATTCAGACACAACTTTTATCTCTAATATTTTCAGTCTACAGTCAGTGAATCCACAAATGTATACTCGGGAATACAGAGGGCCAACTGCTGAGTACGACTATTCTCATGAGACTATCAAGACTTGATGGTTCCAAAATTGCTGGTGCATTTTCTAATTTTCGACATTAAAGATATACAACATTGCTCATCTATTAAGAGAAAAATAAATGTATAGTAGACAGAATAATGCCAATAATATGTTTATATTATTAGATATAATTATATATTAACATACAGGAGTAAATATAGAGAGCTTTGTAAATTTGGTGGTAAGGAGATGAAAGAATTTATATCTGAAACAGGTCTCCCCTTCCACACTATGAGCCATGAGACAGTGACATCAATGTGAAGGGAGGGGACTGTAAGAGAACTAAGAGGGTGGGTAAAGGCACTGGTTTAAAGTGAGAGAAGTGGCAGATAGTAATTGGAGATAGGTAAGGATCAGTCAAGCCAATCTCTTCCTAAGTAGGGCAGCAATCTCTGCAGAATGGTGTGATAAAAATACTCGCAGGGAAGATGGCGCTGTGTGTAATACTTTCAAGGGAGAACACAGAAGCTAGAAACGAAAACAATTTAAGATCAGCCTTAAAGCAACCACAGTCTGGATCTCCAGATTATATGGAAGAAAAAGAAATGACAGACTTGAGAAATCCGTGGGAAAGAACTAGCAGACAGACACTTCCAGTGTACTATTGAGATTCCACACACCGACAGCTCTACCAACAGTCCTGATGTCTGTGACAAGCACTACTGTCATCTCTCTACCTGCCACTCTCATGTTAAAAAAATGAATCCAGGGCTGGAGAGATGGCTCAGCGGTTAAGAGCACAGACCTCTCTTCGAGAAGTCCTGAGTTCAATTCCCAGCAACCACAAGGTGGCTCACAACCATCTGTAATGGGGTCTGATACCTTCTTCTGGTGTGTCTGAAGACAGTGATGGTGTACTCATATAATAAATAAATAAATTTTTAAAAAAAGGAATCCAATTACTTTGCAAAACTTCATTAGTTTTTCAGCTTTCTTCATGATAACCACATATACAATAGTTCATGGAGGTCCAAAGCAAATCAATCAAGCATAACCATCATTAGAAAGTGGCTATTTTTACATCCTAGCATAAGCTATTACTTATTTAAAATACAAAAATACAAGAAGCAAAAATTGTTGACTCCCTTTCTTGTTTGAGACAGGGTCTCTCTATTTTGTAGTTCTGGCTGTCCTGGAACTCACTATGTAGACTGGACTGGCCTCAAACTCTCAGAAATCCTCCTGTCTTACTGGAATTAAAGGCATGTGGCACCTGGTACGACTAGTACATTACTGACTCTTAAAGAAGATCTAAAGATCTAAAGGGTTAGGATGCAGCTTGACGGTGTCCAACACTTGCCTAGCCACTCGGTACAATCCCTAGCAGAAAAACAACTGAGGGAATTTTTTTCATGTCATCTAAAGTCACTTATTGTCTAGTAGCAAACTTCTGAAACTTGTATTCATGAGTAAGCTATAACGTCTGCTTGGTGCTTTAAAATCCATGCAGACAAATATGCAAAGCACACTGACTCTTGTTTGAGGCAGTTACATTCCATAAAGCTGGCATGTGTGGTGGTGGCTCACACCTTTAATCTCAGCACTTGGGAGGCAGAGATAGATGGATCTCTGATTTCGAGGCCAGACAGGTCTATAGAGTGAGTTCCAGGATAGCCAAAGCTACACAGAGAAACCCTGTCTTGAAAAACAAACAAACAACCCCCCAAAAAACTAAAAAACTAAAACAAAAATTTAAAAGAAGCTGTCATGAACATTGAACTTCCCAATAATAAAAAACTGCTTCTAGGAAAATACAGAGTTAGGCACACATGATCAACAAAGATAATCTTGTTTCAGGAGGACTTCTGATGACTGGGGACTTTTGTTTGTTTCTGTACTAGAGATTGAACCAAGGTCATTGGGTATGCTAAACTTCTATGTACTGTCACATGACACATTCACAGCTCAGAAAGTGTTTAAAGACATCTTCTTTAATATAAAATTCATAAGTTCAAATGCACAGTCAGTAGCACTATATACATAACTAACATGTTTTCTTTATAAAATGTTCTTTAGATTTAGTTATGTGTATGTTGTTTTGCCTGCATATTACACACACACACACACACACACACACACACACACACACACACACACACACACACAC
>JANHMN010000016.1:36823354-36836283 GCA_030674055.1 Rhabdomys pumilio | reverse complement strand
AACCAAACCAAACCAAACCAAACCAAACCAAACCAAACCAAACCAAAATCTGTAGAAGTGAAGCCCTTGCTTTACTGGGATAACTGATACAGGATAGCTGGGGTTGAGAAATCACCAATGATTAAGAAAAGACCAGAATCATTTAGGTAAAAATCTTCTGGGAAGTATTTCCTCAGGGTTAGTACATAGACGCTATGGTTCAGAGGGGGTCATGGCTGTATCTCAAGCTGGCAAATAAACTTGGTAATGTCTAAGTGTCTTCTCCCATGTGGTAGTAGTTTTTGTTGCATGAGAGCTCAAGATTGAGATCATTGAGAGCAGCTGAGATTTGGCAAAGGCTATAGGTGAAGGTACAGCCCCAGTTTCAATGGAGACCTTGGAATTGAGGGGTTATGGAGGAAAACTGAGGCCTGGAACCATGTAGTCAAGTTGAAGTCCCTGAAGAAAGGCCAGGAGGCCACTGGTAAAGGTGCAATCTTAGTTGCTGTGGAGACCCCAGCATACTGGAGACTATCAAGGACAGTGGCAGTAGTGCCAGCCTGAGACTACAGATATAATAGTGTGTGGGGCAGATGGCAGAGCTGCCTAAGGTCTCTGGAGTCCAGAAGACAGTGAATGAGTTCTAGATGGTGAACAATGAACTACAGGATATTTTTTACACTCTAGGATGTTGGTTTTGCTTTGATTTTATTCTAAGTGTTCCCTGGTTCTGCTATTCTCTTGGAACTAGAAAGAATGTAAGTTATTTTAGATTTTATAGGAGCCCACAGTTGGGATATTGGATTTTAAAAGAGATCTTGGATTTTTAGAGTGCTGAAAAAATTTAAAGACTGTTGGACTTTCTAAGTTGGACTGTGTTTTATATTATGATGTTAACATGAGCTCTTGGAGACAAACAAAAAAAGGTTATGATTGAATAGTAGTATGTTTGTGTATTAAGCTAAAAAAAAGGTCAATTGTGCTGGTTAGTTTTTGTCAACTTGAAACAAACTAAAATCCTGAGAGAAAGGCAATTCAGTTGAGGAATTGTATCAATTTGCTTGGCCTATGGACTTGTCCCCAGTGCCATCTCTGGGCAGGTGGACTTGAGCTGTAAAAAAGTAGCTGAATGAGTAAAAAGAACAAGATATTAAGTATTATTAAGTATTATTAATTAAGTATTATTATATATTACTTAATATTAAGAATTATTTCCCCAGGGTCTCTGCTTCAGTCCCTCTCTAGATTTCTGCCTTGAGTTTGTAGCCTTGGCTTTCCTCAGAGATCAACTATAAACTGTACACCAAATAAACTCTTTCTTCTCCAAGCTGGTTTTAGTCAGTTTTATCACACCAATAGAAACTATATTGGTCTGAATGAGAATGGCCCTCAGAGGCTCATATATTTGAATACTTGGTTCTCAGTTAGTGGAATTGTTTGGGAATGAATCGGACATGTAACCTTGTTGGAAGAGGTGGGGTTTCAAACGCTCTATTCCCAGTTAGCTCTCTCTGTGTATCTCATGTTTGTGGATCAGATGTACGCTCTCATGTAAGTTGATGACCCAACACTCTGCCTGCCTGCTGCTGTTCTCCCTGTCACGATAGTCATGGATTCTAATCCTTTTGAACTGTAAGCCAAACATTTTCTGCTAAAAGTTACCTTGAACATGTTTTTTTCACAGCAACAAAAAAGTCACTAAGACAGAAACTGAAGTAGGATAGTAGGCAAATTTGCAAATATTTGCAAAGATTGAAAATAGAGGGCACTGGCTGATACTACTTTCCACTCTCTGGATGATTTCAAGGCAATTTTACTCTGATTTAAAAGGTTACAAGTTGATTCTTGCCTGAAAGGGCTACAGATATCTCTCATGAGGTCCATAAATCACTTTTAATTTTGTTTCTAAGCACAGTTTTCTACAATAAAAATGTTCTAGCTAAACTTGTCTGCCATGAGTTATGGATATGGCTTAATGGTAGAGTTTGCCTAGCACACATGAGGCACTTGGGTTTTCTTCCCAGCATGACAAAACAAAAGAAATCTTCTAATATTAAAGCAATGCTAATATTGCAAAATCTAGCTGCAAGAGAAAGTCTTAATGTTACCCACAGTGAAGGTTTATGAAAATCCACATTCAAACTCCCAAGACTACCCTTGCTTGAGGTATTCAGTTGTTGAAAATAAGCCAAGCACACAGATAGATCAATATAACCTAGGTAGTCTACTATATTTCTTTACTGAGACTTTTCCATCTCTTGTTCATATTATTACATAGAAAATTGTCTTTTAACTTCTTAACACCAAAACCCACAAGCTCACAAACACCCATTCTTCCTCTCCTTTTTTCCTATTTTCCTTTGGAGAGAGGATATTTATTATGGATCTTGGACAAGCCCTGAATTCTCCATATAGCCAAGAATGATTTGAAACTTTCGACCCCTCTGCCTCCACCTCCCCAGGGTTAGGACTGCAGGTATATATTACCATCTCCAGTTTCCCCTTCTGTTTCAATGGAAGAGGAAGGATTCTTTGGATCAAACTTTCTCTCATCCTTCTGGAGACTATTCTCTGCTGTCAACAAACTCCTGTCCTGTTTCTCCAACTTTTCAGTTTCCAGTGGCTTCTGCTCATTAGCAGAGAGTATGTGCAGACCTCCTGTCCCCAGCCGTAAGTTCACTACCAGCCACCTCAGCTACTGCTCTCTGCATCTCGCTACATAGCCAACATCTCGACTTTCTACAATGTCCTCTCCTGTCCTCTCCTAGTGGTCTTCAGTTGACTGCCAATCACCTGCAACTATTTGTGCTGTGGTCACTAAGTCCTTGTTGCTACCCCTTGTATTTTTCAGCTTAGTTCCCATGTCTGTATCGTGCACTGATAGTACCTGCTCCCTGAAAGGTGCCCTTTCCTCCACCCCTATATGCACCTTTCTTCTCATCTCCAAGCTACCTTCTTAGTTTCCTTTCTGCTTTTTTCTTGTAGTCCTTTACTTGAAGGAGCTCTTGAAGATTCTATTATAGTCTACTTCTTCATAGTAGACATTTTCTTATCCAAACTCATCATTTTATTTGTTCTTTTTTTGTTTGCTTGTTTGTTTGTTTTGGCAGTGTGTCCTGCAGTTTAGACTGATGTCAAACTTGCTATATTGCCAAGAATGGTGTCCAACTGATCCCCCTGCCTTCTGAGTGCTAGAGTTAAAGGCATGTGACACTATGGCCAGTCTTTCATTTATTTGTAATATGCAAGTAATTTCCAAAACTGTATCTAAACCCTACGAGATTTAGCCTCAGCTAATGGCCTTAGTCTGTGATGTCCCTGGTAGGTATTCTCATTCTGACATGGCTGGTTGTTTGCCTCTTTTTCTAGTAAAGATGTTTTTAAAAAGTAAACAAGGCTGAGAAAATGGCTCAGTGCTTACTGAGTGCTAAAGGTGCTGAGAAAATGGCTCAGTGCTTACTGAGTGCTAAAGGTGCTTACTTTCAAGCCTGACAACCTGAGTTCCATCCCTAGTAGAGGGGTGGTAGAGGAGAAACTGATTCTTTCATGTTGTCTTCTAACCATTACATGTACAAGCACAGTGTGGGTACACACAAAAATACATACACAAATGTAATAAAGTAGATGAATAAAAGTCATGAGGGCTACTATGAAGGAAATTACCAATATGCTAAAGTATAAAAGAAGTCACTTGAGCAAGAATCATCACAGAGGGCATTTTAAAGACAGCAGTATCAGAAGAATCAGAACACTTATTCTATGAAACGAAGGCAATATCAATTGCAAAGACCTGAAGTAAGAAAGAACATGTTAACAGAATAAAAAAAAAAAAAAAAAACTTGTGTGGCTGGAATTTAGTGACTCAGTGGGAGAATGAGTTTCCTCACTCCAGGCAGCTCACAACTGTTTGTAACCCCAGCTCCAGGTGACAGACATCCTCTTATAGCCTCTGAGGGCATCAGTATGCATGTGCATGTATAGATACATAAAACACACAAAATAAATCTTTTCTTTAAAAGATAAAGAACTTGGATTTTGACCTTTGATTGTTACTTGGTTGGCAGGCAACTCTAGGTTGGATTCACAGTACCTCATGAAGCAGGCACAGTGATATAGGGGCTATAATCCAAGCACTTGGGAGGAAGGAGGAGGAGAAGGAAGAGAAGGAGGAAAAGAAGAGAAAGAGGAGGAAGAGGAAGAGGAAGAAGAGGAGGAAGAGAAGGAGGAAGAAGAGGAGGGTCAGAAGTTCAAGGTTATCTCAAGGACACAGGGAATTCCATGCCAGTCTAGACTACAGGAACGTGGTTTTATACTAAATTTAGCAGGTGCTAGTATAGAATTTTAAGCAAGGGAGTGACATAGGACAATTTATACTTACCATATCCTGCTGTATGGAAAAGGGATTAGAGACAGGCAAGCAGAGAAGCTCGGTCAGAAGCTGACACAACAGATCAAGTGAAAGACAGGACACCTGGGCAGGCTGACAGCAATGAAGATGGAGGGAAGCAAGCAGATGCGCAGTGATGCTGAGGGCAGAACTCATCAGTCTTGCTTACAGACTGGAGGTAAGCGGTGAGGAAATGAAAGAATGACTTGATTTTACACTGAACCATTAGGCTCAGGATGATTTACTGAGTAAATCTTTGGCAGGGTAAAGAAAACTTCATTAGAGAAGTCAAAAGTTCCACTGTGAACATGTGAGGTCTAAAATATCTCTGTAACATTTGCTTTTTAACATTTCTGTTGTTCTGAGGCAAGGTCTCACTGTATAGCCTAGGATGGTCTGGATGTCCCCCTGGAAACAAGGCTGGTCCCTCAGAGCTGTGGCAACCCTCCTGAGCACTGGAATTACAGGCCTGCACCATCACACTCTGCTCCCTGTGAAACATTTACAGGGACACAGAATACAGGCAGGTATGAGAGCGCAGAGCTCAGGAAGAGGCCTCACTGGAAATAGCACAACACTACGATGGTCCATTCCAGTGACAGATGTAAGTCCTTATGTTCTAGTTCTCACCTGAGAGCTTCAACTTTTATTGTGCAAACCAGGTTCTTTCAGGATTCCTTTTTACCCCTGCCCCTACCACTTACAGTCAGAGTCACTGAGATAACAAACTCACTTTGTTCATTCTCTAAAAAATGTCCACCAATGCTCAACTGTCCATGATCTGTCCTGTCAACTTTCTCCAGTAAAACTAATATTCCATTTCCAAGAGATAAAGGGGAGGGAGGGAAGGAGGGAAAGACAATGGAGGCTAGTTTACTTTGTAATTCCATTTCACATAACTTGGGAGGCAAAGGCTGGAGGATCACCAGTTCAAAATACCAACCTGGGCTACATAGTGAAAGCCTATCTCAAACAACAACAAACAAAAACAAAAAACAAAGAATTTTGAGCCAGAATTGGTATTTAATAAACTTAATACTTTTAATTCATCAAAGACAGTCTAAAAGAAATTGGAAAATATTGTCTTTAATTTTTTTAGATTTCAAATTTTAAATATTTTTATCTCATCATGTCTACAGTGCTCCTACAATCTTTATTATTTTTAATTGTGCATGTGCACTATGTGTGTGATATGTAGATATGAATACAAGTGCCTTCAAAGGCCAGAGACATCATGGATGCTGAACAGAAGGGTCCTCTGAGAGAGCAGTATGTCCTCTTAACTGATAAGCCATCTCTCCAGCACCAGAAACAAATCCTCACCTGTAAACTGATAGACAGCAGTCCAGTCCCACTGCCTTGCCTTTACACTGCTGTAATAGACAGCAGTCCAGTCCCACTGCCTTGCCTTTACACTGCTGTAATAGACAGCAGTCCAGTCCCACTGCCTTGCCTTTACACTGATGTGCTGGAAGTTTTATTTACCATTGCTCATGTGTGAAAAGGTACTGGGAGTCCCCCACACACACACCAGGAAATCACAAGACCACACTTGGAGAGTCTCATTGTGAGGCTTGTTAACTAAAAAAGGCTCTTTGGAGGAAGTGGGCATGACTGATTGTCACCTGCAAATAGCTCTGTTAGAAAGGTCAGCTCATTCTTACAAGTGTATACCCTAACCATTCATAATCTACCACTGCAAGGGGATTTCCGGTCCACCTTCCCCTTCAATTCCAGGGCTTTTCAAAAGAGTTTTCACAAAATACTAAAAGGTCATTTGTCTTTTTTCACTTTTCATTCTCTCACTAATACAGATGGGCTTTCTAGAAGCTGTAGGATATTTGATAATGTCATTACTATCATGTATAAATGCTCTCATCACTTCTGCAGTGCTCTTACCATCTTCAGCCACACCCACGACAACCCCTGTAGCTGTACCTATAACCTGTTGCTTTCAACTCAACAGTTTCTCAACCTAAGTAGAAACATAAAAAGTTAGTACATAGTAATGACTTAAATGTTTGTAACTTTTATAAATTTAATATTTCCCTTAAAATTGTTACTATTTTAGAATTTAATAATATCCTAAAATAGGAAGAATATATTGTTTTTGACATTTTAAAAGGCACAGTGATTGTCTGTTGTTGTTGTTTTGCTGGGCTGTGGTGGCACATGGCTTTAATCCTAGCACTTAGGAGGTGGACTTAAGTTTGAGGCTATAGCGGGCTACAGAGCGAGTTCCAAGACAGCCAGGGCTACAGAGAGACCCTGTCTCAAAAAAACAAAAACAAAAACAAAACAAAAAACTAGTACTTTTTTTTAAAAAGAAAGATACCAAAAAAGAATAGACTAACATATTCAGTGAATTTTATGACTGATAGGAAAATCTACTCCAAAGAAACAAAATTTGTAATGATAATATACAATCTACAGTTTCTCCATGACTCTGCAATTCCAAGTTGGCCTGGAACTGGCAGTCTAGGCTCTCTAAGTGCAGACTTGTTTCCATTCCTGGTTCTGTTCTTTTTGTCTTTTCTTGGTTCCCTCCCTCTGTCTCTCTCCATGTGTGGTATACCCACTCGGTGTATGTAGGGGCTTGTATCCATGCATGGTAACACAGAAGACAAAGTAGAAATTAGAGCATCTTCTTGACTGCTTTCCACCGTATTCCCTTGAGGTGGTGTCTCTCACTGAACTTGTGACTGTGGTGCCACAGCAGGAGGCAGACCAGCTTCCTCTATAGTGCTCTACATGACTGCCTCAGGATAGGGCCACTGAACTGCAAGTTGACCATTTTGGCTAGGCTAGCTGGCCAGAAGGAGAGTCCTTAGGGTCTACCTGTCTCTGCCACCCAATGCTAAGGTTACAGGTGTGCCAGTCATGCCTGGCTTTCCACGGAGGTGCTGAGAACTCTCATTCAGATCCTCATGCATAGAGAATATGTATAAGTACTCTCACCTAGCCCTTCTCCTTTGTCACTAAAAAACCAACCGAGACATAAGAAATTAGAAATAAGTAATTGTTATGGGATTTGTATAACAAAGTGATCTTGTTCTTAACAAAACTAGCTCTTATTTCTTTTTTAAAGATTTTGATTTTGAGAGGGAAAGTGTGTATGAGTGTGTGTAGGAGTTCACAGAAGACAGAAGATCGATTAGAGAGATGTCTCAATGGTTAACAGCACTGTCAGCTCTTTCAGACATCCTGAGTTCAATTCCCAGTAACTACATAGTGGCTCATAACCATCTATACTGGGATCTGATGCTCTCTTCTGGCATGCAGATGTACATGCAGATAGAACACTCATATATAATAAATAATAATAAAAAACAAGTAAGACAGAGGACCCTCAGAACTGGAATTACTGGTGGTTGTGAGCCACCTGACATGGAACCAAGCTCAGAAACTCTGCTAAACAGTAGTGCATACTCTGCTCTTAAATAATGAACCATCTCTCTAGCCCCTAGTGCTTAATTCTGGGCAGCAGCAATTCCATTTACCCATTATCTGCATGTTCCACACCACACTGTATAATCTAAGGAAACCAAATCTCTACAGAAAAGTGTGTTCTAACCCTCTACATCCAATGAGGCCCTTCAAGAAACATGAGTCCCAGCTTGAAAACATGCAATAGAAGCCATCCATATAGCAAAATCAGTGAAGGCATTTTGCTCTAGGGATAATTGACTTGACGAACTCTCAAAACTTACTTACAGGTCATCAATGTGCCACCAAGAACATAACAAAAAGAGATTATAGAAGTGTTGAGGTTTGTATGTGCAATGCCCCTCGTGGGCTGAAGTGTGAACACTTGCTCTACAGCTGCTGGCACTATTTTCTAAGACTGTGGATCCTTTAGAAGGTGGGGCCTTGCTAGAAGTTAGTCATTGGGAGTGAGCCTTGGCTTTTATGGTCATGTTTTACTTCCTGATCTGCCAAGGTGTGTGGAGGGGTGTCTGTTGCACACCTTTGCCACCATGGCTGTGTTCTCCTCTCTACACTAAACTGTATCCCCCAAACTGTAAACCAAATTAAACCCTTCCTCCTTAAGTTCCTTCTTGTCAGATATTTGGACACAGCAACAAGAAAAGTAATAACAAAGTTTATAGGTTCAGTCTCAGTTTAGGAGGCTAGTTTTCTCCCCAGTAAAGTCACGTCTGTTACGATATCTAAGAATCTCTAATGTTCTAACTGCCTATTGCTCAGACTACTCAGATCATCTATTATGGTGACTAACATGCCTAGTGATTATGATGAAGTCAATCTAAAATTTTTATATATCAAGGCAGTAAAATTAAATGAATGACACACACTGAAAAGAAATACCTACAGATTAAAGTTCTCTACTTATAAATTCCTAAATGTTGAAGCCAAACATGGACATAAAGAATAAAAATGTAAAATTAGTAAATTAAGTCCAAATTTTAAAAAATCCACTCAAGCTTATTCGGATGAAGAGGGAAGGCAGAGCTTAATCTGAATATAAATAAGTGTAGACTATGTTCAAACTAAACTCAGTGAGTAACATTCTATGTTAAACTGGAAAGAATGACCATAGGCAATATCTCAAGAAGGTGGAACTGAGAGTATGTGTTACACCCAGAGACTGGAGAAGTGGCTCAGAGGTTAGGACCACTGGCTGCTTCCAGAGGACCTAGGTCCAGTTCCCATGGCAGCTCAACCGTCTAACTCCAGTTCCAGGAGACCTGACATCCTCTTCTGGCCTTTGAGGGCAATAGGCATGTGGTTCACGGCCATGCTTATGAGTAAAGAGCAAACTCAGACATGGAGGCAGGAACGGTGGTTCACTCCTGAAATCCTAGCACTTGGGGGATGGAGGTGGGATATGGAGCCCAACATTAGCTGGATTACATGAGGCTCTGTCTAACAAAAGGAGTTAGTACTCAACCCAAAGAACCTATTCTGCAGGTACTAGCTCAAACATCACTTCTTTATATCCCCTGATGGAGCTTAGGCCCATCATTCTGTACCCATTTCCTTTGTTTTCTTCAATTTCCCATCACTGCTTAAAAACACTTACTTTTTGCTTTTCCCTTCTAGAATCTAAGCCTCACGAGGACAGACACCTTGCTTACGTTACTCACTCAGTATAGTGCCTCATATATTCAGATAATATACATTTGCTGAAAATGATACAGCTTCTGCCACGGAAAGCCTAACAGTCCTGAAGCAAGGGAGATTAAACTAACAATGCAAGAGTTGGGGAATACTACTGTACATCTGTGGGATCTGGGCATACTGTGAAAAGAACACCAGGTTGAGGGTTTAAAGACATAATGAGATATATCTAACTCCTCACAGCTCCAGAAATGTCATGGTGCTTTACATCTCTATGTGTTTAAGAAAGGTAGTATGCTAAAAGGGAGTCTATTTATGGGGTTCATTTGGCATTCCAAATACAAGATAGTTGGCCGTTTATTACCTCACTTAATCCTGGCAACAACCTATGTGGTAATCACTTTCTGTTATCACCATCTCACAATTGAGGAAACAAGCAGGCCTGTCAAGTGATTAACCCAAGATCGAGGCTAATCTGAGGCAGTCCTACCACCCAAATCCAGGCACCTTTGCACTCTTTATCTCTAGTGGCCTAGCCTCAGATGTTTGCTGAACATGTGCAGTCCTTTAACCCTGAACTACCTTGGTGCCAAGAATCCCTCTTCCTAAGCATTCCTAAGCAACAGGTAAAAATGCTAGCGATTAGATTCTGAGAAACTGGGTTGAGGAACAGTGTGAATAACTAAATACACAACTGAGTTAGTGTTGAAGAAAAGTAGGTCATTATTCACACTTAGGAGAAACAGAGATAGTAAGGCAAGTCTGCGGGGTTAGATCTACTTTCCTCCTTTCACAAAACAGAGTAGAGCAAAAAGGTTTTCTTTGTTTGCTTGTTTGATGAAATGTCACCTCTGCCTCGAAGAGCCACCTGGAGCATCTTGTACAGCCCTATCTCATCAGTAACCTGGCTTCTTTCTCAGCATGAAAATAACTCATGTCAATTCAGCACAGAGTTGGGCTGGTGAGAAAGTGCTATCATATATCTACACACAAAACATGCAATTTCATTCCTTGGTTCAGACTTAGGTCTTTGTCTAATGGTTATTCTAAGCATAAAGGTTTTCCTTGGTTTATAACCATAGCTCTAATAATTAGAGAAATGTAAAAAGAACCCAAAATTCATCCTTTTCACTTCATTTTACAGATAAGAAACTGAGGCCCATAGCTTATGTCACCTGTCACAAACACCAGATAATTAGAAAATACCTGGAACCTCAAGATAAAAGTTATGTGGGGCACAATGGAGTTATGGTCTTTTTCTACCTACAGAGAAAAGCAACCAGCAACCTGTGGCAGAATATTCTTAGTGGAAAAAAAACCCAGCATAACAGCTTAATTTAATACGCTGCAACCTTTGAAGACATATTGTATTACCTTAAACTATGTGTAGGTGTGCGCGCGCACATAATATGTGCATGTGAGCACAGATGTCTGAGAAGGCAAGAGGCAATAGATCACAGAGCTGGAATTATAGGCAGTGATCTGCCTAACGTGGGAATGGGTCCTCCAGAAGAGCAGCGGTATTCTTAACCACTGAGCTATCTCTTCATCCCTGTGTAGGAGTCAAGGGATCTGCCTTAGAAATCTGATGACAGCAATAGTCAGTCTATGTCTAACCCTTTCCTTCTGCAGCTGATTATTCTCTCTGGAGGAAAGTCTTGTTTGTGTATTCCTTTCTAGAGACTCCTTTATTTGGTTGTGGACAGGCCTGTTGTTTCTGTTCCTACACAAATGGCAGTATCTCACCACAGAGCTCTACTCTCAGTTTTCTTCTCAGTAGCTATAGAGAGTCTCTGTCTTTAACTTTTGCATGTTTCTCCAGTTTATAGATATATCCAATATTTACTTAACCAGTCACCAAGCAATAGACACTTCAATTGTTCCTATCTTTTACAATCTGTTACTATGATATAATGCTATGAAATTCTTTTTTAAGAGAATTTTTGGTCAGGTGTGGTGGCACACACCTCTAATCTTAGCACTTGGATGGCAGGGGCATGTAGATCACTGTGAGTTCAAGGCCAGCTTGGTCTACCATAGTGAGTTCTAGGACAGCCATGGCTACATTTTGTTTGTACTAAGTACTATCCACCCAGTCTTGCCTTGTTTGTGTGTCTATAGAAGAAGAGGCATACTCTTGCCATAATGTGTGCATGTGTGTCTATGGAAGGACATGCTTGCCATGACAAGTTCGGAGGTCAGAAACAACTTGCAAGGAGTTAGTTTATTCCTTTTCCCATGTGGAGACCAGGGATCAATCTCAGATCTTCAGGTTTGGTGGTTCTTTTATCCACTGAATCATGTATAACAACCTTTGTAACACACATCTCCAAAAACGTCACTCTTCCCTTTTGCAAAAAAAAACAAAAAAAAAATTTTTTTGTCTTTAAAAAAATCTGCATGCAATTAGAAATGAACAGGATTCATCAATCACAGAATTTAACCAATGTGTTCATACCAGTTTTACACACTCTAATATACACAAGGCTATGGTCCAAGATTTCTCTACCATCTCAGAACCTGTTTGGAATCCACAGGGAAACGGGGCTGTGATAGTCAAGATAGATTTGTAAATAAAATCTCCAAGGTGTAGTGTGGTGACTCCTGTCTCTAATCGCAGCAGTTGGGGGCCTAAAGAAGAAAGATCAGGAGTTCTTGGCTAGCTTAGGCTATATTGCTGAGACCCCATTGCAGCAAAAAATGTGTGTGTGTGTATGTGTGTATGTGTGTGTGTGTGTGTGTGTGTGTGTGTGTGTGTGTGTGTGTGTGCGTACAAAATGGTCCTTAGGTACAAAAGTAAACAAGATAAAGAATGTAATAGGCAGGTGTGGTGTGGCTCCTACAGCACACCCTATGTCCCAAAGCAGTGAGAGCTACATAGTGAGACCTTGTCTCAAAATGCCCCAAATAAACAGCAAAAAGAGAACCAATGAGATGGCCCAGCATGCACAAGGCCAGGGGTTGGACCTCTATCACCACTAAACACACAAATACAAAGACTGCGTAGGCTATTATTGAATTGTAGGTGGTTTGTTTTGTTTTGTAAACAGTGTCTAACATAGCACAGGCTAACAATGAACTCACCATGTAGTCAAGCGTGACCCTGTACTCCTGACCCTCCTGCCTCTACCTCCTAAGTGCTCAGATTACAGGCATATGCTACCAAAAACAACTCTGAAAATATCAGTTCTTTGGCACATGAATTACAAATATTTCTTCATAGTTAATAGATTATCTTTTTGTTTCAACTGCATATAAAGTAATTTTAATCTGGAGAAATTCTATTTATCAAGTGTTGTTTTCACTTACCCACTATATAAACTTGTTTTATTTTTAGAAAGGTGCTGGCCATCTGCCTTCCACATGCTAGGCAAGTACTGACTCTACCTCTAAGTTATATCCTCAGCTCTATACCATGATTTTTCTTTTCCAGATTTTGGTGGTGGTGGTGGTGGTGGTGGTGGTGGTGGTGGTGGTGGTGGTG
>JANHMN010000016.1:36783358-36823344 GCA_030674055.1 Rhabdomys pumilio | reverse complement strand
TGGTGGTGGTGGTGGTGGTGGTGGTGGTGGTGGTGGTGGTGGTGGTGGTGGTGGTGGTGGAAGAGGAGGAGGAGGATGTGTGTCTCTTAGTGCAGGTGCATGCCACACATGTGGGGGTCAGTTGTCTTCCACTGTGTACTTCAGGTAGTTAGACTGTGAGCTTCAGAGAACTCTTCCAGCCTCCCACCTAGTGGGTTCTAGGAATCCAAACCCTTCCAACCACTTTACCTACTGAGCCATTGCCCCAGACACTTCCACAGTTTTTTGTTTGTTTGTTTCCACATGCACTAAGAAATTATCATCTATACCAAGGTTATCAAGATTTTTTTTTCCTTTGCTTTCCTTTGCGTTGATGTGTAATCTATCATCTATTTTTGGCTAATTCCTACACATAAAATGATATGACAGTCAAAGATAACTTTTCCTCCAAAATGAACATATTTAATATATTTAACAACATTTGCTGAGAATAGTATCCTTTTCCTACTGAATAACCCTGACTCCTTTGTCAAGCACAGTTCTGACCTGCATGCCTATCCTGTTCCCTCTAGTTTTGGTATCTACTGTGACATGAGAATGAGTTTAGAAACTGCACAATCCTTTGCCATTTCTCCAAGCCATCACCTTCCTTTTCTTCCTTATAATTTGGTACAATATAGCCTTCAATGTCAAAATTTCTTAATGCTATATATATCCAAATACTAAGTTATCCATGAATAAAAGTTTTATTATATGATACAGGCCAAAAAAAGAAAACAACAGGAAAGTCAGTCTGAATTCACTAGAACAGAGCACTAAACTCAACCAATACCTTTGTGCCCTCTAGTGGCAGAAGATAGTAGGAACCTGCCAATCAAGAAAGAAAACACCGTTCACAAATACGATTAATACATCAATAACATAATTGATATTTCCATGAAATCCTGATCCCCTCTGTCTCTGCCTCTCATGTCCTGACGTTACATCACCACACCCATCTTTTCAATTCTTTTAATACAAAAACTTTTCATTAAAAGCTATGCAGGAAGAGATGATCAAGTGTGACAACCTTTGTTCAATCCCTAGAAAATATTTAAAATTACAAGGAGAGAACAGACTTCACATATGTCATTGTCCTATCTCTACATTACACAAACACAATAAAGACAACAACGATAACCACAAAAACGATGATGATGACGATGACAACGACAACGATAACCAATAACGATAAATGAAGCTGGGCTGGATGGAGCTCAGTTGGTAGAGTGCACAGTGCTCTGAGCTTGATGACCTGCACACTGTGTGAGAGTGAATCTACTCTGGAAAGGAAGACAGGAGGACCAGAAGGTTAAGGTCATCCTTGCTGCTTAGCAAGTTCAAGTCTGGTTTAGACAACTTGCAACAAAGGAGGAAGGGAAGAGGGTAGAACAGAAGGAGGGAGATGAGAGAAAGGAGAATAGGTGAGGGTGGCAGCAGAGGCTGGGTGTGATGACACAGGCCTATAATCCCAGTCCTTGTCTGAGACACTACAGGAGCAAGAGGAGCATCACAAATTAGAGATAGCCCAGGCTACATGATGAGTTACAGGCTAGCTGGGATACATTGCTAAATCCTGTCTCAGGGGAAAAAAAAAAAAAAAAAGGAAGAAACATTTTTGTGTTTTAATCCAATGTAAATAGAGTAAAACAGAAAACCAGTTATAAAGACAAACAGTATTTGGATACATTCCTATACAAAGAAATGAAGCCAGAGTCCAAAGGACCAGTAATAAGATTTTAGACAGTATTAAGAAAAATTGTAAATGAAGGGGTTTAAAACTATGTAGTCTGTACACATCGTGAATATATAACTAATAGTAAATGTATATACAATATATAATATTATATACACACAGCTCAACAATGATTACTGTTGGAGCTAGAGTGAATAGGGAGAAAGAGACAATTTAGAGAGCTATATATTTTAAATATGTATAATAACCTTTAAAATTGAAGGTCATTTGAAAGAAGTCAAATAGTAATTTTATATGCTTACACGTGAACAACAAACACAGGCACCATGTGAATGATACTTCGCTCAGAACAATGTGTTCTAACGGTTGATTATAATTAACTAACCCTTGTTAGGTCCCTCAGGGCACACAGTCACACTGTAACACTTTCAAACACACAGAAAGAAGGATACAATAAATTAAAAGTGCCTTTCACTATCAATGTTGCTCTACATTTCAGTTATCTGAATATTTTCATATACCCTGAGTCTCCTTGTAAAGGATGAAGCTCCAAATACCTGCTTTCTGCACAACTGACTCATGGGCAGGTTCTAGCTCATGTATCATCATTCCCAGGGAATATCATAAACGTCCAGTGCATCCTGAAGACTCTTTTGCTAATTTATATTTATCTTTCCTCTCAGGATTCTCATCTTTGTCATTAAGTTTATTTTTACATTCCTTGTAAAGTTTGTACATTCTTTCATCTTTTAATCAAAACGTGTTGGTATTTTCACAAGCCCCTTTCGTCTCTATTTCATGTTTATTTATTATAGAGGCAGGCTCTTACTCTGTAGCCCAAGCCACACTCAAACTCTGACCCTCCTGCCCTGAGTTTCCCCAGTGCTGAGATTATAGGCTCGTA
Organism: Rhabdomys pumilio; assembly: GCA_030674055.1. Lineage (NCBI taxonomy): Eukaryota > Metazoa > Chordata > Mammalia > Rodentia > Muridae > Rhabdomys > Rhabdomys pumilio. The sequence continues at coordinate 36,820,726 of JANHMN010000016.1, read as the reverse complement.
TCCTGTTGTTCATTCCTATTTTGAAGGAACTAGTCTGTCTCCTCACTAATCTTCAAACTGCCTCATTTTTAGTTTCTCGTTTTTAAATTTCACTATTATTCCAGCCACTCGGGTTTCAGACATGAGTCAGTATTGCTCTTTCTTTTCCTAAAAAATGTTCTTTTCTTTTATTAAAAAGAATAGCACAACTGCAAAATGTGTTCTGCTTTTCTGAGGGGAGTGGGGAGCAGTGTTGGGGATGGAGCCTGGAGCTCTGAGTGTGACAGGCAAGAGCTCTGCTACTGTGTTACCTCTTTAGTCCTACATGCTCCATTTCTTTTGACATTACCTTTGAGTTAGTTGAACATAGTGCAGGGATCTGACAAGACTCTTATCTTTGGCAGTCTGTACACAGGTGGTGGGTGGTAACGGTGCTAGCTAGGACTAGGGACGATACTTTTCCCTTGCCTCCAGACTTCTGCACAAAATTTCCTCAGTAGGAAATAAAAATGCCTTTCTGTGTCCTACTTCCTTTTTACCCTCTCTCTTGTAATACCTAAGAGCATGGTGCCCCTACATAAAGCTCGGATGGCTATAATTACTGCCTGTGACTGACAGCCCATGTTCCTTTATGCTAGTATCTGTCAATTAAAAAATCCATTGGTAGACTTTTAAAATATAAGTAGATTTTATATTTCTATTTCTTTTTATTTACACTACCCAACCCAAAATAAATTTCACCTGATAACTAGGTGTTGCTTTCACCCTAGAGATTCATAAAGATCCCATAAGAAAGTTTTGAGGACTAACAATCACTTTCACTGACATCCATGACTTGAATATACTCAATTCTTCCTTTCTATCTCACTCCTATACACAGCTACTGTTCCCCACCTACAGAGTATTCACACTGTAGCCCAGACTGGCCTGAAGCTCACTAGGTGTCCCAAGCATGCTTCAAACCCACAGCATCTTCCTGCCTCCACCTTTTTAGTATTAATTTCTCTTATTGCTGAAATAAAATACCCAACAAAAATAACTTAAGGAAGGGTAGATTTACTTGAGCTCACAGTTCAGGGGTATAGTCTTTCTTGGTAAGAAAGTCAGGGTAGTAGGAACTTGAGGCAGCTGGTCACACTATTTCAGGAAGCAGAGAGCAGCAGAAACTATTGTTCATTTTACCTCCTTTGTATTCAGTCCTGGACTAGAGCCTATGTGCCATCTACTCACAGTTAAGGTAAATCTTCTCATCTTAGTTAACCTAATCTAACTATTCCCTTACACGCATACCCAGGGGCTTAGATAAATTAGATGACCCATCACAGACACACCTTCTAGGTCAGTGATTCTCAGCCTGTGGATTGTGACCTCTTTGGGGGTTGAATGACCCTTTTACAAGGGGTCTCGTATCAGATGTCCTCCATCTCAGATATTTACATTCCGATTCATAACAATAGCAAAATTACAGTTATGAAGTAACAACAATAATAATTTTATCATTGGGGGTCACTACAAGAAACTGTATTAAAGGATCAAAACATAAGAAAGGCTGAGAAGCCGGGTGGTGGTGGCGCACGCCTTTAATCCCAGCACTTGGGAGGCAGAGGCAGGCGGATTTCTGAGTTTGAGGCTAGCCTGGTCTACACAGTGAGTTCCAGGACAGCCAGAGCTACACAGAGAAACCCTGTCTCGAAAAAAACCAAAAAAAAAAAAAAAAAAAAGAAAGAAAGAAAGGTTGAGAACCACTGTTCTAGGTGATCTTGTCATGTTGATTATAAATATTAACCATCACAGCTTCCCGAGTACAGGAATACAGATGTGAGCCACCATACACGGCTCTAGAATTTTAGCAAATTCTATGAAGAATATGTACCTTCTTGGTATATTTTATGCTCTGGCAAAGCACTGTTTTAAGCTGAAAGCAACTAAACAAAGCAGGATAGGATGAGTTTTCTATGTCCCTTCCCATTACCTGAGAACAGAATATGAAGTCCCTTTTTAAAAGTGTCCCCCGCACCACCACATCTCTTGTCAGGATGAGGAGAGAACAGTCTCAGTGTAGACATGAGGACACTAACAAAAGAGGTTACACAAGCAAATCTTACTAACTAGCCCTTCTCTACCAGTGGTTTCCCCAACTGTCTTCTCACAGCACCCACTCAGCCTTGTAGCTCTAAGGCTTTTCTGTTCTCTTATAACTTGGCTACTAAATCATCAGTTGGTATTAAGTGTGCTATAAATCTGAATTCTAACTCCCTGTTCAGTTATTCACCACTGAGATCTCCTGTATGCACATAGCATGTGCATATTAAAAACCCACTGCTTGTTAATAATCTTTAGTTTGCTCCTCTCTCATTAATATCTTCTGTTGGTGTAAGTTGCAGGGCAAGTCAGCGAACCTGAGCTAGGCAGAGGAATGTTCCTTCCCTACACTATCTGGAAGTGCAGTGTGTAACAGTATAAAGTATTAAGCATGCACAACTTTCTTCCCACTGGAACAATGAGTGAGCAAGCACCTGCTGGATCACTTTCTTGGCTAAATGCTGTGAACTGCCACACAAAGGAAGTGAAAGTACATACAAAAGATGAGGCAAGAAAGAAGAAAAATCATCCAGTTTGTACTGTATCTCAGCAATGAGAGGGGAAATTTTCATTCAATTTCCTGCCAACATCTAAGAAAGTTCTTACCAAACCATACTAAATTTTAATAAAAATTAACCCGATGACCAGTTGGCAGAGGAGCTTCTCAACAAAAACTGGAGGAGCCAAATTTTACAAGCAACACTCGAGAAGTCAATTAGTGAATTCCTAATATAGGCCAAATAACCAGAAGTGCATAAGTAAAGAATATGGGTATTTTCAAATATGGAAGAACTGAAAATTCAGCTCTCATTCACCCTCCACAAAAATATTATGATTGAAGTATGAGAGGATAAGCTTGAACAATTTTAAGGATTAAAAACAATTAAAAAAAAAAAAGAGGTGGGTGAGGAAATAGGAGATTCAAAAGACAAAACTGTAAAAATCAGTCACCAAATGGTGTGGATTTGAATAGCTGCATTGAAGAGGTGCAGACAGGTGGATTCATGGCCACTAAAAGACACAAGCAAGGATTGTTATCAGTCCTATCACAAACCTACAGCAAATTTTAGGGTTTTGTTTTTGTGTCTACAAAAAGCATCATGCATCCCAGGCAGGCCTCACACTCACTGCCAATCCCAATCCTCCTGCTGCTGCTTCTCAAGCAGCTGCCAGAAGTCTAGGCAGGGGCTCTACCACCGAGCCACACCCCAGCCCCTTACTGGAGGATTCTAGGCAGGGGCTCTACCACCGAGCCACACCCCAGCCCCTTACTGGGGGATTCTAGGCAGGGGCTCTACCACTGAGCCACACCCCTGGATGTTCGAATAGCTATTGTGTTTTAAAGACCCTTCCTTCCTATAGGAGAAAGATCTTTTTCAGACATTCCTGGTGCAAATAGTCAATGTAAAGAGATGCGTGGGTATTACTCTCTCAAACTTAAAAATTCAGGAGGTTTTGGATCTTATGATTTCACCTTTAGGATTTACCCCATTGATCTACCAAATATATGTATTAAAAACATGCTGTGTTTTAGGTCTCTGACATCATTGTTTGTTGGTTGTGACTGTAAATTACTGATTAAGCAGTTACTTGTCACTGAGGAATGACTTTTAACACCAATATGCACAATGTACCCCTTTGAGCCCCTAAACTATAAATATCATAAATATTGCCATTCATTTTGGGTTTCCTGCTTCTTAAAGATAGCTTATAACAGTTACTTTACCCCAAATAGTGACAAGGTTCAAACATGCAAAAGAATAAGACATATTAGCTGTATCTCTGAACAGCTGAGAAGGGGGTGAGGAAGGACCGAAACAGCCAGCTAACGGAGAACCAAGGGGAGAAACATTCCTCTTCTCCATTTGGCCACTTCTAGTTCTCCACATTTACCTTCCTCTAAGGAGGGAGCACACAAGCACCCACTGGTTCACTCAGTGTTAGCCACATTTTGTTGACATGGCAACAGAAACACACATAAAGGAAGGCACAAACAGAGTTATTTGCTTATAATTGGTTCAAATTCTTCCGTTCAGGAGAAAAGACTTTAAATCAACAGACAAGAATTTGATAAAGATGAGACAAGGTGAATGTTCTAGTACAAAGCTAAGAGAGGAGCCAGGCACTGCTGTGTGCTGTTGCGCCTCTCACTTCCCTAGCTTGTCACTGAGTGCTCCCAAATTACAGAACTGAGTAATGGTTTCAATTATGTTTCTGAAACATTTCACACTTTCAGGTCTCAAACTAACAAGGCTGTTTCAACATTCTGGCTTTTATAAACTAGTGCCAAGAGGAAGTCTCAGGGATCAAGAGTGAATACACCCAAGCTAAGAAATGTCTTCAGAACATAATCAAAAACACAGTGGGGGGGGGGGGCATTTTTTAACCCACCTGCCATCCTGTTATGAAATGAATATCCTTTAAAAAAAAACTTTAATTATAAAAGTCATCCATGTTTACTGCAGATAATTTAAAAAGACAAAAAATAACACCCAACAATTACTACTGATATTTTTTAATACAGAGAAGTCTTATATACAAAAAAGAAATGATACACTCAGGAGACAAAGGAAAGTGAATCTCTGAGGTCAGCCTGGACCACATAGGAGTTCCAGGACAGCCAAATCTACATAGAGAGACCCAGTCTCAAACAACAACAACAGCAGCAGCAGCAACAACAAACAAGTCCTAGGGCCAGCAAGATGGCTCAGCAGGTAAAGAAGCTTACCAAACTTGACAAGCTACATTCAATCCCTGGGATCCACATGGTAGAACCCAAACTGTTCTTTGACCTCTATGCATACACACACACACACACACTCACACACACACACACACACACACACTATATATATATAGTCATACACACATAAACACACAGACATACTCATACAGATACATAGATATACGCAGAGATACACACAGGCACAGACACCCCTACAGAGACACATACACACAGATACAGAAGACACACACAGAGATGCACAGGCACACACACAGATAGACACAAACACAAACACACAAACACACACACACACACACACACTCACACACGCATGTGCGTGCAGTACATGCAGAAAGGGTGTATGGGGAAGAGAGACACAGAGAAACTTAATACTAAAAACAAAAACAAAAACAAAAGCCTTGAGTTCTAGCTCTTTCTCTTCTTTTGTTTTTGTTTTTTTGTTTTTTTTTTTTGTTTTTGAGACAGGGTCTAACTTTGTAACTCTAGCTGGCCTTAAAGTTATGATGTAAACCAGGGCATCTTTGAACTCACAGAAATCTGTCTGTTTCTGCCTCCTAAATGCACAGGCATACATGTAGAAAAAATACTCATACATATAAAACTAAGAAATTAAAACAAAAAGCCAGCCAATCTCAAGAAGAAATGCTTGCCTTGTATACAGAAAGCCCTGGGTTCTATCCCTGGCACTGTATAAACAAACTGTGGTGGTACATGCCTGTAATTCAAGTACTGTTGAGGTGGAATTAAAAAAAAAATTATTATCCCTATTCTTCAAAAAATTCTCAACTGTCATATAGTAACCTGATTCTAAGTTTATATTATATATAGTAATTGAACACACTAAGCCTTTTAAAAAAAAAAAAAAGTATTCAGGATCAAGTCAGGACTTTAGGCATGCTAAACAAGTGAGCTGTTTCCCCAGTCTCCAGTCTTGATTTTTGATTGAATCTAACTATACAGCTATAAGGCTGGATTGGATTTGCTATACAGCACAAGCTGGTCAAAATCAAGATCTTTTTTACCTCAGCCTCAAAAGTTCTGATTACAGATGAATACCACCTTACATAGTCATAAATCTAAATATTTTTATTGCTATTCTTCTAGATGAGACCAGTTCTCACGTAGCCCAAGCCAGCTTCTAATTTACTATATAGCCAAGGATGACCTTGAACTTCTGATCCTCCTGCCTCCACCTCCCCAAGGACTAAAAATACAGGAATGTTACCATCACAGTTTGTTTATACGGTGCCAAGGATAGAACCCAGGGCTTTCTGTATACAAGGCAAGCATTTCTTCTTGAGACAGGCTGGTTCAAACTTGCTGTGTAGTCAAGGATGACTGACCTTCAATTTCTGACCCTCCTAATAACCCCCAAGTGCTGTTAAGAAGTGCACAATTACACCAAGTCTCATGTGGTACAGGGGTTGGAACAACACACTCTACCAACTAAGCTGTAGCTCTAGCACCTTTTTCTTTTATCATTGTGTGAGAAAAGCAGCCTATGTAGCCCAGACAGGCCTAGTGATTCTCTTGCTTCCATGTTACAGCTTGAACATGAAATGTTACCAGCTGGCTCATATTTCGGAGGTATGGATGTCAGCTGATGAACTTTTGGAAAGTGATCAGATCTTCTCTTCTTCTTCCTTTTTTAGTTGACTGTGGGCCAGTCATTTGCTTACTTTAATTATTATTATTATTAGTGTATGTGTAGGCATGCTTGTGTGTATCGAGATCAGAAGACAACTTTTAGGATTTGGGTTTCTTCTTCCTCTGAATCCCAGAGGTCAAACTAGCACAGCCTTCTAAGCTATAAAATAAGTGACCTGATTAATTACTCTTCATTAAACTCAGATTCCCATGGCATTATTGAGACACAGTAAAATGGGGGAGGTTTAGTTGGAGGAGTGGTCACTGGGAGCACAGCCTCTTGAGCTGTCTCTTGTTGTCCCAGTACTTTTTCTACTTCCTGTTCCTCATTTTCAGTGAACAGCTTTGTCCTTTACACATTCTCTGCTTTGCCATTGATCCAGAAACAGAGCCAATGGACCATGGGCTGAAATCTCAGACAGGGAGCCAAAATAATTAATTCCCGTTAAGTTGTTCTTTTTTGTATTGTGGTCACAGCTATGCAAGAGAAAGTAAAATAAAACAAAACAAAATGAACTGGGAAGACAAGTGTGTACCACCATACCTGGCTTATTTCTTTAAATTCCAAGAAGTAGAATTTTAAGAGAAAAGAAATAATATTCTTTATCGCCCATGTGCATACCAGAAAAGTACCAATTTATATTCCCATCAGCATGAATAAAAACATTCATCTCTACATTTGTCTACACAGGCTTTTATAGATTTTAGAAATATGCATGTCTTGAGAGGCTGGAGAGATGGCTCAGTGGTTAAGAGCACTGGCTGCTCTTCCAGAGGATCTGGGTTCAATTCCCAGCAACCACATGGTGGCTCACAAGCAGTAATGACTCCAGTTTCAAGGGAATCTCTGTAAGCACTGGGTATGCACAGAATGTGTGTGTGTGTGTGTGTGTGTGTGTGTGTGTGTGTGTGTGTGTGCAGGCAAAACATTCATACCCATAAAACAAAATTTTAAAATCTTTAAAACTTTAAATATAGGACTCTAACAAGTCTCTTGCTTATCTCCTATTTGGAGGTTAACTTTTATGATTCAGTTATAAAGTCTGGACTTTATGCCATTACTAATGACTTCTTTCAACATTTTCATGATCTTACTTTTAAAATGTTATTCAATATAAAGAAAAAAGAAATACATGATAATTTTCTTGTCACACCTCAAACTACAGTAATTATGGCCAATGAGTGATACACATTTAGTTAATGTGCAAAAGCTATTAAACACACACACAGACAGAGAGAAAGACAGAGACAGACAGAGGTTGTATATTCACTTACAGTGTTGAAATGTACTGCACAAAGGGATTCTATACTCTACTCTGCTGTAAAAGTACACAAGTACACTAGAACCCTGGCTCTCAACATTCCTGATGCTATAACCCTTTAATACAGTTCCTCATGTTGTGGTGACCCCCAACCATAACTTTGCTACTGTTATGAATTCTAATGTAAACATCTGTGTTTTCCAATAGTCTTAGGCAACCCCTATGAAATGGTTGTTTGGCCCCTGTGAAGATCGCAATCCACAGGTTGAGAACCACTGATCTAGAAGAACACATAAGACTTTAAAATCATGTTACAAAACAAATAAACTTGCTAGGTAAGTATAGCAGACACTGTAGTGTGTCACTCAGATCTCCTTCAATAGCAGCTATCGAATGGAGTGTAGTCTAGCCACTAATTGCCATCCCCATGAACACTGAGACCATTCTTTCCCTAAGCCACACTCAGGCAAGTGTCCAGCCTTGGCAGAGGTAGCATTACCCACAACCCTTTCAAAGGGGTAGCCTAAGACCATCAGAAAACACAAACATTTACATTATGATTAACAACAGTAGCAAAGTTATACAGTTATGAAGTAGCAATGAAAACAATTTTATGGTTGGGGGAATCACCACAAAGTGAGAAAGTGGGTCACAGCATTAGGAACATTGAGAACAACTGCTCTACAGGATTCCAAAGAACAGGCAAACTTTGCTTGGGGATTCTGTGTGGGCCTATCTGGAATTTTCCTCAACTGAACCTTGTGGAAAACTCTCCTATCCACTCTCAGCTCTCTAAGAGATAAGATAATCTCACAAGTAATCGGTTTACATCACATTCTGAAAGCTCATGCTGCTACTTCTGGCTTCTTTCCCCTTTATTTTTCATAGATGGTAAACCAATTCATCTTGCAACACAGTCTGTCTTGACATTTGACATTTGGAAGATCCACATTGATAGAAGTACATAATATACATAATTTAGTTCGACGAGAAAAGATTCAGATGCCTGTTCAAATGGGACCTGGCACCGTGTTTGGGTTTTTTTTTTTTTTTTTGGTTTTTCGAGACAGGGTTTCTCTGTGTAGCCCTGGCTGTCCAGGAACTCACTCTGTAGACCAGGCTGGCCTTGAACTCAGAAATCCGCCTGCCTCTGCCTCCCAAGTGCTGGGATCAAAGGCGGCGCCACCACTGCCCAGCTTGGCACCATGTTCTTAACGTCTGACACTGTCTTCAGAGTTGCAACATAGCTCCTTATAGACAAGGTAGTTAGAAACCATGGAGTCTAGAAATATAAATAAATAAATAAATAAATAAATAAATAAATAAATAAATAAATAAAAGCAAGAGATTTTTTTTTGTCATTTTTTTGTTTTGCTATGTAAAAGTTATGTTGTGGGTTTATTTGGTTTAAAACTCAAGGATATTTTCCTTAGCAAACAGAACTTATCTTGAATTAATAATCACAGTTTTCTTTGTTGTATCTTATTTATTTATTTTTATTTGTATGAATGTTTTGCCTGCATGTAAGTATACCACATGCATGCAGTGCCCTTAGAGGTCAGAAGAGGGGGTCAGATCCCCCTTGAACTAGAGTTACAGGGGGTTGTGCGCTGCCACAAGAGTTCCAAAGACCTGGGAGGTGAGACTCTCAGAACTCAAAGGGAAGAACCTTAGCTGAAAGGCCCAAGAGTGTGGAGTGGGAACTTGTAGAGTCCACCTTCAACAGAAAAGACAGGGCATCAAGTGAAGAGATGGGGTTGCCATCCCACAATCAAAAACTCTGACCCAGAATTGTTCCTGTCTAAAAGAACTGCAGGGACAAAAATGGAGAAGAGACTGAGTTGGAAAGGAGCTCCAGTGATCAGCCCAACTTGGGATCCATCTCGAGAAACTCCAAGGTCTGACACTATTACTGATACTATGGTATGATAACAGACAGGAGCCTAGCATGGCTGCCCTCCAAGAGGGCTAACAAGCAACTAACTGAGACAGATGCAGATACTTATACCCAATGAACAGAAGTCAGGGACCCCTGTGGTTGAATAGGGAAAGGCTGGAAGAAGTTGAGAAGGAGGGTGACCCCATAGGAAGACCAGCAATGTTTTTTTGGGTTTTTTGTTTGTTTGTTTGTTTGTTTGTTTTTTGTTTTTTTGGGAAGACCAGCAATCTCAGTTAACCCTGGCTCCTAAGATCTCTCAAACATTGAGCCACCAACCAGGCAGCATACTGCAGCTGGTCTGAGGAGCCCAACACAGAAGACTGCCTGGTCTGGACTCAATGAGAGATACACCTAACCCTTGACAGACTTGGGGCCCTAGGGAGTTGGGAGGCTGGCAGGGTGAGGTGGGGTTGGGACAGACTCTTGAAGGGGGGGTGGAGAAGGTGGGAGGAATGAGATGAGGAACTGTCAGAGGGTGGACCGGGAGGAGAATAACAACTAGTCTAAATCTCTCCATTCCTTTATCTCAGCCTCAACTGAGAAGTAACAGAGATAACAGGCTAGCAATCAAGGCAATAGCACTTCTCTCTGTCATGGAAAACACTCTGGAAAATGTTATCAGCTCAAGGTTTCTTTATCACTGTTAACAAGGAATAAATTCACCTAAATATACATGCTATGTCTCTCATTAAGGGCAATAATCATTAAATAGAATCCATTTTCTTTCTTTAAAAATTTATATTTGTCCTATTTCTACTACTATTACAAATTTCTTTATGAAATTCACTAAAGTTCTTTACTGAAACACGATCAAAGGCATAGAGCCTATAATGACCTACCTGACCAGTGGTTTTACTTCAGAACCTCAAGAACCATGTGCTTTGTTGTATATAATGCTCAAAATGATGTTTAGAAATGATAAGCTGAACGGTTGCAGCTTACTTTCTAGTAAAACTCTGTTCACGAGACCAAAGTATTTCTTAACCATTTCTCCAGGAAAAGCACTCCATTACCTAGAAGGAAGCCTTACCGCTTTCACACTGTGAAGTGTCCAAAGAGGCAAAGACAGCAGGATTACCAACAACAATGAACATTTCTCTTGGAGAGATATTCATTTACCTGCTCTTAGTTTCATCTTCTTGTAAGGTTCTATAAGCCACGTATGGCGGGCGGTACACACCTTTAACCCCAGCACTTGGGAGGCTGAGGCAGGTGCACCTCTACAAGTTCAAGGACAAAATGATCTACCATAGTGAGTTCCAGGCCAGCCACATCTGCATAGTGAGACCCCGTGTCAATAACAACAAAAATGTAGTCTAGGCTAAATACTGCTTCTCCTGCGCTAATGTTACCATTCCAGATATTTGGGAGTGTCCTCTCCTGGACCTTAAGAACTGCCAGAGTTCAGTCAACAGTGTGTGCTTCAATTTCTAACTTACCTTTCCTTCGGCACTGCAGCTGCCCTTAGAGCCGTCACCTTCTGCCTCTATCATGCTGACACAGTGCTAAATGTAATATTCCCAGTGGGCTCCTGCAGGCTCCCTAACCGGTGACACAATTCCTCTTTGTTAGCTGCTCAGAATAGTACTAGCTTTTCTTGGACTGCTAGATCACATTTCAAGCTCAAACCAAGTTTACCTGCCACTACTCTCTCTCTCTTGCCCTCTGGGGTTTCACTTGTTTATCTATTTATTTTTCTCCTGTCAGATCTCTTTTATCTCCTCTTCAAACTCTGAAACAAAGACAGAATTATGTCCCAATGCTAATTTTCCAGACAGATTAATATTGTACATGTGTTAGCCTGCAAGAACTTAAATAGCTTGCTGATACCTTTCATTGTTGACAGGTGTTCCCCCCTCTATTAGACTGCTACCTAAGCTATTATTTCCTTGCTAAACCTTCCTTCAAACTTATCTCCTTCTTCCATAGCTATACTAATAATAGACTATAGTATCATAGTTCCTTTAGTTTAATAAACTTTATTAAATGCCCTCAGGCAACTCACAATTTTATCTGAAAGACTTTTGATTTATTACATTTTATTTAGAGTGTGCATGTGTACATACACACACAGAGAGAGAGAGAAGGGGAGATAGGAAGAGAGAAAGAGGGAGCGGGAAAGATACAGAGGAGGGGTAGGGAAGAATGTGGAGATCAGAAAACAACTTGCAGGACTCAGTTCTCTCTTCACATCTTGTGAATCTCAGGGATGGAAGTCAGCTCACTGGTGGTGGTGGTGGTGGTGGTAATGTACCTTTATCCACTGAACCATCACACTGACCAGAGTCTTATAAATATATGTTTACAACATGGTGTAGTAATGAACAGAAAATATACCATAATAGGGAATAGTAGTGACTCTCAAGATGGATAGAAGCTGATGGCGTTCAGAAGAGGAAGAGTGTTGCAGTAAATCTCCAGTGGACATTCCAAGTCAAGTAGAGATTCCAGAGCAAAGGCAAAGAATGTTGACCAGTATGCTTGGGAACACGTGACATAATGTCATCGAAGCACAAGGGCAAGGCCAGGAGATATGGCAGGATCTTAATGCTGGAAATTAGGAAAGATCCAAAAATGTCTTGAATCCTAAGCTAATGTGTAAATAATGAGGGTAGGTCAAAGGACAGGATTAAAGAAAGAAATGTAAATTAAACACAGAGAAGGATCTGGGAGAAACAAAAGCAAAAAATGTCGTCCAGGTAATCCACATGGTAGGAAAGGGTATTAACAATTAAATTGACATCCCAATTTCAGAGATATTAAAATTGGGAAAACACAAATATTCCTTAAAATAAATTCTGCTGCCTTAACTCTGACGCTAACTGCTGATCTTCTTTCAGTGTGTGAAAGTCAAGGCAACTTCCATGTGCCAGTTTTCTTTGTCCACTATGGGTTCTGAGGGTCACATTCAAGACTTGGGCTTCCAGAGAAAGCACCTGTATACTTGCAAAGCCATCTTCCTGACCCTAGTTAATCTTTTAACCATTTCATTAGTTTTTATGGGTGGGTATTCTAGTCGCATGTTTGTCTGTGCACTATGTATGACTGGTGTCCTTAGTCAGAAGAGGATTCTGAATTTCCTTGGAACTGGAGTTATAAAATGCTACACACTGCCATGTGGATGCTGAGAATCAAACTGGGTCATCTCAAAGAACAGCCAGTGCTCTTAACTTCTCAGCTATCTCTCCAGCCCCTGGATTTTTTTTTTCCCTCACAATACCTAATGTTTTTATAACTTGCAAACTAAGTTTCTATTAATGTATGTGGATGTATGTGTGGGGGAAAGGGGAAAAGGACAAGAGAGGAAAGATGGTGGTATAGGTTTGATTTTCTTTTTTTTTTAATAGCTAAAAAATAAAAAAAAAAAAATACTGTATCTGGAACATGGCAATTATGGCAAACCCAAAATCAAATTCCATAAATAAAGGTATTTTTAAAATAAAGTTACACTTAGTATTTGTGTATTACCTTTGGCTACATTTGTACACTAGTTGAAACAGCTACAATGAAACCCACATAGCCTGAAACCTAAAATAACTTTTGCTAACCTGTGACCAAAGTCAGTTTTGTTTGTTTAATTTTGAGAAGATCTTATATGACCCTGGCTATCTTTAAACTCACTGTGTAGCTGAACACTAGCTCCTACCTCCTGCCTCCACCTCTGGAGTGCTAGAATTACAGGTTCACACCATCATGCCAAGTTCCTCTCTCTTCAAATTATGTAATTTGGTAATGGTAATGACAATTCTTTGTGAGTAAGCATGAGAAATTAAACCAGTAGCACTTTGGGAAATGATCCTCTTAGTCAAACAAAAATTGACAACATTCAGTCATCTAATATATAATAATACCAAACACAAATGAGGCACTCATCAGAGCTCAGCTTTTTGGGTTATTTCTTAAAGCCCTTATGCACTGCTCTCTGCAATTATCTCACAGGCCAGTGTTAGTAAGAACTCTCTATTGGTCTACAACTTGTAGGAAAAGCTACATAAAGGTATAATACTAATAATACTTAGTCACAGAGAGCCCAGCTGCACAACTGTCAAACACTGAAGGAAAAAGGTGGGGGAAACATGTACCCGAATAAAACAGCAAGTCATCTGTGCCCAGTAGATGGAGACAGCTCCTAACTAAACCAGAGTGGTAAAATCAGATAGCCTAGTAGAAATTTAACCTGTACTTATGATCCTTTTCTTGAAATATTTAGTTAAATAAATAGAACGAAATAGTTTCTTCCTTCTCCTAGTTCACAAAAACATTAAAAAGAAAATACTTTAGATTTCCTAAATCAAAACTTACCAAGAGGGTGTCCTATTGGTGAACTCTCTCTATTCCCTTTAGAAAGAGAGAGAAAAATGTGTGTATCCAAGTTTTTTTCTTCTCTTGACACTATGAATGGATTCTAACCATATTTTCTCAGTGAGATTAACATCTTTCCCATCAAATCAAAACTAAAGGCTCTCTTCTTACTCATCTCTATATAATTATGTATTGAAAATGACCAAATATTTTCATGAATATAAACATCTTCCTTAAATATTTTTCTCATCTTTTAAAAAAGTAATGGCATGCCACACCTGTAGCCCAATCCCAGAACTGGAGGCCAGCTTAGGAAATACAGGAAGATCCCATCTCAAAAGTAAACTAAATACATTTTTAAAGGCGGGAGGGGGTGGGGGGGAGGAAGGGAGGGAGAAAGGGAAGGAAGGAGGGAAGAAAGAAGAAGGTGGAGGTTTAATTCACTGTAAACAATAGGAACAGGATCCTTTCTAAGATTGTGTTGCTATTGCCATTGTTTTTAGATTTTTTGTTTGTTTTGTTTTCTTTTGACAGGGCTTCACTATGCCAATCTAGCTGTCCTGGAACTCTCTATAGATTAGGATGGCCTTGAACTCAGAGTTTGACCTGCCTCTACCTCTGAGTGTTGGGATTACAGGCATGCAATACTACTTCCATCTCAACTCTGGAGCCCTCAGACCAGAGCTCCACAGCAGGTTCTAGCATTGCACAGGGGATGCCAAGGCAAGAGCATTCGTAACCTCCTACCCCAGCTCCAGACACTACTGTCACACCAGCCCTTCATGATCCAACGAGGCTCACTAGCTTCCAAAGCACCACACTGGGGCTTCTGCTTTGAGGGCTCATCTGTCCCGACTTCTTTCTGTACCTCTAATGTTAGTAGCATTAACTACTATTTCATTAACTTCATTTCAAAGTCTAGCATATTAAGTGCAAAGGATTCACAGGCAACCGCTGACTCCATCACAACCAAGGGTACACATACACTACAAAACAAATTATAATTGGAAATAAAATGTACTCCAGGAGCCCCTCTCCTAGCAGCAGCTACCGTCCTATCTTCATATGGCTACAGGCCTGTTTGCCTTGTACATCCCTAACCACCTCACTTACAGTCACACTTTGTGGTAAGGATGCAACAGGCAATACAGGTGAGAAAGACAGGAAACAAACATATACAGAGCTTTGACACATCAATCACCTACTTCAGTCAGACTGAATATAACTAAATCTTGGGGAGAAGAGCATAAACGAATGTATCCAACTCTTAATTCACCAAGCAACAGTATGAGCTCAAACTGAGCATATTCGGTAAATAAGAAAACACATATTCATCTCTTTTGTAAAGTTTATTTTCAAAACCTTTCTTAGCATTCCTTTAAATCACTTAGTATTATAATGCCTTAAACCCTTTCAGTGAAATAGAGGTTTAAGACTAATATCCTTTACATAGTAATGAATCCTATACATTTTCTTTTGATCAATTGAGCAAGTTATTCTAGAGAGCCAAAATATTTAAATCCAATGAAAGCCAACATATACTTGAGAGTAATTTTACCTGTCTTTCCATGTTTTGACTTTATGAGAAATAATCTGAGAGGGAGTCTGTGTCTGGTGGTGTAATAATGGTCCTAAGGCCATGGGGACTCACAGAGACTAACTAAACGGCCAGGCGGTGGTGGTGCACGCCTTTAATCCCAGCACTTGGGAGGCAGAGGCAGGCAGATTTCTGAGTTCGAGGCCAGCCTGGTCTACACAGTGAGTTCCAGGACAGCCAAGGCTATACAGAGAAACCCTGTCTCGAAAAAACAAAAAACAAAAAACAAAACAAAAAAAAGAGACTAACTAAACTACCAACCAAAGAGCATACAGGGCTAGACCTAGGCCCCTAGCACTTACAGCAGTTGTGTAGCTTGGTCTTCATGTGGGTTCCCTAACAATTGGAGCAGGGGTGGAGGGAGGGCTGTCTGACTCTGCTGCCTGCCTTTGGATTTTCTTCCCCTAGCTGGGATGCCTTGTCTAGCCTGCTGTACCCAGGCCTGCTACAACTTGATGTGCCAGAGTGGGTTGGTACCCATAGTCATCCCCTTCTCAGAGGAGAAGATGATGAGGAAGGAGTATGTAAGGGTTGGACTGGGAGAAGAGGACGTGGGGCTGATATTGGGATGTAAAGTAAATTTTTAAAATGGTGCTAAGACTGAGAGGAAAGATGGAGTAAGGAGAGGAGAAGATGAAGTAGATGAGAAGCTCGGTAATGAGAGAGAAAAAGAGAGAGAAAGAGAGAGGGGGCATGGAGGCAGAAGTTCACTTGTCTCCACTAGTCAAAGATAGTTTACATATCTAGGTTGGGTATTAGGTTACACTTCTGATTGAGCATTACCATACTTACAAAGCCCTTGATTAACATTTAAAAAATTGTATAAAAGCCAAATGGAAAAGGAGGGGCAGGGGATAGGGGTTTTCTGGGGAAGGGAAATGGAGAAAGGGATTGGCATCTGAAATGTAAATAAAATATCCAATAAAAATATATATATATATATATATATATATAAATAAATAAAAAATAAAATAAAATAAAATAAAATAAAATAAAATGGTGCTAAGGAATACAGTGCCTTCTCATTGCTTCCCTGACAGCCTCTCCTCTCATTATAGCCTTGATTTTTTAAAGTGGTAAAATTTTATTTATTTATTATATATTTTATTTTATGTGCCTTTTTGGGAAGGAAGGTCCATTGCCTAACATGGCCTTGACCTTGAGATTCTATTGCCTTGGCTTTCTGTGGCTGCACACAATGCAAACCACTAAAAAGGGTCTTAAATAACTATTTTAGGATAATCAGACCTTTTTCCTTGTTGCTGCTGGTGTTTTGTTGTTGCCGCTATTGTTTATGTATATTTGTGTGTGGGGGGGTACATGTGTTTATGTGGTGCCTTAAAGTGTGAGGGGCACTGACCCCAACATAAGCAGGATGTAAAATTTTTCCCCTATCATTCTACGATACACTCTTGAGACAGGGTCTCTCACTGAACTGGACACTCAGTTTTAGGTTAAGCTAACCGGTTGGCTCTAAGGTTCTGCCTGTTTCATCCCCATAATGCCAGGAAGGGTCATAGGCATATCCCTAGCTTTCTGTGTAAAAACTCATGGTCCTCTTGCTTACAGAGCAAGCACTCTAACCCACTAAGCCATGTCCCTAGGCCTATTTTGTTTTTTCTTCTTGAGACAGGGTCATACTGTGTAGCCAGGTAGGCCTCAAGTCCACTTCAATCATCCTTCCTCAGACTCCTGCAAACTAAGAGTTAAGGTTTACGCCAAGATGCCAGGCTAATTAAAAACCATTTAAAAATAATCACAAGGGCTTTGCATTGCATAAAACTCCTAGCAAAGCCAGTCATTGTTTGTGAAAGGAATGAAGCAAGATCAGCCTAATCAGACAATATTAAGTTCCACCAGGGTATAGGGGATCTCCCCAGCATGCCTATAATTACAATAACCATTTCAAGTAGTTTCTGACAGTATATTGCCTTCATTTTTAAGGTAATAATTGAAATACTATGATTTTTTTTAAAGCAGGGTCTCACTATAAACCCTTGGCTGGGCTGGAATTTTCTACGTAAACCAGGCTGGCTTTGAACTAACAGAGATCCAATTGCCTGTTTCCCAAGAGCTGAGATTACAGGTGGGTGCCATTATATCTGGCCTGTGACTATTTTCTACTAAATATTTATATACTAACTGTATTCCCACTGTGTGTTGAGTGTTTGCCTTTAGGTTGGCTTTATTTTTTCACAACAGGGTCACGCTATGTAGTCCTGACTGGTCTGGAGCTACTATGTAGACTAGGCTGACCTCAAACCTGCAGTAATGCTCACTCCTGGGAAATGCAGGCACATACCACTATGCTCAACATGGTTTTCTCTTTCTGTACAGTGAAATAAAATTCTTGAGTCAGCTTACAATCTAAAACCTGAAGAAATATCAAGCACTGCCTACATGAGGACTCAGTTCTATACTCTATATAATGGCCCCTTCTGCCTATTTTTCAGCTTTGAAGTCTAGGCTTGCCTTTAAGATACTATGGAACTGCTGAGGACCATTCCCTGAACTTAATTGTTCTGTTCTCCCATCTAAAGACATGGACTGACTCGTATGTAGCATTTTAAAGCTGCTGCTTTGCAATGTGCATCCCTCATAAAACCTTAATCACAGTGAATTTAGTTAAATCCTTGAAAACCAGATTGTACTGGCTTCACATAGCAAGTCTGGCTGCTCAGCTTAAATTCCCCAAGGACAAGAGAGAAGCTCTACTCTATTATGAAACCAGCTTGCCTAATCCAATTCCCTTTCAGAGAAAGAGGTCAAGGAGAATAACTGCTGTGCCATTTTTCAATGCTTCCTTCCAAGAAATGACTGTGATTGACAGATGCTATTTCTTTGAATTTCAATGGCATACTGCCAAGATCAACTAAGTGTTTCTTGGTTATAAGAACAATATCATTCACCAAGCCATGTGATGTGCCATAGTCATAATGTATAATTTTTTACACTAGTAAATTTTCTAAGTTCCAAAGCTCACACAGACAAACATGTACCATTGGAACAGATGTGATCTTCATTTACAGACTTGGAAACTACAACATAAGACTTGTTACACACTCACTGACAGACCTACACTCTAACTTAGCTGACCCAAGTCCTGTGAAGTGCAATCTTCTTAGTATTCCGACTTATCCCATTAACTGCCTCATCATACTGAAACACTAACAGAAAGTTACCCTGTTCTGTTTAACAGCTACAGCAATATAACAGAGACACACGCAGTATAACAGAAAGAATGAGACTTGGAGGCGGAGATGGCTTCAAATCAGTCTTGCCACTTAAAATTTGAGACAGGCTAATTAACCCCATTTTTTTTAATGTATAAAACTGATTGGCCATCTACCACATAGAATTCTAATAATTAAATAAGTCAACACATGTTAAAAGCATAATACGTAAGTCACTAAAGTGTTAATTTTTTTCCCATGCCACTGTCCAAAACACACTACCACCATCTAAAGAACAGTGATTTCAGTGACCTCTAAAAATTAAGGATTAGGGAAATTGGAGCATAAACACTTTCTTGGCACTTCTCTCAGACATGTGGGATTTTTTGGCTGCCAGTCTAAAGAGCAGCTTTTAGGGATGCAGTCAAACCAATTAAGAATAAAATAGAAAAAGGCAAATGTGTCCAAGTAAATACCATTTACCATGTGCACACAAAGTAATTGTTCTACCAACTGAACATCTATTTGAATTCAGCTAGAACAAACTATTCCAGTTTCCCCAAAAATAATAAAATAAAATAAAATAAAATAAAATAAAATAAAATAAAATAAAATAAAATAAAAAGAATAGGTAAAATAAACATTCTTTTCTTACAAAATAACTGGCTAGATCCATACAATGTAGAATCATGTTAGTTGAAATGATCCTTCTCCATTACTACTAAACAACACAATGAGATCAAGACTTTTCATAAACAGCAAAGATGAATCATACTGACAATGGCTTAGTTCCTAAAAGTGAATTAATACTCTTAAATTAATTTTGAAGAAATCACATTGAAGTTATAATCTCAATACCATAGGAAAATTCACAGTAAACGGTGTCTTTTCTGGAATTAGAATAGCCAGCTGAGCAATCCTACAAATAAGACCTGCAATCCAAAGACTTCGGGTCATTGACACAATGCTCAAAAAGTTTTCAGATTTTGGCCTGTAAGTCATTAGATCAGGTTGGTCTTGAACTCAACCACCCTCCATCTGCCACCCACATGCTGAGACTACAACATGCACCATCATGCCTTTATAATTGTGCTATGAGTGTGGCATATGTCTATTATCTCAGAATTCTAGAGGCTAAGACAGAAAGACTGAGCTGGAGCCTGGTGTGGGCTACACAGCTTGTATGGACTATCTCACAATAATTTGAGTCAAGTCAGGCGATTGTGACACATGCCTTTAATACCAGCACTAGAGAGAGGCAGAAGCACAGGAAGATCTCTGAGTTTGAGGCTAGACTGGTCCACAGAGCAAGTTCCAGACAGCCAGGGCTACACAGTGAAACCCTGTCTCAAAAACAAAAACAAACGAGCAAACAAACAAAAGAATCTGTTTCAAAAATAAAAATAATGTGTAGTTGCTGCTTAAGTATTCTGTTTGGAAAAGTTTTATGCGCTCATAATCACTCCCATGTCTCCCAGGTCATCTCAATGACATAGGCAGACTCCAACAGTAGGTGAAGGCTTATACATATATTTCCAAGTAATTTATATTTGCTTTAACAGTATTTTCAACTTCTCAATCTGGAGAAATCAACAAAATATTACTTATTATAATAAGTTTAATGGTATTCTTTCTTCCTTTCTTTCCTTCTCTCTTTCTTATTTTTTAATTAATTTTCTTAAAACTGAGTTCACTAGGGACTGGAGAGATAACTACATAGCTTAGCAGTTAATAACACTGGCTGCTCTTCCTGGTTTTGAGAGAACCTGGGTTTGATTCCCAGCACCAACACAGTAGCACACAATTATCCCTAACTCCAGTTCCAGGGGAAACAATGCTTCTGGATTCAGTAGTCACCAGGGATGAAGGTAGTACATAGATATATACGCAGGCAAAACATTCATACACATAAAATAAAATTAAAATTAAAACTTAGCTTTCTGCCAAGCATAATAATATGTAAATTTAACCCCACCATTTGGAAGGCAGAGTCAGGAAGCTCTCTGAAAGTTCTATGGCAGCCTGGTCTACATAGTAAGTCCTAGGCCAGCCAGGACTGCATAGTGACAGCCTGTCTTAAAAACCAAACCCTCAAACAGTTCCTAATGCTGAAAGTCGAGATCCACAAAGAAACACTGCTAGCAGACGGAAATAATATAAGAAATTCGGTTCAGCAGTAAGTCCCTAGGAGCACTGCTCTGTGATGTACGGCAATACACACCTGCAGTCCTAAGCACTTGGTAGGTGAATTTCTTTCATCAGGAATATTTCTAATTTGAACCTAGACTAGCTAAATAAGACCCTGTCTCAAAATAAAACAACAAAAAGGTCTGTCTTGGGCCAGGAACATAAGTTACTCAATGGGTCAGAGCACTAGCACTGCAAAAAGATTGCACACTTGCTTGCCTGATCACTACCTATAAAACACCTAGGAGAACTGAGAGACAAGACTAAGTGGCCCAGCACTTGCCTAGCACACAGGAGGCTCTAGGCTTGATCTCAGTGTTGCAGAAAAAGGGAGAGAGGTAGTAAGTAGTTCTTAGGGCTGGAGATTGTTAGTGGTAGAGCACTTGCTCAGAGCAGAACATGAGGCCTGGGTTTGATTCCCTGTGCTATGGGAAATGCTCTTCTTAGCCACATTTACTTTTTTTATAAAACTACAAATTTAGTAAAACAAACAAACAAACAAACAAAACACCTACTTGGAGCAAAACTTCCTTAATGTCTGTGCTTCAGTGATTTCATCTCTATCACGAAGATGTTAAAATTCCAGCCTAGTCTCTTTTGCAGGGACACGATAAGAATAAATGACACATACAAATCCATGTAAAAGGGTTCAGCACAGGGCCCAGCATGTACCTGACAGAAGTTCTGCAGCTGGGCGGAGGTAGCCCATGCCTTTAACCCCAGCTAGCACTTGAAAGCACACGTAGATGGATCTCTGTGAGTTTGAGGTCAGCCTAGTCTACACAGTGAGTTCCAGGATAGCCAAAGCTACACAGGGAAACTCTGTGTCAAATAAATTAATAAATAAACAAACAAAATTTAAAAACATATAGTGAGTTTCAGGACAGCCAGGGCTAATTAGAGAGACCCTGTCTCAAAAAAGAAAACAAATTGTCAGGGAAATGCCGTAGAGTACGTGGGTAAGCTTATACCTATCTAGCTTTGTTCTTACCCATCTGCAGTAAGCTGGGAACACAGCTCAGTGGTAGAGCACTTCCCCAGTCAGTGCTGCAGCACACAAGCTTTTCTATATTAAGGGAGTAAAAACAGTGGGAGTGAAAAGATAGCTTTAAATGATATTTAAGTTATAGCAAGAAAAGTAAAAACAGACTGATTTTGGGGAGAAAAATTACAACAAAAGATCCATTGGAAACAGTAGAACAAACACCCCATGTCTGCTCAGTATTAGCAATTAAATACCATTTCCACACCTTCCAAAGGTTGGCATCTCAGACCAAATGGACACCAGTGATGCTCCCAGCTCAGTGTCCCAGGCAGTTGGGTTTAGAGGTGCCACCACACCTACCTAGCAGTCACTTTTTAAAAAAATAATTTTCTTTATATTCGTGCAGGATTTCTTCACTTAGAATCCCTTTTTAAAAAGTCAATCAGGAAGACTTATCATTGATATTGTTTGTAATATCCTCAAAATGAAATCACATTTGAAATGCTGCAGAGAACATCGATTCACTCATTTGATAAACACTGAAGACTAAGCTCTGGGAACACAAAGGTAGTAAGACATGTCCTCATTTTCAAGCCCACTCTACTAGAAGACCATACATAAAAGCATAAGAAATGAAATAAAGTGTAATATAACAGCACTGGACTAAAACATACTCAAAATTGTTTAAATTGGGAATTCGCAATGATACCCAACCCCAATAAACAAAACAAAGCTAACTGGTCACCACTGGAGAATGCTAGTGAACTACTTTGAAAACTGTTGAAAAGAAGGAGAAAGCACTCACCTGGCATGCCTATTTGGTACACTGGATATTCAAACAGTAGGTAGGAGGAGAGTTCTCCTTACAGAACTAGTTTGGCTTATAAGCAAAGAAAGGAGGACATAAGTGGAACACTAGCATTTTATAGCATTAATGATTTAATGGATATCTGCAAAGATCAATAGCTGCTGACGTCACAAGAGACAGGCAGACATTATGCACTTTCTAATGGAAGAAAACACTCATGAAATCCAAGTAAACTTCTAAATATAAGTACTATTTTTTGTTTAAAACAAAACAAAGCAAACAAACAGAAACCACTAGTAATATATTAGTATAATTCAGACTCAGGGAAATTACAAGGCAAATGACCCAGTTTACAAGAAATGGAATGTATAAAGAAATAAATCAAGGCTGGAGAGATGGCTCAGCAGTTAATACTACTGGCTGCTCTTCCAGAGGCCCGAGTTCAGTTCCCAGCAGCCACACAGTGGATCACAACCACCTCTAACAGGATTGGATTCCCTCTTCTGGGTGTGCGTGAAGACAGATCACTCATATACATAAACATAAAATCTGAAAAACAAACAAATAAAATAACTAAAATTCATATGCATTCTGATTCAAATACACCAAAAAACAATACATTTATGAATGGCACTAGAGAAATTATATACATTGTTTCAATATTATTAAAGAAGTATTCATTTTTAGTGTAATAAGAGAATTGATGTTAGAGATAAAGTGGCATGTTTACAGATGGAATTATAGAATCCCTGTCTTTATATCAATAATCCAGGGAATTGTGGTGGTTTATTTACATCACTAAACCAGGCTGCAGCAACTGAAAGCTGGTGAAGCAGAACCCTGATAGTATAAGTTTAGGGCCTCATGTTGAAGCTGGATGTGGAGAAGATGAAAGAGAAGATGGGAGAGGATGTCATTTCTTCCATACAAACATCCTCATCTACATGACCACACTGTGAGACCCTCCATTTATCTTAAAAGAAACTGGACAGCATATGAAGGTTGGAAGTCAAATGCAAATGCATGATATGAAAAAACTGGCTATAATTTCTCCTATCTTCAAATTATTGGCCCAAAGACTAATTAAATGTACACTAAAATTCTAATTGTTAAAAACAAGGTTGGTAACAGAAGTGTACGGAGATGACTCAGCAGTTAAAAGCGCTGCTTACTCAAGCAGGGGATCCAGGGACCCAGGTTCAATTCCCAGCACCTACTGTGGCTCACACCCCATCCTTAGCATCAGTTCCAGAGGGTTCAACACCCTCTTCTGGCCTCCACAGCCACCAAGCACACATGTAGTACACAGACAAATATGCAGGTAAAATATCTATAAACATAAACTAAAAATAAATAAATCTTTTCAAAAAAACAATCAGTGGAGCTGAAGAGATATCTTAGCATTTGAAAGCACTGGTTACTCTGAGGACCAGGGTTGATTCTTAGCACACACATGGCAGCTCACAACTGTATACAACTCTAATATCAGAGAATCCAAATGACCTCTTCTGGCCTCCACAGGCACTGCATCCACATGGTATGCAGTCATTCAAGCAGGCAAAACATTCATGCACATAAAAGCTAAAATGATTTTCTTAAAAATAGTTCTGTGTTCTATGTGTACAGTGACTTCAGCAATAAAAGCCCATCCTCAACCACTGAGAGGCAACCACAGGCTACATCAATAGCCTATATTGTTTTGAGAAGCATCTGAACTACCCTGATCAGTCATTCAGAAGGAAATTTCTCATGCTTAGTAACAGAGGTTTTGGTTAGTTTGTGGTTCTTGTGGAGAGCACTGTTAGCTCAAGTGGCTTAAATGTGTGTGTATGTGTAATGTATATATGTACATAATAATACTTATATGCATTGTGTATAGTTTTAGTAAATACAAAATAATATGATTCCTTAAAGCTTTATCAAACAACCTTGGTATTATTTGTCCCTCATTCTTCCTTCTTATTTAATAGATTGTGGGAGCCCAACCCCAACAAATATCTACATCACAGCTCCTTCATCTATGGCTCAGGAAACAACTCTGAAGAAGGGGCAGAAAGATCGTAAAACCCAGAATTCCAGGAAGTTGACTGTTAAACAGCCTCTCTGAGAAACAGCTGCATAAGCAAGACTGAACAACAGCAATATCAATGAGCATGTTAATATGGAAGGGGGCAAGTTTTATGGGGTCCTACACCTAGACAAGAACTATAGATGACTAATGACTGCTGATAGAATTAGCCTTTCCCAGGGAGGAGCCCCTTTACTGACTGTCCAGTGCAGAGTGGTCAGCCCTGAAACTATATGCAACAAACAACTAAGACTAACTAAGTAGGTTGTATTTGTATACACCTGTGCATAGATATATAGACATATATATCATGTATGTAACAACAATAATCAAAGAAAAGGGGCTATCAATTTGAGAGTGGGGGACATGGGAGGGGCTTGAGGGAGGATAGCTAAGAGGGGGGATAGAGGTAAGAAAGATAAGGAAATTGATATAACCCTATTTCAATTTTTTTTTAATTTCTTTTTTAAGGAGAGATGGCTCAGCAGTGAAAAGCACTGGCTGCTTCTCCGGTGGACCTAAGTTCAATTCCACCAACCAACCACATGGCAGCTCACAGCTATCTGTAACTCCAGTTCCAGGAGATCTGACACCCTCACACAGACACACATGTAAGAAATTCAGCAATGAAATATATACATACATACATACATATATATACAGACATACATATACATATACATATACATATACATATACATATACATATACATATACATATATATTTTAATAGAGACAGGGTTTCTCTGTATAGCCTTGGCTGTCCTGGAACTCACTCTGTAGACCAGGCTGGCTTTGAACTCAGAAATCCACCTGCCTCTGCCTCCCAAGTGCTGGGATTAAAGGCATGTGCCACCACCACCCGGCGCACATTATATTTTAAAAGTGAGAGAAATTTTATGATAGAAAAAAAAAACCTTATCACAGTTATTTTTACTTTATTCACCATCCAAATTTCTAACTGCTCTGTTATAATACAATTTTAACAACTTATTGTTGAAAAGAAATCTATCAAATGTTTTTAGCCTTAAAAAAAAAATTGGATTGTAGGAACTGACTTCATAGCTAAAATATAAACATATTTGGAAATTGCAAAAAGATGTCTTGTGGTTAGTGCTTGCCCTTATGCCTCTGATATTTGGCCTCTATTGTGTGTTTCATTTAGTGTGTGTATGTGTGTGTCTAAGTATGTGCACATACGATGCAGGTGCCCTTGGAGTCCAGAATTTGGATGCCCTGGAGCTAGAGTTACAAGGAGTTAGCAACTGTCTGCTGTGGGTGCTCAGAACTGAACTTGGGTCCTCTGCAAGAGAACTGAGAGTGCTGATGGTACATAAATTATGTCAAACTATTTTCTAGCAATGTTAATTATACTAGGATTATATCTGATGTAGATAATTTAAGGGTTGGAGAGATGACTACCTGAGTTCTATCCCTGGGACCCACATGAGAGAAAAACAGAACCCAGTCCTGAAAGTTGTCCTCTGACCTCCACACATGAGCCATGCACATACACACACACACACAGCCTACAAAAACTGCTAAACGGGTGTGTGTGTATGTGGGGGGGTGATGGCTCCACGGGTAAAGATATTTACTGACCAGCCTGATGATGACCTGAATGCCATCAGGACCCACATGAAGGGAGAAGAGAATCTACTCTTGCAACTTGTCCTTTGACTTCCACACACGATCTGAGTTATACATGCACCCACACATCCAGAAAATAAATAAATGTTTTAAAAAGCCACTTTTAATGCTGAGCACAAAATTCTTTTTAAAAAGCACATGAACCAGAACTAGCTCCCACTTCAGAGCTTGGAGGGATCAGCTACGCCACCCACTTCAAGTCTGGAGTCTGGATGCTACAGTGCTTAATTAGGTTAAACAGCCTGTATTGATTAAACACATGGAAAAATCTGGTGTACTTAATGGTGATAATGCCTGTGTTTCTCTTTCCCATATATAAATAGTTGGGCAATAGTTGTTTCAAAATGTGACCCCCACCAAAAAACAAAAACAAAACAAAAAACCCAAGGTATCCTTTCAAGGGATGCTTGATGTTGAAAGTTCTTTCAATACAAGTTTAAAGTATCCCTAATCTGAAAAGGCCTGGTCATAATAGCCTAAGTGGAAAATTCTATACCATGGAACTTTTATTTCATAGACAGGATTATTTAAAATAATTGGATACAGGATAATAAATTCAGGATGATAACTTTTATTTCATATACAGGATTATTTAAAGGGCTAGTGAGATGGCTCGGTGGGTAACACATGCCACACAAGCCTGGTAATCTGAGTTTGATCCCCAGAACACATATTAAGGAAGAAGTAGAGAAGCAACTTCACAAAGATGTCCTCTGATCTACACACACACACACACACACACACACACACACACACACAAATACGCTTTTAAAATTCTGTGTATAATGTTACCTTCAACTGGGAATCTAACTCCAGCTGTTTCTTAGGAAGTGAGGTATTTAACAGATTTGTAAAAATATGTATCAGTGTGCCTTTTAATTCCTATTGGGAGGCAGGCAAACATAGGAATAGTTTAGCAACCTGGGTCTGCTTTGATTGGGCTACATACACAACCCTCTTCTGATAATAATGCACTTGGTAGGCTGAGACCCTGACCTGAATGTCTTATGGATACACACCCGACTCCAAACAACAAAGTTCCTCCTCCCTGGAACAACTATCAAACTCAGACAGACTCTACCCAATCATGCTTTTCAAAAGACCAGTACAAAAGAAAGACTAGTCCAGCCTAGGCTTCTTTGGGGTGCATGCATAGTAAAGTAAAGCTGGATTCCCAGCAGATTAAAGGTGGAGGCATTCCCCTTTAAGCCCCACCACTCAGCAGGCAGAGGCAGGCAGATCTCTGTGAGTTCGAGACCAGTGTGGTTTCTCACAGAGAAACCTTGCCTTAAAAAAAAAAAAAAACTAAACTAAACCAAACCAAAACCAAACACTGGATTCCCAAAGTCAATTTTCAGTGATAAGCCCCTATTTTACCATTGTACACCTATACATAACTGGATATGCATTATGGGAAAAAATGTAAACAGATAAATTATTATATAGACCTGTCAACCAAAATAGAGAACCATCCAAAGTATGCCCTTAATATCAGTCCCTCCCTCCTTTAGACTCCATTGTCTGAAAGCTTCAGGCTACCGGTGAGCTGGGACTCTCGAGTGTCTTCATTTATGTGCCCTGCTGTCGCTCTCGACAGTATATCTGACTTGCTCTCTGTATGGGTACTTCCAGATCCGGAAGAGCATCTCCCTCAGGAGGGAGGCTGGCACTAAGTCCAAGGACTAAAGTTACTTCTCTGATGATCTTTTCTCCTTTCATTAAAATGTGCCAAAAATGGATCTTCAAAGTCCCAAAGCCCCATACTCTGACACAACAGGAAGACTGTGGCAGACATTCCTTCCTAATCTGAGCAGGAAAAGCTGGTCATTTCAGGACACAGAGATATGTTAGTTTCCTTGCCTCTCAGATTCTCCATCAGGAGTCTCTGTGCTCTGACTTCTGTCCTGTTCATCTATCAAAAACCTGTAGTTTAGTTCAGTTCAACAAACTTGGGTGAGCTCCTGTAAGAATGACTCGGGGAAGTCTCAAACAGGAGGGAACAAAATAGCATGGTCCTCAGCACAGCTGGTGCTGTGAACATGTGAGTGCAGCATCAGGAAAACTATGAAGAAAGACACGAGGGACGCCACCATGAAAAAGGAGAGCGGAGCCATAAGGAGTGCATGTCAGGCACACACATACACATACAACCACAGCCTCAGCCTCATCAGGGGCCAAGGACACTGTACACTCTGTGTCACATCTTCTAATTTTTATATTCCAGGACATTTTAACTGGATCTCTCTTCTTTATACTAGTAAAAATTTTTAAATTTCAGAACTTTCTGGTATATAATTCTGTAAATGGCACTATAAAAGTTAGACTGTCTTCCAGTTTGAAAAAAAATACAGCTTCAGAAACTAATAATTTGGATTTTTCTATTTTAGAAGGAAATTTCTCTCTTTCTCTTTTTAAGTAAGTTTATGCGCATGTACTACATGTGTGCAGGTGCCTCTGTTGACAAAGGAGGATGCTGAACCCTCTGGTCCTGGAATGATAGGCATTTGAGAGCCACCCAGGTCCTTTCACTGAGCCACTCTCTCCAGCCCTCACTCTCTTTTCTGATTACCAACAGTCGTACATTGAACATAGGGAGAGGAAAGAGAAACAAGCGTGAAAGTCACAAGATGGATCCTTCAACATGATTTTTCATCCTCCCAATGATAAGAATCACATTATCTCAGGATGGCTCCAGTTATTCTAGACTCTTTCCATCAGATCGCTTCCTCGACTGTGGTGAGATGACCCTACTGAGAAGACTAACTCCTTCATCTGAAACCACACTGCCACTCTCCTCAAATCAACCCCAGATCTTGCTTTCTTTTATTATTCCACTAAAAGAATTCATAGCCTCATCACTTTCCCTTAAATTATTCAACTAGAACACAGTCTTTTTAAATTAGGAAATCTTAGAAATCAATTATTTATAAAGAAACATTCACTAGACCAAAGGACAGTGCTTCATTTTTTTTAAGGAAAAATGACTGTATTGTGGAAGTACTTAGAGATAATAAATTTAAAACAATATTTGTATCTTCATTTTGTTTATAAAAGCCTCAGGATATGAAAAGTTTCTTTATTCTATTCCTAGGAGGTTTCTTCCCTGAGGTCACAAGATCAAGTCAAATGAGATAGATGGACTACTTTTAAAGTGAAAAACAAAAATGACCACCTGATGCTCCTTGGAAACTAATATGAGAAACAAAGTTGCTATGTTTATCCTGTGCAGCAAAGTATTTCTCTACTTATATAACCATAGAACAAATTAAATCTCTTTGTTTTGCAAATAAAAATCAAAACTTGGAATTAACTGAAAATATTTTTATTATTTTTTAAGGAAGTGTCTTACTATCTAGCCCTAGGTGGCCGGGAACTTGCTACACAGACCAGGTACCTACCTCTGCCTCCTGAGTGCTGGGATTAAAGGTGTATGCCACCATGCCAGGCTTAAAAATACTTGAAACCTGAAACAATCTCTCAAGATGATTGAAGAAAATTTTTTTTTTTTTTTTTTTTTTTTTGGTTTTTCGAGACAGGGTTTCTCTGTATATATAGCCCTGGCTGTCCTGGAACTCTGTAGACCAGGCTGGCCTTGAACTCAGAAATCCGCCTGCCTCTGCCTCCCAAGTGCTGGGATTAAAGGCGAGAGCCACCACCACCGGCCATGATTGAAGAAATTTAACTGTAGAAAAAGTAAATCCATGTCTTTCCTTTGACAAATGTGCACAATTGACAGATATGTTTATCAAACATTTTAAGGACATTTAGAAAAAAAACCAATCAGACATAATGGCTCACACTTCTAAAATAGCTGAATGAGGCAGAGGCACTGCCACAAGTTCAAGGCCAGTTCTATTGGGCTACAAAGAGAGTTCCAGGACATAACTGCCTGAAACAAACACACAGAAACAATGCACACCAAGCAATAAAGGGCAGTGAGCCCTAAGAGACAGCAAACAACGTGAACTGAGATCAGTGAAACCCGCTGTCTCCTGTTGCCTTCACAGGGGAGCCCCAAGGCCTATCTTAGCTGAGGAGATTGAGTTGAGAGTCTGAGATCAAGGGAAGAGTTAGCAGGATGGTCAGCACACAGTGGCATCTGGGATTTTGCAGAGAACCTGTAAGTACTCAGCGGAGTACTGAAACAGATGCAATGTGAAGTGCCCACCAGGACAGAGAGCAAGCCTCTTCCCCCTATTCAGAAATGAAAACCTAAACCATTCTGCACTGGGTAGAGCAACCACACTGGATTTGGGAATAGCTCTAGATGAAGAACTGCTCTGGCTAAATGTAAGTGAGCTTAAGGAAAAGATCAAACTGCGCTGGTAACTCAGTTGTGATGTGAACAAAGGGAAAGATCCAGTACCCTTTCAGGAAAGTAAAATTCCTGTTTGGACTCTGAACATACTCATCAGAAGTAAGAAGATAACATCTCATGAACCAACATGAAAACAGAATTGCTAAAAGCCAATATCAACTGGCATAAATGTTGGAATTACCAAATAAGAGCATTAAAATTTATGCCTTATTCAAAAACCAAGAGACAAAAGACATTTTTAAAGGCTCAAATTAAACATGTGTGGATAAAAAAGTACAGAAGGTTGTAAATTTCCCTCTGGGTACTGCTTTATTTATAATCCACATAACTGTTTACATCATCATTCAGCTTCACTTCCAATTTTGATTATTTTTTTCTTTTTGACCTACCAGTTTCTTAGAAAGTTCTAAATAGTTTTGTTATTATTTTGCTCAATTTTAATCTTAATTGCATTAACAAAATATAATCGGCAGTCTGCTTAACATCCATCCACTCAGTGGTATTGGTTAGACTTACTATGAATTTAGCATGTATTTAATATGTTTAACTTTTTTTAAAAGTATGGCCTCATCTATTAAGACTATGTGCATGCCTATCAAAGGAAGCTTGCTGGTTATTCAAATTTTTAGTGTATTTTCTCAAAAAATGTTGGCCCATATGACCATAGGTTACTCAAAAACGTCAGAATTCTCACTATGTAGAACTACCAAACTACTCCTACAACTATACTCACATATTTCTTCCTGCAGTATGTACTTATTTATACAGATGGAGATACATGTTCTCCATCTCTCTCTGTCCATCTCCTCCCCTTCACTTTTGATTAGCATCTTAGTCAGACATGGTGGCACTTAAAAGACAAAAGCAAGAATAGGGCAGACCTGCTCTACATATCAAGTGCCAGGCCAGCCAGAGCTATGTTATAATCCAAAAAGACCGAAAATAAGTAAAGGAAGGAAGGAAGGAAGGAAGGAAGGAAGGAAGGAAGGAAGGAGGGAAGGGAGGAAGGAAGGGAGGGAAAGGAAAAGAAGAAGGAAGGAAGGAAGAAAAATCTTGCTTTGTTGCCAAGAATAGCTTAGGCTAGGCTCAAGCAATCCTCCTGTCTCAGTCTCCTGAGCAGCTGAGATTCAGTCATGTGCCACCTTATTACTCATTTAAATTTTTCTTAAATTATTAAATTTTTCTTAAATTATTTTTAACTCTAATGATGACTTTGCCTTCAAGTGAATTTTCTCTGCCACTAATATGCTTCACCAACTTCTTTTAGAATAGGTTTTTCCACACCTTTACCTCCAATCTCTCTGATACCTTATGTCTCCCTTATGCATAGATATGACTCTCTCATACTGCATAGAGTTAGATAATTTTCTATTTGGTCCAACAATATTCCAGTTATTTACTGCAAAAAAAAAAAAAACAACCAAACAAACAAAAAAACCCACCAAAACCACTGAGCTAGGTGTGGTGGTACATGCCTTTAATCCCAGCATTCAGGAGTCAGAGGTAGGCATTTTCTCTGTGAGTTCAAGGCCATTCTGATCTACATAGTGAGTTCCTGGACAGCCAGAGCCAGATAGTGAGACCCTGTCTCAAAACAAAAATAAACAACAAAAACAAACAAACAAACAAAAACAGGGCTGGAGAGATGGTTCAGTGGTTAAGAGCACTGGCAGTTCTTCCAGAGGTCCTGAGTTCAATTCCCAGCTCCCATGGCAGCTCACAACTTCCTATAACTCCAGTTCCAGGAGATCTGACACCCTGACACAGACACACATTTAGGCAAAACACCAATGCATACACACTAGAAAGAGAGAAAGACAGATAGGCATAGAATTCCAAGCACCAGACACAGAAGTTGTGAAGCTTCTAATGATCTAGCCTTAGCAGTCCCAACAAATGACAGCCTATTCGTTAAGTGACTCACTAAAGCCAGCCCACATTCAACACAAGGAGAGAAACAGACTCTATCTCTGAATGGCAAGAAAGGAAGAAACTGCTGCTGGCCACTTTGGGGAATCAAGCAACTAACACAGACCACCCTCTGGGCCCAACAACTCCCTCCCACATGCAAAATACACTCACCCTCTCCTAAGACCTTCAAAATTCTCATCTCATTATGGCATCAGCTTGATGTTCAGTATCTCGATATCTAAGTCAGGTCCAGCTTGGTTGGAGCTCTTCAGATGCAGTTCCTCAGGTACAGCTACTGGAGTCTTATTCCTCTTGATCTGAATTAAAGAGACAAATTATCTGCTCCCACACACTCAACACACAAACACAGGACACTGAGACTGACTCAGGGTCACCACAATAGACATTCTCACTCAGAATGTGAGGCAATGTGGGAAAGAGCAGGAACGAAGCCATCAATTCTGAAACTTAGACACAAGTCACTAGTTCCTGAATGACAACCAAGTCCCACTCCCTGTAGCTCTTCTCTACGCTTCCTGGCTCTAACCCTTAGTTACTCTATTACAAATCAGATGGTTAATGTACAATTTCTCAAAAGCCTTGAATATTTTCCAAGGAATCTTAACGGTAGACAGAGATCTAGTGTGTGTGTGTGTGTGTGTGTGTATGTGTATATGTGTATATGTATGTGTGTGTGTGTGTGTGTGTGTGTGTGTGTGTGTATGTATGTTCCCTCAACTCAAGTTCTTTGTGAAGCTAATGTTAAAATCTGTAGACCAGGCTGGCCTCAAACTCAGAAATCCATCTGCCTCTGCCTCCCAAGTGCTGGGATCAAAGGCATGTGCCACCACCTCCCGGCTCTAAGGACAGGTTTAAGAGATACTCTCTGAAGACCTTTAGACTTGCTTTTATGTAACTGAAAGGTTCTATGTGGTGTTGCCTTAAATCTTTAAAAAGTTTTAACAAATGAATTTACTGAAGGTCACATTTTACTCACAAAACCTTGAATTTTATCTTTGCTTTGAAGCCATCTTTTTAAGTCATTGGTCATCTGAAGCTAATAGGGATGAGAACGTTTTATTTACCAACATACTCAATCTTGAATTTAAGAAGTATTTCCTCTTGTATAAAATGTTGGCTCATGCCTGTAATCCTAGCATTGGGGAGGCTGAGGCAAGAGGGCCGCCACAGGTTTAAGGCAAGGCTGGATTACAGAGATTCAAGAAACAATAGATAGTTGGTTGTGGTGACATACACCAGCAATCCCAACACTGGAAGGCAGAGGCAGGAGGGGCAAGAGTTCAAGGCAAACACGGACTCTATAAAACCCTGTCTCAAAATAAACAAACAAGCAAACAAAAATATTTCCTTTTAATAGCTTATTTTTTGCCTCATCTCTATTTTTGTACCTTATAGGCAACTAGCAGAAGCTAAATAGCAGTTTTAAACATTCTGCCTACAAATTTATTAATTTTTTAAAATGTTTTACTTATTATGAGAGGAAAGTGAAGGAGAGAGAGAGGAACCAGGGAAAGAAGGAGAAGGAGAGGGAGGGGGAGAGAGGAGGAGGGAGGGACAGAGAGAGGGAAGAGGAGGGAGGAAGACAGAGGGAGAGGAAGAGAGACAGATATGGGGATTGGTGGGGAGCAGTCAGAGGATAACTTTTAGGAGTCAATTCTCTCTTTCCATCTTGTTAGGGCAACATTTCTCTTCTTATTTCTGCCATGATATATACTGTAGACTAGCTGGCCCAAAATCTTCCAGGTGATTCTCCTGTCTTGGCTCCCATCTCACCATAGGGAGAGCCGGGATGGGTGCACACTCAGCTGTTTCCCATGAGTTTTAGTTCATCATCTTGTAGAGTAAGCCTCTGAGTCACCTCACTGGCCTCCATTTTGTTTTATTTTTTATCTTCCATGTTATTTACTACAGACGATAGTGTCGACAACCAAATAAACCATCTACCAGTGATATGATAAAGGTCCTTTATTCTTAGCCTTCGGCAACACCTTCTCTACTGTGCTTCAAGCCTTCGCTCAGTCTTCTTGGCTCCGTCTTCTTGAAGGTCCCTTCATCTTCAACTTAACCCTACTCCCCAGTCAGCAGATTATAGACTGTGATAGCAAACAGAGTTCTGTCTCAGTTTTTTATTATAAACAATCTACCACAAAGCTTATTGGCATAAAACTACAATCATTTTACTATGTTCACACAGCTAAGGTTCAGTCAGTATTCGGAGGGTACTATATAGAGGTGACTAGTAAGGAAAATGGATAAACTGACATAAAACTCACAGGATGTAGAAAGTATTAATAAAATGCTTGAGTAGTAGGGCTGGGAATTACAGATCTTTAGTAGGAAGCTTCCTTGTCATGTGCAAACCCTGGGCTTTGATCCCTAACACAGCTAAAAATAAGGGGGGAAAAAAGGATGTAAGGACAAGAAATCATGGATAAGAAAGAAAAGCTAAAAAGGATAAGGCTAAAGCCAAAACTTTGAAAGTAAAGACTGAGCTTCAGCCAGTAACTCAAGGACTTTCCATCAGCACTGAATATTACTCAGAAAAAGGAAAAAGAGTTTAGAATAGAATAGTCAGCAGTCCAGGGCTTGCCTAGTACATGAGCTCCTTGCAAAAACAAAGAGGAAAAAAAATGGGAAGTGAAATTAACACATGGGGAGGCAGCAAGACGGCTTGGCAGTGAAAAAGGCTTGACACGAACCCAATGACTAAAGCTCAACTTCCAGAAGCTACAATGGGAATGAACAAACTCTCAACAAGTTGGCCCCTGACCTTCACAGGCAGGTAATGGCACACACAAACCATGTCCTACAATAACAACTTTTTTAAAATTCTGGAAAAATATAAATAAAAATACCTTTTAATGTTAATTTCAAAAGCTAAATTTATTTATAAATTGTTGATATGTGATATATGTGTGTATTAAATGATAGGAAGACATAAATATAAATTAAGAACCAAATAAAATTATTAGGTAAGATAGGTATTAACACTGTAAACTTTAAAGTTTAAGTATAGAGAATACACAGCCAGGTACAGTGGTATATGCCTTTAATCCCAGCACTCAAGAGGCAAAGGTATCTCTGTGATTGAGGCTGGCCTAGTCAAGTTCCAGAATAGCCAGGGCTACATAGAAAAACTCAGTCTTAGAACACACACACACACACACCACAGAAAGAAAGAAAGACTGGAAGACAGGATAACCAGAAAAATGTTTGTCATTCACTTATGGTAATCAGACTCTAGGCAGTTATGAATATGATATGCTAATTCTACTCTATTATAAGCGGTACACACTATGTAATATTCAGCTTTGTACTGTCCCCACTCTCCCATCCCAGTATCTGCTAAATCAGACAGTCAATGAAATTCGTGGTCTACCCAAACATTATGCCCATCAGATCTGAATGAGACCGTTCATCGTTCATGACTTTCAAGCTATAATTTCTTCACATTTCCTTAGAATCTGTGAGCTTCCCCATCATCCTTAGAATATGCTCTCATGTCTTCTAGAACCTTCTCATATACATTCCTTCTCTTTGTATAAGTATATTAACCAAAGTCTATTTTGGTTTATTTTATAACCAAAGAACCTATCTGATAATGGCTGGACCACTGTAATTAATTGTTAAACAGTTATTTGCTGAGCAAAGCTGAATGAATGCACTCAAAGCCAGTTAAATACACACTGACAGAAAGGAAAGGAATACAAAAGCAAGAAAAGGAATATATCAAAACAGAAAGAAGCTGACTCCACAGGCAGCAGAAACCACTGTACTGGTACAATCACCATCATTTTGGACAGATTCTCTCCTTTGTACTCATCATTCCAATTGTTACAGCCAAAGGCTTTGAACATCCAATTGCCCTTTTTCAATTTCAAATTTACAGAATACATTAGCATATCCTATTTATTCCACATTCAAGACAGACAGAGTCCAACTACTCCCCCAGCTTCCCTACAATTCTCTGGTCCACAGTGTCACTGACCTTTTACCTGGTTATTGCAGTAAGCTCATCCGTGACCTCCTTACTACCACTCTTGACCTCTTAGTTGATTCTCAACCTAGCAGCTAATGTAATCTTCAGACTTAAGGTTTGTTTAAAGTCTTTCAGAAATTCCCATCTCATTTACACAAAAGCCAACGTTTAAAATCCTTGTAAGACCTCACATGGTATCTGGCTCCTTCCCACCTGCTGGCCTCATCTGGACAACTCACCCTCTCTCTTACTCTACTCTAAGCATTCCTGTCTTCTTGGTAGTCTTTACAATGCCTGACAAGTGCCATGACACACCCTTTTGCTTATATTCTCTGGCAAAACGGCTTCACTCTCATAAAAAGCAGCTTTTTTCAGGGTTCTGCCATTCTGTCATCTTTCCTCCCAGTTGCTACCACCTATCAAATGCATCTCAGGTTCTAGTCATCCTAAATTTAACCCACGTCTATCAGATAACAAAGTTGGGTGGAGCATCTAGGAATGCCTTTCTTTGCCCTTTACCCTTTCTTCTTCCTGGTTGATACATACAAGAAATACTGCCTTAAGTGCCAACAGTCATGATGGACCACGAAAGCCTCTAAGTATGGAAACATACTTAACACGAGCTATGGTTAAGAATCTTGGCCATTCAGTCATCTTTGTGGAGTCACTATACCAGTCTCATCTTTCTGGAGCCACTATACCAGTCTCATCTTT
>JANHMN010000016.1:36767746-36783348 GCA_030674055.1 Rhabdomys pumilio | reverse complement strand
CAGTCTCATCTTTCTGGAGCCACTATACCAGTCTCATCTTTGTGGAGCCACTATACCAGTCTCACCACCGCTACCACTTTGGCTGTCCTTATAAACAAAATGTGACATATAGAGTCTAAAGATTACAACTGAGGATCATTAAATCATGCATATATATCTTACTTAAATTAAAACATAAGAAGTGCCACAAATGCAATAAAGTATGTGAAAAATTATTGAAATAAAGATTACTTTATATGAACAATGAATGAACAATGAAAATTATCGAAATAAAGATTACTTTATATGAACAATGAAGCATATTTATGAAAAATTCATATACAAAGAAATACTACTGAGGTTACTGTTATGCACAGATGAATTTAATTCTAAGCAGTTTTTTTTCTTCAGTGACTGTTGCTTAGGGTTTTGTCAAGAGGGAAGTAGAAACTGAACACAGGAGTTTCTGTCATATTGGACGACTTCAATGTTGGCAGCCCACAAAGGCTTTAGCCATGACTTCCGAGATCTCATCAACAATGACACTGTCTTCTACTCTAGGTCAGCTAACCACTACCAAGGTCATACTTCAGATCCTATCATCACTTGGAATGTCTCCAACTCCAAAATGGCATTAAGCATCTATCTGGCTTTCAGACTTCTCTTTTCAGCTTGTTTGTTTAATCAATCACCTATGTTTTGACCTTACTGGCTGAAGCTCAGTCTTTACTTTCAAAGTTTTGGCTTTAGCCTTATCCATTTTAGCTTTTCTTTCTTATCCATGATTTCTTGTCCTTACATCCTTTTTTCCCCCCTTATTTTTAGCTGTGTTAGGGATCAAAGCCCAGGGTTTGCACATGACAAGGAAGCTTCCTACTAAAGATCTGTAATTCCCAGCCCTACTACTCAAGCATTTTATTAATACTTTCTACATCCTGTGAGTTTTATGTCAGTTTATCCATTTTCCTTACTAGTCACCTCTATACAGATGTTCCACAAACACCTTAAATTCAACATGTTTAAACTAAGGTATCTTCTATTATTGATACCTCCTGAGTTGATCAATTTATCACTCACTCAAATGATAGAC
Organism: Rhabdomys pumilio; assembly: GCA_030674055.1. Classification (NCBI taxonomy): domain Eukaryota; kingdom Metazoa; phylum Chordata; class Mammalia; order Rodentia; family Muridae; genus Rhabdomys; species Rhabdomys pumilio. The sequence goes on along the minus strand of JANHMN010000016.1, from coordinate 36,782,279 downwards.
AACTGCATATTTCTTTCTGTTTTCCCTTTTTCATTCCTATCACAATGAACCAGAACTGGTGTGTCTGAAGACAGCTACAGTGTACCCATAAAATAAATCTTTAAAAAAAAAAAAAAAAAAAAGTTCAAGGACACTCTGGGTTACATAAGAAGTTCCAGGGATCCAAGCCTTTGTATCAAGGCCCTGTCTCAAAACTGATCATGTAAAGCAAAGTGAAAGAAGAGAGGCAGAGAGGGAAGGAAAGGAAAGAGGAGAGGAAATGCATAGCCCCTTTCTGAACAGCTTTCAGAGAAATGCTATGTATATTTTACCATGCCTCATTTCCTTCTGGCACAATAAGAAAGCCTCAAATCAGACTTATCTCTAGCCTAAATCCTGAAACAAAACTACACTAAAAACATCAGCACATGCAAAAAACAAACCATGTTTAATAACTACTGACATCTGGGAGCTGCTTATGATCACAATATAACAAAGACAAAAATTATTTATATGGTACATCATAAGATGAACAAGGGTATTTGGTTTTAATCAGCTTTCCTGCAAGTGTTAATAATAAACCTACAAGTGTTATTCCTGTGTTTCCAATCCCACCCTAAAACTTAACTGTACTCACCTGCCTCTGCCTTTCAAGTGCTGGGACTGCAGGTGTGTCTATGACTAGCCTAAAAAACTTCTTTAAACAGAGTTCTTCTGTAGAGGATTATATAAGCCTACACAATGATTCCTAATTGGCTATATCTCCCTCAACCTCACCAGAGAATGTCTGAGCTCCTCTACTAGGCCTTATCTTGCTCTGGTGAATACTTAATATGTATCTCTCCAACTATACTTTGACCTCCTGGAGAACAGAATATACCTTGCTTATCTCTGATGTCCTAATATCTACCAATGCAATAAATAAATCAATATGAAAATTATACCACTTATTGAGCTATGCATGGTGGTACATGCCTTAATCTTAGCCCTAGAGAGGCAGAGGCAAGCAGATCTCTATGAGTTCAAGGCCAGCCTGGTCTCCAGGATAGAGACCCTATCTTCAAGAAAGAAAGAAAGAAAGGAAGAAAGAAAGAAAGAAAGAAAGAAAGAGAAGGAAAGAGAAGGAAGGAAAGAAAGAAAGAAGATGAAAAGAAAGAAAAAAGCAAAGAAAATTATACCACTTATAAAAATACTAATTGTATTTTTTTCCAGCAAGGGTATATACAAAAATATAAGGCATGACTCTATCATGTTAAAAAAATTATAGAAAATTTAACCTATTTAATTAACTCTTGATTTGATTCTATTTTTATTTACTGAGAATAATTTCACAGCAGGCTTAATAGCACATATCTATAATCACAGCACTGGAAAGGCCAACACAGAAGGATCCTCAGCTTGGAGGTTAGCTTTGGCTACACAATGAGATTCTGTTATAGAAGAGGAGGGCACAAAAAATAAAATCCTTTAAATTCTAGAATAAAATAGAATATACATGGATAAGAGCAAACTAGACCATGAAGGGAGGGCAATGAAAGAGCAGAAGGAGCATGGATTAGCTTACAGTAAGTAAGTGCAGGTCTCTGAATCCAGACAATTACACCCTCAACACTGAGAGCGCAGAAGAAAAGAAGTAACAGAACTGAAAATAAGAGCATTCAACTTAAATTTCTAATTCCAAAGGAAAAATATGACTATGGTCTTTAACATAGATTAAGAGAGTTTAACAGAAAAATCCTACATTGACCTATAATGGGGCAGATAAGATTTCCTGAAGAGAACCAGAAGACAGGATGAATCACTAAAAATAAATTAATCAATAAATCATTTTAAACATAATTTTACTTTTGTGACACAATTGTGTGACTGAGAAGTGACATAGAAAACATCAACTACGGGGTTGGAGAGATGGCTCAGTGGTTAAGAGCACTGACTGATCTTCCAAAGGTCCTGAGTTCAATTCCCAGCAACCACATGGTGGCTCACAACCAACCATCTGTAATGAAATGTGATGCCCTCTTCTGGTATGTCTGAAGACAGTGACAGGACAGTGTACTCACATACACTGTGAGTAAAAATAAATAAATCTTAAAAAAAAAAAAAAAAGAAGAAAAGAAAACATCAACTACATATCGTTGAATCTAAATAAAGTTTCTTATGCTAGCCAGGCTATAGGTTGACCACTAGTTAAAATAAAAATACTATTCTCACTTTAGATGTTTACCACAACCTTGAAGAGGTTTGCTAATGATTATAAGGCTATCAATAGAGATTAAGTGATAGCATGAAACAGTAAAAAAAAAAAAATGCACAAGTAGAAATAGGCTGAAAATTAAAGAGCTCAACATCAAGTTCAGCATGAGAGATCAGCTTAAAACTCGGGCTAGAGAAAGACCCCAGTGGCTAAAAGAGCTGGTTGCTGTTCCAGGCCACCTAAGTTCAAGTCCTAGCATCCACATGATGGCTCACAACCATCTGTGACTCTGCTTCTACAGTATCCAGTGCCCTTTTTAGAGCTCCACTAGGCACTAGGTGTGCAGGTAGTATATGGCTGTATCTATACGCAAACATGTAAACTCATAATAAAATTTCAAAGTTAATATAATCAATTGATAACAGTACAGTGCTATGAACAAGGAAGAACATTGTTCTTGGCTAAGCAGTGTCTTGAGAATGAGCATTTGGAACATGACCTCTTACGTGAGTGATATTAACTATAAGACAATAAATAGGGTCAGAAGAGGATCGTCAGTATAGTTTAATGGATCAGACAAGTAAAACCATATGAAGAACCACTGAGACAATCAAGAATGATCTCCAGTGATCCCAAGAGATGGCTCAGGGGTTAAAAGTGCTCTAGCAGAGGACCCAAGTTTGGTTCCCAGCAACCATGTTAGGCAGTTCACAACCACCTGTAACTCCAGCTCTAACAGCTCCAACACCCTCTTCTGGCCTCCTGAGGTACCCGCACTCGTGTGCAAAAACACACACAAACAGATTCAGCAGCAGACCTACTTAACAAGAAAACAAACAAACAAACAAAGGCCCAAGAGGCTTTTGTATTAGGTCAGGAAATTAAGGAGGAAGCCAGCCATCTTGGAAGCTCACCGCCTTTACTACCTAGGCATGCCCCTCTCCCCGTCTACCCATCAGGAAATCTAAGTTCTAACCCCTCAATAATACAAGAGTATCTCTTACGATGAGAATGACTTGGATTTCCTGGCAACAGAATCATTTTCATTTTTCCTTTACCAAGAGGAAACCCAGTGCTGAGGGAAGCCATGTATTTATCTAGCACCATCACCATAGTTTCTTGAAGGTACTAACAAGTACAGTACTTAACAGCTCAACGTGTTTGCAATTACTCTGGTTTCACTTTGATCTTCTCTTCAAATCACATAATGTCTAGATCCAGAAAGAATACCTTCATTACAAATATAAAACAGAAATTTTTTTTCTTAAATCTGAAAGGCTAAAATGAAACAAAAGATGTGAAAGGAAAGCTGTCTCTCCTGTGCTGCTTAAAAAATAGCCTTGGTACTACTGGTTCAGATGAACCAGCCTGTCTCCGTCTTAAGTTTGAAAGCCATCTTATAGTAAAGACAAACTAGATTCACTCCTGTTTATGATTGAACCTCTGGTTCTCAGGGACTGATCTTAACTACAGGTGGTTCTGTACTGCCTCTATTCCAGAAAATAGCAATCATGCTTTTGTTTCCAAAGGTTATTATGACCACCTGTTGTTATGACTACCTTGTTACAACCACCTTGCAGCCATCTCTTTGTTTCAGGTTACTATGATCTACGGTGTTCTTCTACTTCTGTAATCCCATCTATTTCCCGGCCAAATCCCTCACTTAGAAACTCCTGGACTACAAAGCCCTTATCTTCTACTTGTCCACTGCTGATCTCTTGAAACCTGCTTTTAGAGACAGCCTGTGTACAATAAAATAAATAAATAAATAAATAAATAAATAAATAAATAGCTTGCTTTAATTAAACTGCTTGGTTTAATTAATTTAGCCATGATGATTTGGGTCAGTGGTCTTCCTCCTGGATCTTTGGGATGAATAGTTACATCATAAACCAGATATTGGTTATCATCAGTCATGAAGCTGCTCCTCTGGAAACCTAAGTGGTTTCCTTTGTGTCTTAGAAATTTGATGGCGAACCACAATATCAGTGACAGAAAGAAGGGAGGATTCTGTCAGTAAAGGAAGCAGAAGTCTCAAAGTGTATTTAAGAAAGCACATTAGAGTTCTTCCCGTCTGGGCCCGAGTACTGAGCAGATCCTGGGCGGCAGCTTTGCCCCCAATCTCACAGAACCCAGAGGAAGCGGGCCTCCCAGGAGCTCTAACCTGGGCAATATCTTAGGAAAGGAGAAAGCAACACTCACCCCAAACAGGGAGTAACTGGGACCCACTAAGACCCAGGAAGTCACTCCTGACCCGGATCACTGGTTCCTTCTGGTCTGGGCCCAAGCACTGAGCAGACCCGGGCAGCAGCTCTGCCCCCAATCTCACAGAACCCAGAGGAATCGGGCCTCCCAGGAGTATCTTAGGTAAGGAGACAGCAACACCCGCCCCAAACAGGGAGTAACTGGGACCCACTAGGACCCAGGAAGTTACTCCTGGCCTGGAGCACTGGTTCCTTCCTGTCTGCGCCTGAGCACTGAGCAGATCTTGGGCCCCAGCTCCAACCCCAGTAGTAACACCCCACACAGTTCTGATACAACCAAGATAATAGGAAAGACAGGCTCCAGTCAGAGACAGGGCAGGTAGCACTAAGGAGATCCAGATGGCAAAAGGCAAGCTCAAGAATATAAGCATCAGCAACCCAGGATACTTGGCATCACTAGAACCTAGTTCTCCCACACAAGAAATTCCTGAATTCCCCAAATCACTAGGAAAGCAAGATTCAGATTTAAAATCACTTCTAATGATGATGATAGAGGTCTTTAAGAAGGACATAACACTCTCAAAGAATTTGAGAACACAGGTAAACAGATAGAAGCCCTTAAAGAGGAAGCACAGAAATCCCTTAAAGAATTACAAGAGAACACAACCAAACAGGTGAAGGAATTGAACAAAACCATCCAGGACATAAAAGTGGAAGTAGAAACAATAAAGAAATCACAAAGGGGCAGAGGCAGACGGATTTCTGAGTTCGAGGCTAGCCTGGTCTACAGAGTGAGTTCCAGGACAGCCAGGGCTACACAGAGAAACCCTGTCTCAGGAAAATAAATAAATAAATAAATAAATAAATAAATAAATAAATCACAAAGGGAGACTACCCTCAAGATAGAAAACCTAGGAAAGAAATCAGGAGTCATAGACACAAGCATCACCAACAGAACACAAAAGATAGAAGAGAGAATCTCAGGTGCAGAAGATACCATAGAAAATACTGACACAACTGTCAAAGAAAATGCAAAATGCAAAAAGTTCTTAACACAAAACATCCAGAAAATCCAGGACACAATGAGAAGACCAAACCTAAGAATAATAGGTATAGATGAGAGTGAAGATTCCCAACTTAAAGGGCCAATAAATATCTTCAACAAAATTATATAAGAAAATTTCCCTAATCTAAAGAATGAGATGCCTATAAACATAAAAGAAGCCTATAGAACACCAAATAGACTAGACCAGAAAAGAAATACCTCCCGTCACATAATAATCAAAACACCAAGTGCACAAAACAAAGAAAGAATATTAAATGCAGTAAGAGAAAAAGGCAAGTAACATATAAATGCAGACCTATCAAAATTACACCAGACTTCTCACCAGATACTATAAAAGCTAGAAGATGCTAGACAGATGTCATACAGACCCTAAGAGAACACAAATGCCAGCCCAAGCTACTATACCCAGCAAAACTCTCAATTACCATGGATGGTAATTCCATGACAAAACCAAATTTACACAATATCTTTCCACAAACCCAGCATTACAAAAGATAATAGCAAGAAATCTCCAATACAAGGAGGGAAATTATACCCTAGAAAGAGCAAGAAAGTAATCCTCTTCCAACAAATCCAAAAGAAGATATAGCCACACAAAGATAATTCCCCCTCTAATAACAAAAATAACAGGAACCAACAATCACTGTTCCTTAATATCTCTTAACATCAACTGACTCAATTCCCCAATTAAAAGACATAGGCTAACAGACTGGATACATAAACAAGACCCAGCATTTTGCTGCATACAGGAAACCCACCTCAGTGACAAAGACAGACTTTAGAGTAAAAGGCTAGAAAACAATTTTTCAAGCAAATGGTCCTAAGAAACAAGTTGGAATAGCCATTCTAAAATCTCCAGCCCCAGAACACAAAGGGAGGGACTCATGGCTCCACCTGTATTGGTAGCTGAGGGTGGCCTTGTCAGGCATCAGTGGGCGTGGATGGCCTTGGTGCCTGAAAGTTTGGATTTCCTAGTGTCAGGGAAATTGAGAGCAGGGAGGCCGGAATGGGAGGATGGTGGGAGTACACCCTCATAGAAACTCCCAGAATTATATGGATTAGACATGACAGAGGCAAGCTGCCAGAAGACTAGATTCCAGAATTCAAACAAAAAATTATCTTGATACTAAAATTTGTTTTGAGAATTGTATATTGCAGAATACACAGCCTTGGTGTATCTACTCACCAAGCAAGCTGAGCAGATCTGCTCGAACCTTTGATGTCCTGGAATTCCAGCTGGATACAGTGAAGACATAGCGTCAGAGGCTTATCAATTTACTCTTTCCCCTGGCCCTCTTCTAATATCTCAACACCCATAATCAACTTGAAGAAGTTAATGAAGAGTTGGCGGCCCTATTCCCTGGGCTTGGGGACTGAGGTAGTTGATACTAGGCTGTCTTTCTAGGGAAAAGTAGTGGTTTTGTTGGAACAGGGAGCATCTTTGGAGTTACTCCAGTTGTGGTGAGACAGTCAATAGGCAAGAATTGCCTCTTGTCATCTACAGACAAATTACTGTCCAGAAAAGGACACACTTGCAGAATAGGCGACTGATTATATCTGCCAAGACAGAGTAATCAGCCCTTAATAATTCTGCATCACTAGGTCTGTCAGATGATCCTAGGCCAGAAGGCTGAAGATCAGATGCTTTAACGTTTTGTAGGGACTGTCCAGGTGTTCAGTGGTATCTATAAATTGGCTAAGTTTTAGATGCTATGCTTTGTACTTCCCATAATTTCAGTTAACTCAGTCGTTCTGGATTTCTGACAGGGTTGAAGACTTATAGTCTCATAGCCAATCCTGGCTATTTACTTTGAGAGAAAAGATTTGAGAGGATGGTTTTCAGCTGACATTCATTCTAAAGCCAAGAAAAAAAGCCAGGTTCAGAACTAAGTCTTTTAGTTAGAAGAGATGACAGAGGTTCTAGTTAGTCAACAAAAATGATGGACTAGGTATTAGGACTATATTGTACCTTACTGACACAAATTGGTATAGTTATGCTCTAACTGTATTTTGAGAGAAAAGTGTTATCTAAACAGGAGAGGAGGAGGAGAAGGAAAGGAGGAGCTAGGTGAGTGGAGGAGGGGGGGACATGGAGGCAGATGTTCACTTGTGTCTGCCAGTCAAAGATAGTTGAATATCTAGGTTGGGTGTTGGGTTACACTTCTGATTGTATGGGCATCTTGTTATTGAGCATTACCAAACTTATAAAGCCGTTGATTAACATTTTAAAAAATTGTATAAAAGCAAAAAGGAGAAGGGGAGATGGATGGGATAGGGGTTTTCTAGGGAGGGAAAATGGGGAAAGGGGATGGCATCTGAAATGTAAATAAAATATCTAATAAAAAAATTAACAAAAAAAAAAGAAAGCACATTAGAGATGCATCTTAAGTTTTATACATACATTAAAACAGTTTATACATATATTAAACCACCTTGGTAAAATTTTTAAGAGTGACTAGCAGAGGATTCAAAACGTTCAAAGATCAGTTACATCTTATTTGAAAATAGTAAAATACTAGTCCACTCCAGTTGTAAATGTAATAAAGGAATACCCTAACAAGTGCCCACACTCTCTACTTCCTCCCATGAAGGCATTTACATTATAATAGTTGCCATGGTTACTTTAATTCCATCACAGTGCTTTTCTCTGATTGCTACTCAAAAGCCTGTGTGGTATAAGTTCAAAACCAAAAATCCTAATTGAGGCTAACTCAAAACTCAGCCTACTCAAAAGTTCATGACCTACAAAAGGATTTTTGTCCAAGCAACAAAAACTGTACCTAAAGGTACAGACTGTTGTTTCCTTATACTCTATTCTATTCAATATTTTACTGTTATCCCAGGAAACTCTGGGAGTCGGCATTTTTATCTGTCTTAAATAGCTTCTTGTACAAAAAAAAAAAAAAAAAAAAAAAAAAAAAAAGGATAAATAATGTGTGTAATTACGGGCAACAAATCAAAGGAATGACTGCTTGCTAGATTCCATGTATTTACTATCCTAGGCTTTAATAAAAAATATTAAAAACAAAACAATAGTAACAAAAAACCTAGTTTCTCACATAAATTGTCAGTATTATTTTCTAAAAATGATGACATGTACTTCTGGCTATACAAGCAGCATCTAATCATTAGTAATAACAAACCAATGCCCAAACAGAGCACCGCATAGAAAAGTGACAAGGGACTGGAAAGATAGCTCAGCAGGGATAAGTACACTGCTCTTCCAGAGTCCAGGAGTTCAGATCTCAGCACTAGCACTGGGTATCTCACATCCATCTGTACCCAGGGGATCTAATGTGCCTGGCCCCTTTAAGCACTTGCACTTACACACACAAAAAAATTAATAAAAATTAATCTTTTCATAAAGGACAAGAGGATGCCAGTGCAACCTTTCACCACAGCACTAGGTAGGGAAGCAGAGACAAGTATATCGTAAGAGTTCAAGGCCAGCCTAGTCTATAAGCAAATCCCAGACCAGTTAGGGCTACATAGTAAAACTGTCTCAAAATAAAGTCAGAGAGACAGAGTTGCTTTCCAAGAAAGTTTGACAGTAAGGATGGCAAGAAAATCCAGACACTTGATAAACAGTGGACAAAAAAAGTAACATGAGAAATAAAAGAAATAATAAATAATAGTGAGTTTTCTGGAGCTAGTCTGTGAGCTTGTCTAGCTCCCAAATGTGATATCAGATTTCTACTTCAGAAAAAGGAGCCAGTGAACAACAGAAGAAATCACAATGCCCACAAGTTTCTTTTCTCTGATGTCAAAATTCAAACATAGGGCCATGCACATGTTAGGCAAACACTCTATCACTGTGCTACGGTCTAGGCTCTCACACAACTTTCTTTCCTTCTTTTTTTTTTTTTTTTTTTTTTTTTTTTTTTTTTTTTTTTTTTTTTTTGGTTTTTCGAGACAGGGTTTCTCTGTGTAGCCCTGGCTGTCCTGGAACTCAGTTTGTAGACAAGGCTGGCCTCGAACTCAGAAATCTACCTGCCTCTGCCTCCCAAGTGCTGGGATCAAAGGCGTGTACCACCACCGCCTGGCTCACACAACTTTCATACAGCTTTTTTATGTACTGTTGACAAGAATTCAAGAAGGCAAAATGACACACTAATGCAAACTGTTTCTATAATTATGATAAATTAGTATGATGGAACATTCTAGAAATTCTATTTATTCTTGTTATGTGAGGAGGGGTGACATTTATGCCCTACAAAGAAGACTTTAGGGAGTCAGATTTTTCCTCTCTCCTTGTTAAGATAAGATTACCAGTGTTGTTTCTGCTGTGCTAGCTGGCCCACAAACTTCCAGAGTCTCCTGTCTCTGTCTCCATCCAACGGCACAAGTGCTGGTGCTACAGGTCTCAGCCATGCCACCACATCCAGGTTTTTGGTTTTTTTAAAGATTTATTTTGCTTTTAGCTATGTGTATACATGTATACCTGTGTACATATGTATGTATGTGAGTACAGGTGCTTATGGAGGCCAGATGAGAGGATCAGGTCCCCTGGAATTGGAGTTACTGACAGTTATGAGCCACCATGCAGGTACTAGGAATCAGACCTGGGTCCTCTGAGCCAGCTCCAGACTCACTTCTTTTTCTTCTCAGGAGCAGGACACAGGCTTGAAAAGACTGACCATGGATTCCAAACATCTCTTTCTTTTCAAGTTAACAGACTCCAGTGTATTATGGAACTTCAAGTGGGGATACAGAGTTATCATGATCTGTCACATATTTAAAGGCTAGTTTTGAATAAAAAAAGAATACATCTATAAAGTAGTTTAAGGCAAAGAAGTAGTATCTAAAAGTAATTTTTAAGATAAAGAATATCTTAACTGGTAACCTGATGCTCATAAGTAAAACCAATGTTGATTTATAACTGTCAAGTGTCTATCTTCACATTGTTATATGTATTATAATTGTAATATATTATACATAGATCAATGTGTATGTATATTATAATATACATATATAGTGTATATTTATATAGATACATATATCTATGTGTCTATGTATATCATACATAGCTAGATATAATACACATGCACACACACACACATATATATGCACACACACAAACATACACACACATATAATAGTGTTCCTGTTGCTACAGCCTAGTTAAGGAGCCTAAAACACTTTGCTATCAGTGCTGTCTGACCCAGAGGCAACCTAACAATGTGATATACAAGAAAGACTGGGATACAGCTCAGCTGGTGAAATACGTTTCTCGCTTTTTATAATGCCCTGTGTTCAGTCTTTAGCACTACATAAAACAGACATGGGGGTGCACATCTACAATCCCAGCAATCCAGAGAAAGGAGGATCAGAAGTTCAAGGGTCAGGCTAAGTCCTGGTGAGAACACTGACTGGCAATTTGAATTCCATCTTTGGAACCTATAGGACGGGAGAGCTGACTCCTACAAGTTGCATCTGACTTCCACACACATGTGCTACCTCTGACGTATATACAGGCACACAGACACATGTGTGATAATGAATAAATATAAAAAAATATTTTTTTAAATTTCAAAGTCATCTTTGGCTACACAGCAAGTTTAAAGTCAGTTCTGGGGAATGTAGAACTTGTCTTTTTAAAACAGTTGAAAAACAAACACTAAACATGACTGCATCAGATATTAAATCCAAGGGACAGAGATTAATTAGGTTGCTAAGTGGAGACAAGTATGCTATAAGTCAATAGTTCATAGCTAAGGCTCAGCTCCATGATCATATGCACAGTGTTTGTTATGTACAAGGCTAAAATGATGCACAGTCTACCAACAACCACATACCTGCTGAGCATACCTACAGTTCATCTAAACAAGCACAAGAGACTATTCAAACTCTGCATGGTAGAACGCACTTGAACTCTCAGCACTCTTCAGGTTGAGGTAGGAGGATTACCTGAGTTTAAAGGCAGACTGGGCTACAGAGAAAGACTGTCTCAAAATAAAAAGAACAAATAAAAAACAGTGAAGAGATTATCATCAATGAAATATACCACCCAGCATCAGAGAAAAAAAGCCAATAAATTATTTCTGAGAACCCCCAAATATCCTAAAGATTATAAAATTTGTAAGCCATTATATATTAACTCAAAGATAGTACAATAGAAAAAAAATATAGACTCAGTTATGTACCCCAATGGGTATACTGGAAAAAAATGGAGTTTTGTTTTTACTTATCAAACTTGTAATTGTAGGCTTTGCCACCTGGTCCCCAGTTCTCGAATAATGATTCAGAGGCTTATTATTTATTAACAATGCTTATGGCTTTTGGCTTGGGATTATTCCCCAACTAACTCATAACTTATCTAACTCATTTAAACTATTCTATTTCTGCCACATGACTGGTTACCTCTCCTCAGTTTCATATCCCTGATTTCCTCAGAGTCTGTGCAGCAAATCTCCTGCCTCTGATTATCTCCCAGAGTACAAATCTCTCTACTAGAACTCCTACCTTCTACTTCCTGCCTTCAGCTAATGGGCCATCAGAGTTTTACTGACATGTGATGCTTCCATACAGTATACAAGAGATTATCCCTATACAAAGTATATGAGTTGCTATCACCAAACTATTTAAAAAGCTCATTAAAGCATCACTAAGTTGCAAGTACAGAGAATAAGACTGTATGCCAAACCCTGAAGTTCAACCACTGAATAAATTCTAACAGTCTTCCATGATGTACTGAAGGCCCTAATTAATAAAATAGAGAGTGAAAAAAGTAGGCTGTCTTCAATACTTTATAGAATATTTATAAATGATATACAATTGTGATTGTTAAACAACTGCAGCAAGAATTTATCAACAGAAAAATGTTGGCTAATAGTAGTCTTTGTGATGGGAATGTGGGAAGCAATAAAAGTTAACAGAGAGGGTTTCTCTGTGTAGCCCTGGCTGTCCTGGAACTCACTCTGTAGACCAGGATTAATGACTGAACAAAGGGCCTTGCAGATCCTAGACAAGCACACTACAGAGCAACATCCCTAGTCCTCAGTTTTCTTGAGATAGGGTTTCCTGGTATAGCACAAGATGGCCAAGAACACAAGATCCTTTGATTATAAGAATGGACCAGCACTTCTAGTAAGATTAATGAGAACATACAGTATATTTCTTTTTGTTTGTTTTCAGTTTGGGCAATGTTGCCAAAACTACCAGGATTTCTTTCTTTTTTTGTAGTTGACATTGCATGTATCATATATATCATAGAATTTACTATGTGTGTATATACCAGTTTATCAATGTACCCATTGATAGATACCTTGACTGTCTCCATCTCTTGACTATTGTTGTGACAGTGCTGCAATAAACATGACGGTGCAGATATCTCTGACACACTGACTTCATTTGTTCTGGGTATATACTTCTTAATCGCTTAGTGATCAAGCATTTTCTTACTGAGAACTGTCTATTCAAATACTGCCCATTTGCTCTTAGGTTGTTTTTCACTGTTGTCTGAATTTCTTATAAATTCTAAATATTAATCCCTGGTGAATTGTCTGCAAAGAGTTTCTCCCATTCTATAGCTGTTGATAGTTTTCTTTGTTATGAAGATTTTAGTTTGAAGACCCTACTTGTTAATTTTTTTTTTCTTTTGGTCACCTGGCTTTCGGAGTCATGTAAAATATTTGACTAAACCAAGGTCTGAATTATTTGCTCTGTTTTCTCTAGTAGAGTCATAGTTTGGTGACTTATATTTAAGGTAGCTTTTGTACCTATTAAGTGTTAAAAGTCTCACTTCATTTTTCTAGATATAGTTATCCACTTTCCCCAGCATCATTTAATGTTGGAGACTGTCCTTTCTACAATATTCTTGGTGTCTTTGTTGAAACCCCTATTAGCTGTACACATACAAGGCTTATTTCTGGTTTCTCTGTCATGTTCCACTAGTCTCATGTCTTTCTGTACACCAGTACAATACTGTTTTGGTTACTGTAACTTTGCACTACTAAGTCAGATATTATAATAGTTCCACCTTTATTATTTTTGCCTAGTCCTTTGGCTATCCGATGGTCTTTCATGGTCCCATGTAGATTTTACAAGGATTTTTTTTCTGTATCTGTAGTATCCTTAGTATTTTGATAGAGACCATTTTGATTTTGCTTGAATTATTCAGATACCTTTGGATAACTCAGATATTTTAACAATATCTATTCTTTCAACATATGAACATGTGACATTTCTTCATTTTTTTGGTGTCCTTTTTCATTTCTTTCATTCATGTTTAATAGGAAATTGTTATTTCAACACTTTCAATTTACTCCTAGACTTTTTTTTCCTATTATAAACTGGATTCTTTTCTTGGTTGACCTCTCAGATAGCTCACTGTGGATATGCAGACATGCTACTGAATATTTTATGTTGATTTTGCATGCTGAAGCCTCACTGAACTCATTGATCAAATTCCAACAGTGTTTTGGAGAAATTCTTAGGCTTTTCTATGTAAGATCATATTATCTGCAAACAAGGAGAATTTCCCTTCTTCTTTTCCAATTTGGATTTCCTTGTGGTTCTTTCCCTTGATCTAACTACAGAAAACTGAGTGCAAGAGGTAGGCTGGAGAGGAGTGTGCTAAATACATTATATAAAACTCAGTCTGTTTGCGGGGGAAACGTGAGAAGCACTAAGAAAGTGAACAGAAAGGGTCTTCAGTTTTATTTACAGTATTTTACTTCTTTAAAAGCTGACCAAAGGTTGGGGGTGTATATGGTAAAGTGTATGCTTAGCTTGTGTGAGGTGCTAGATATAATCTCTACTACCAAAAAAAATTTTTTCTTTTTTCTTTTGTTTTTCAAGACAGGGTTTCTCTATGTATAGCTCTGGCTCTCCTGACCAATTCTGTTTTTCAATCTAAAGAAAAATTTGTAGCCTGTGTGGTGACTTGGAAGAAAGAGACAAAATATAACAAGTTCCATCACCTTCAGCTACACAGCAAGTTCAGGGCCAACCTGGACTACAAGAGATCCTGTATGGGGTGGGAGTGGGGGAGAGGGGGTGAGGGACTATTAAGTACAATTTTCTCCATACTCTTCTGTATTTTACACACACACACACACACACACACACACACACACACACACACACACA